>CM053622.1:631914379-631931710 GCA_028646595.1 Phalanger gymnotis | reverse complement strand
CCTGGAGATTCAAAGACAAAAATGAAACAGTAAATATGGACTTCTTAGAAGAAGAGAAAACAACATGTATACATGTAAGTAAATATAAAGTGACGTGATATGCTTTTGGGAAGAGAGGTACTATCTCCTGGGTGGATCAGGATAGGCCTCATATAGGAGCTTGCTCTTGAGCTGAGCTTTAAATGAAGCTGGGCATTCTGTTTATATCTCAAGGTGGAGGTGAGGAGGAAGAGCATTCTATTGAATAGAGTATAACCTATACAAAGACGTGGGGATGGAAGATAAAATAGCCCTATGTGAAGAATGACAAGAAATGCAGTTTGACTGAACTATATAGTGTGGGAAGGGTAGTAGTGTATTATAATTCTGAAAATTATGATTTTAATTTAATAATTTAAATGCCAGAAGAGTTTTTATTTAATCCTTGAGGTGATAGAGAGCCATGGGAACACATCAAACAGGTAAGCAACAATGATTGCTAGAAGGGAATTTGAAAACAGCGATGACTCCAACACTTTTCTTTCTTTTTGATCTGTTTCCTGGTTCTTTTGCCCACAGGACCATAACTAGTATGAGGCTAACAGAGTTTTACCCCAGGGTACCACCCTAGAAGAGGATCATACTTCGTAAGGTACAAGGTTCCTTCCCTCTAGAGAAACCACTTCTCCATACTTCACCTTGCAGTCTTTTTCCACTCCTTTCCTGAAGGGCTCAACTGTACCTGAGCCTCACCACCCCAGGGTCCAGTCTAACAACCCTCTCCCCTACCCCAAATGTTCTGACCCAAAGTGAAATTATTCCTAGTAAGAGGTCTGGGTAAGGTTTGGTATAGAGGCTCCCCACACTGCATGGGTGCCCTGGAAGCTGGTTCTTAGAAAGGGTATAATTAGTCAGGAGAATCTACACCAGTATTGCCTTCACTAGGCTGAACCGAAGCATCCATGAAAAATCTTATGTACGGTTTGGAAGAGGAAGGACCCTACTATAGGAGTGATTAAAAGGTGCAAATAAGATAGAATAATTATCTATCATCACTATACCCTGTGGTCTTAGATAACATACTCTTTTAGAAAAGTTTTAAAAAGGTGTAGTCTTCAGAAAAAGAAGAGAGGTCACTAACTCAGACCTTAGTGAGTGCCCTCTATGTGTTATCATCATAACAGCTCTTGTCTCCTCTGACACTGCCACCACTCTAATGCAAGCCCTCATCATCTTATACCTAGACTATTGAAATAGCCTGTTAGGGGTTTGCCTGCCTCAAGTCTCTTCCCCACTCCAGTCCATTCTCCATTTAACTGTCAAAGTGATTTGCTTGAATACTCTTGTCTTATGGAAAATGATGAGCAGGATGCTTTCAGAAAAACCTGGAAAGACTTACATGAGCTGATACAACATGAAATGTGCTGTGTACAAATTAACAACAATATTGTAAGATGATCAGCTGTGAATGACTTAGCTATTCTCAGCAATACAGTGATCCAAGACAACTCTGAGAGACTTACGAAAAATGCCATCCATCCCCAGAGAAAGAACTGAATACAGATTAAAGCATAGTTTTTTTTTTTTTTACTTTATTTTTCTTGAGGGTTTTTTTGGTCCAGGTTTTCTTTCACAACATGACTAATAGGCAATGTTTTGCATAACTAGGCATGTATAACCTATATTGAATTGCTTGCCTCCTCGATGAGTGGGGTGAGGGGGGGGGAGGGAGCGAATTTGAAACTCACAGTTTTAAAAACTAATGTTAAAAATTGTTTTTACATGTACTGGGGAAAAACAAAATTCTAAATAAATTCCAAAAAAAAGTGATCTACTTAAATTGTAGGTCTGACCATGTTGCCTTCTTCTTCACCCCACCTCCAATTCAGTAAACTCCAGTGGTTCCCTCTTGCCTCCAGGATCAAATATAAATTTTTCTGGCTTTTAAAGCCATTCATAAACTGGCCTCTTCCGACTTTGCAAGTCTCCTTACAGTTTACTCCCCAGAATGTACTTTACAATCTAGTGATACTGGCTTTCTTAACCATTCCTTGCCTAAGACTCTCCATCTCCAAACTCTGAATTTTCACTGGTCTTTTCTCATGCCTGGAATTCTTTCCCTCCTTATCTCTATTTTCTAACTTTCCTGGCTTCCTTCAAGTCTCAGTTAAAATCCCAACTTCTGAGAGAAGCCTTTCCTGACCACCCCCCCTCATGAATACCTTCCCTCTGAGATTATCTCCAATTTATCCTATCTATATCTTGTTTGTGTATGGTTGTTTACCTGTTGTTTCCCTCATTAGCCCGTGAGCTCCTTGAGAGCAGGGACCATGTTTTTGCCTTTCTTTGTATCCTCAGCACTTAGTACAGTGCCTGGCACACAGGAGCTTAATAAAAATGAAGGTTTTTTTAAAAATTAAACTATTTTTTCAATTAACAAATGTTCTCCTCTCCCTTTCACCTTTCCCTCACCAATTAAAAATAACAAAACCCCCATTATAAACATAAAGCAAAACAATTTTTAAATGATATTTCATCTTTTTCTCCAGTTACATGTAAAGATAATTTTTAACATTCATTTTTTAAAAGTTTGAGTTCTAAATTTTCTCTCTCCCTTCTTCACCCCCCTTTCCCTGAGACAGTAAGCTATTAATTATAGGTTATGCATGTTCACTCATGCCAAAAAATTACCATATTAGTCATGAAGCAAAACAAATTTCTGCATTGACCATGTCCAAAAGAAAAAACAAGGCAGGAATATATGTCTCAGTCTGCACTTTGAGTCCATCACCTCTCTATTTGGAGGTGGATAGCATGTTTCATCATTGGTCCTCTGGAATGACAATTGTTCATTACACTGACCAGAATTCCTAAGTCTTTCAAAGTTGTTGGTCTTTACAGTATTGTTGTCATTGTAGAAACTATTCTCTGGGTTCTGTTTAGTTCATTCTATATCAGTTCATACAAGTCTTCTCATGTTTCTGTGAAACCATTAATAAATTCTTGTTGACTTGATTTGACTATACATGCCCAATATTTTGTACAGATTGTGTGAGAGCAGAGAAAGAAAAAATATGACTGCTGCCTTTAAGCAACTTAAACAATCACAGGTGAAATAATTTGACTTCAGGCTAAAATGCCAACATTTGTGGTTCAAATTCTAAGGAAGACATGCAAACAAGAATTAACACCAGATAAGGTAACAGGACCAAGAGTATGTTTGAAAGAATTTTTATTCTGGCTCTCCGCAAACTCCTAAATCTGATTGCCTAAGAAAAATAAGAAAATGCTCCCTAACCTTTTATCCCTCAAATCCCAAGATTTCTCTTCCCTTCTTATAAAGAGGATGGTGTAAGAGACAAGGTGTCTTATCTTGCATTTCTGTGCCAGAAGAGACAAGTGTCAAAGTGTGTAGACAAAGACAAAAACTTCCTTTGCCCTTTTGATTGGCCTTTAAAACAACATATTGAGGTCAATAGGTATTAAAGATAGGCTTTAGACAGTAAAATTTTACATAAACTTTACCCTTTTGTTCCTCTTTACCTTTTTCCCCTCTTGCTTTCTTTTTACCACCTTGTCGCTTCTCTCTTCTTTGCTTCATTCTTTTCTCCCTGTTATGAGTTGTCTTGTTATTCTCTCTCTTTCTGGGTTTCCTTCCAAATTGAGTTACCCTGCTGTTAACCTGCATACCTTTTTTCCCACTTCTTTTCTTTAGCTCCTATTAGCTTTTGCTAGACTCATAGGAAGTTATGTTTATGGGTGAACTTTTGAGAATGTGAGGCTGCAAGTATATATAGGGTTATATTCTTTTAGTCTAGTGATTATGGGGGTGGGCATGAAGAGAAGGGCAAAAGGACCAGTCGTCTCACTGGTATAGGCTTTTGAAATTTTCTGTGGGTGAGTAATTTTGACTTATTCCAACTATAAAGATTAAATTGTTTTCTGTTCCTTTGCAGCCACACAATTTAGTTTGCTGTGAGAACCTTTTAACGTTTATATCAGAAAATACAATGCAACCTAGGTATAAAATAAGCAGAGTTTTAATGATAGAAAAAAATGCCTCTTTCTTGAACTGGTGTATTTCTCAACCTATTCTTCCCAGACTCACCCTCCTCCCTCCTTCTGAAACACACACACACACACACACACACACACACACACATACACACATTTGAGGTTCAGTAATATCCTGCTTGATTTAGGCTCTGGAAATAAGAGGGCAGATGCTGTGACTTCCCTTCCCATTGATCTATATCTCATCTGCCTTCACTTCAGTCTACTTCAACTGCGTAAAACTACATTCAGTCTACTTTAACTGGAGGGCATTCTTCTCATCAGAGGCACGTTCAAAATCATTGCCAGTCCCTCTGCTTGATAAAGAAAGAAAAGCTGCAGCTGCTGTGAGAACAGACAGCACACGGGGCTTACTCTGCTGTCACCCAGAGCTATCACAATGGAGAATTCAGGAAGCCCAGGCAAATAAACATTTACAGCCCACGACTTCTGCACAGATTCACCTGCCAAAATAACTCATTACAGTTCCTAAAGACTCATCCAGCTGAAGTGAGAGCTTGACTGAAACTCATTTCCCAATTAGTCTTTAATCTGGAAGGGGGAGAGGAAATCATATTTAAAATCCCGTGAGCTTGACCATGCAGTCCTGATGGCCTAACTAGATAACCCTGCTTAGATCTACACTGTTAATTAGTGCAGGAAGTTCTCTCAAATGAACCTTCAAAGTAAGGAGGAGTTTAAACAATCCATATAATCCCCTTCACTTCCTACAATGCCTTGAATAAAGTACATCTTCAACTATGTTTGACTCTGGTGATCAAATAAAAATACTATGATCTGACTCACTTGGATAGTATTATTTGTCAGATTTTTACTTCCAACTCCAGAATTAGCTTTATTTTGAAGAAGGTAGATTTTAAGTGTCACCAACAGGTATGCTTCAGATTGAATTGTGTGAAGAACTTTAAAATGTCTTTATTTTTTCCTTTTGGCTCTATCTGGCCCTGAACCAAGGTATGAAGATCTATTACCACGAGCAAGCCTTTTTCACCTCTGGTATGTGACATGGGAACCAATATTCTGATGGAAAGTATTGAGAACACGAAGCTTCACCACAGATCCACTGGGTATCTGTCTATTGTCTGAGTTGCTAGATCAGCAACTTGGAAGTATTAAGCACAGGCCTCATCAGGAACAGCGGTCTGACTGGTTAAGCAATTAACTAATTAGGTTAAGCTCCTATGTGGGAGGGCTGACCACATCATTCTAAATGTTGAATGGAAATCCCAAATGATCAACCAACTCTTGAAAGCAATCACTGAAAATTCCATCTATCGCTGCCATACATTTCATCTCCATCCCTTCCCTCATCATCAAAGTAACCAGAGATCAGTTGATGACCTATGAGCCAGGGTGAATTTTTTTCAGGGTGAATTTTAAGGCATTTTTTGAGAAAAATTTTTTGGAGAAAAGAACAGCAGTTATCTACTGCCCCTGGAAACTTTCCCTAGCTAATAGCCCAGCAGTATAGCCCAGTAATTTGTCTGCTGTCCTTTAACAGCAATAATGACAATTCATATTGACATAGTGCTATAGGATTTGCTAAGTGTTTTTCTTTAAGCCTGTCCTATAAAGTAGGCAGTATGTATATTGTTATCCCCATTTTACAGGTGAAAAAATGTGATTCTAAGAAGATGAGTTGTATATGGTTACACAGAACTAATAAATGTTTGAGACAAGATTTGGATCCAGGTTTCCTGATTCCAAAGCCAATATTTTTTCCACAGTGATTTGGGGCCAGCTCCTCTTTCTCAAAAGCAATATTGAACCATATACGGTGTCCTGGGAGGACTAGCACCTCTGGTGTGAGGGCTTGCTGAACCCTTTTCAGGGTTGCTCATCTACCTTTGGTGTCCACCTGACACTCAACTCTCACCTGTGGGTCCAAGAAGTTGTAACATACACAGTGACCATACCTAGATAAACTGTCTTAGCAAAGAGGCTAAACCAGGTGAGGATAACCAACAGGCCTCAAACCCATTGGTGAGTTGGGGGGTGTCTACACCAAGCGTGTGAAGACTTCCTCTGGCAAAATGAGCAGATGAGAACAATTTGTTCCAATGCCAGGAAGGCAGCTAAAGCAGACCCTGTGGAGCGCTTAGAGCTTGGTCAGACATCAAAGACACCAAGGTCATCCAGTGCATCCCCAGTCATTGCCAGTTGTCCTGACTTTTGTCTTGCCACTGGGCTTTGATCACTCTGGAAGAGAAAGTGAAACTGACAACTTTTTGCAACTCTGCCTCACTTAAGTCCAGTTTGCAATTACTCAGTGATGTCATTGATCCTCTTCAGAAACCAAGAACAAACAACATTTGAGCCGTATAGAATTTTTAGGAAACTGCTAGATGTGTGGATCTTCTGGATATTGCCAAGGGAAAACCTTTCCCTGGGAAGAGCATAATAAGGTTAAGGTTAACTGGAGGAACCTTCTTGACCCATTAAAATAGATGTTCTGATCCAAGCCCTATTCCCTTCTCTCTCTATTCTTTCTCTTGGCAATCTCAACTCTTCCCAAAACTTTATCACCCTTGTTCAGATGGCTCTCAGATCTCTTTCTCCAACCCTGATTTCTCTCCAAAATCCAGGACCACATCTCCAACCGGCTCTTCCATACATCTCCACATAGATGTATCCTAATAACTCCTCAAATGTAATGTGTCCAAGCTTGAGCTTGTTATCTTCTCATTGTACTTGCTTTGTGTTACTTCGTATCTAACATTTAAAATAACATGTGTTTCCCTCCATAGACTATAACCTTGAGGGCCAGTACTGTTTCATTGTTGTCTTTGTATCAGTAGTGTTTATTTGCAGTGCCTTGTATGCAGTAGGTGTTTAACCTTTCCTTCCTTCTGATTTCAATATTTCTGTCACTGGACCACCTTTTGCTCAGTCTTCCATGTGTAAAACTTTGGTGTCATTTTTGATTCCTCATTCATCTTCCACATCTAATTAGTTGCTCATTCTGGTGATGGTAGTTTCTTTCACATTTGTCCTCTCTTCCCTATTCTCATGGTTACCATCCTAGTTTAATCCCTTGCTACTACTCAGTTAGATTATTTTAATATTATCCTAACCACTCCTTACGCAGTCTGATCTGTTCTTACTTAACCCTACTTGGCCCCAGACCAGACCATGTTTCTCATGCAACTATCTGCCCAAGCCATGCTGCCTTCTGCCTTGCCACTATTGCCCTGCTTCATTTTAAAAATTTCTTATTCATTATGAATTGAATAGTCATCAGCAAACACAAACATTTCAATATAAGAAGGACCGCCTGAACCAGCACTCTCCACAGTAGATCTCCAAAATCAATACCCTCATTCCCTAGGGAAGTTAATCCATTTAGTTTTGGAGCTCCCACTCTGGGGCTGAGGTATCCTGATTGGTGATTAAGTCGGTACAAACTTACCTACCTTGATCAACTCCAAACTAGATTACACTTCTCATTCTATTCATCTGTCCACCATTTACATTTTTCTCCTGTTCTACCACCACTTATGTAGATTTTATATCTGACCCACATTGCCAGTGAAAGATAAAATGACTGAGGAAACAAAAGCTCAATCTTCCAAGCATATTGATTTATTAAGCAATGCATGCCAGTTGCCCAACAAACCAGAGCCAGACCTCCTCAACTTAGGCCTGGACTCTGGATACGGGGGAAGGCAGACTTTTATATATTAAAACAATTAGTCAAATATGGCCAGTTAATTAAAAGGAAACAGTACAACATTGGGTAATCTGATTTCTAATTAGGTGAAAGATTAGAGACTTTTGAAGTTGGGAGGAAAATAGTGAACAGGTGCAATTCCTTGAAATTGGAAAAGGGGTGTCCTACTCCCCAAAGTGTCTATAAACAACAGAACGTGATAACTGTTCAGTATGGAAACCAGTTTTCAGATGAGACATATGGGTTGCTTGAGATATACAATTGTGAGAAAACTCTTTGCATTAGTCTTTGTATCTGACTGAGTTTCTAGTTGTCATAAACTAGGTCTTTAGTTAAGAGATTCTAAGCAGCAGATAGAGGTGGTCCAGCTTCCCAACCACTCAGGGCTAGGCTCAAAAAATGCAACAGTTTTCTTTCAATTTCTACAATTGAATAAAGTTTTCTTGAAGGATAGAGAAGTTGGATTTGACCCATAATTGAACAGAAAGGGAACTTATCTAGCTCCAGAATCGAATCACAAGATGGACTCAGTGTGGTTCACTCAGTTCCCATAATTAACCACTTACCATCTTAATCCCCTCAATTCTCACATTTAAAAAGTAATAGGTAGCCACTGGAGTTTATTGAATGGGGGAGTGACTTGGTCAGACCTGCCCTTAAAGAAGATCAATTTGACAGCTAATTGGAGTGGGGAGAGACTTGTGGCAGGGAGACTAACTTAAGTTGTTACGATAGTCCAGGTGTGGGGTGATGAGGGGCTGCACCAAGGTAGTGGCAGTGGCAGTGTCAGAGGAGAGAAGGAATATATAGAAGAGATCTTCGGAGCTAGAACCAACAGATCTTGGCAACAGATTAGATATGAGAAGTGAGAGAGAGTGAACAGTTGAGAATGATACCTAGACTATGAGCTTGGGTGACTGAGAGGACATTATTGCCTTCCACAGCAATAGGAAAGTCAGGAAGAGAGAAGGTCTTGGAGGAAAATATGATTTCCATTTCAGACAAGCTGAATTTAAAGTCCAGTTTGGGATATCCAATAGGCAGTTGGAGATATTAGAATAGAGGTCAACAGGTTAGGGCTAGATTAATAAATCTTAGAATCACCAGCATAGTGATGATATTTGAATCCGTGGGAGCTGATGACTAATTAAAATATTATAGAGAGAGAAGAGGACCCCAGTTAGAGCCTTAGAGGACACCTGTGGTTAGCCAGTGTGACAGAAATCTAGAGAGAAGAAATAACAAAGAGAAAAGAGTGTTCAAAAGTATCAAAAGTTACAGAGAAGTCAAGAAGAATGATATTTAAGAAAAGGCCATTAGATTTAGCCTTTGGTTTGAATGATGAGGTTGGTTGGAAAGTAGACTGCAAAGGGGTAAGATAGTGAGAGAAAAGGAAGTGGGGGCAACAATTATAGACCATTTTATCAAGGAGTTTAACCACAAAAATGAGGAGAGATATGAGATAATAGCTGGTGGGGACAGACAGATTTAAGTTTTTTAAAGATAGAGGACACATGACAGTGTAGGTAGTAAGGAATCAACAAGAAGATAGGGAGAGATTTAAGATTAGTAAGAAAGCAGAGATGTCAGAGGGGGAAATATGCTGGAAGAAATGAAATAAAAAGGGATCACTTGTATGTGTAAAGGCATTAGCCTTGACAAGTACAATGGCCACCTCTTCATTCATGCAATCTGATTCCCACCTTCACTATTCAGCTGAAACTGCTGTCTCCAAAGTTACCAGTGATCTCTCAACTGCCAAGTGTAATAGTCTTTGCTGCTTCATTTGACCCTCTTCTCCTAGATACTCTATCCTTTCTGGGTTTTCTCTCTACTTATTGCTCTCCTTTGCTGGATGATCATCCATGACACAACTACTGTGTTTCCCAACACCCTGTCTTGGGTCCTTTTCTTTCTATATATACACTCTCTCTTGGTCACCTCATCAGCTTCCATGGGTTTATTGATCATATCTTTACATAGAGCTCAAAAGTCTATATCGAGTTCTGGTGTCCTCCCTTGAACTCTCACATATATCATCAGTGATGGACATTTAAAACTGGATATCCCAAAGATACCTCAAACTTAACATATCTAAAATAGAACTCATTATCTTAATGAGTTAACCTTCCCTTTCTTCTGACTCCTTACCCTGTTCTAGGCAGAGTAGATACAAAGATAAAAGCAAAATATCCAGGAAGTAGAATGCATAAACAAATAGATACGTAGACACATAAACAAACACACACATATATGTATATGTTTATATGTATTTTTATATGCATTAATTAATATATGCAAAAACAGATAATGGGGGAGGGGAAAAGGAAAGGCACTAGCAACTGGAGAGATGGGAAATGCTTCATGTAGGAGGTAGCTGAGTCTTGAAAGATAACAGGGATTCTAAAAGGTGCTGGTGAGGAGGTAGTGTGTTCCAAAGACGGGAATAACCAATGCCAAGGGCCAGAGATTGAACATGAAGTATTGTATGTGAGGAACGGTTTATTCATTTTACCAGCCTAATTTCCTGGATTGTGACTCTGTGTTAGGGCCAGGCTCTGAACATTTCTGGAAGGAATAGCTGGGCTTTGCTTTGATTTGTTTCATATTTTCTTGGGTCCTGTTGCTAATTTTTTTGGGTGCTAAGTCATATGTTCTTCAAGACTCTCAGGGGCAGGCGAGGCAAAGACATGAAAGCTTTTAGTGCACCCCAAGCTGTCTGATCCTAGGTGAAATTTGATTGCTGCCTCCTGGTTTAAGCTTTGCAAGCTCCTGACTCAGATTTGGGTCTAGGCAATACAACTATAAGCTTGCCCCTGGTTGGAGCTCTAATAGACTGCTTCTGGGCCCAGTCAACAAGAGCTAGCTGGAAGATTATGCAGATTCAGAGCAATAAAATTGTAGACTTCCTCTTATTTTGTGCTCCTTATTCTCATTAGTTAGCTAAAGCCTTCAGATTAGGCTGGGGGCTGGATACAAGAACCCACTCTAAGTCCAGATTCACATAGCTGCTGCTTGCTTTTGTGCTTATTCCTTGCCTTTTGCATAGTATCAGGCCTGTGACCACTCCATGCCCTCGTTTTCCACTTGTAGGTACAGGTCCTTCCCTGAGTTAGCACTGGATGTAAAACCCAGCTCTAGAGTATGAGCAACAGAGCTGCCAGTTTCTATCTGTTCTTACCCCCTGAACTACTGTCAGCTTTCTCTATGCTAGATCCTTAGCTATTTTTTGCCCTAGTACACAGCCTCAAGCTCCTGTCTCATGTCTTCAAGCTGTAAGATTTCCTTTGGCACTCTCCCCAGCTAGACACAGCCTAGATAGTGTCTACAGACCCCTGTAAATTTCCCAATGCCAACCTGGGCAGGAAAAAAATGATTTACTGTGATTTTCCCTTGGATTTCCCAATCAGGACTCAGTGTGATGTTTTTCTAGGCCTTTGTTAGAGTAGTTGTGATAGAGAGCTGTGTTCTACTCCCTCCTACTCTGCCATCTTGACTGGTCTTTTTTTGTATATGAGGAACATTAAGAAAGCCAGGTTGACTACTGCATTGTTGGTGGACTCGTGAACTGATCCAGCCATTCTGGAGAGCAATTTGGAACCATGTCCAAAGGGCTATAAAAATGTGCATACCCTTTGACCCAGCAATACCACTTCTAGGGCTATATCCCAAAGAGATCATACAAGGGGGAAAAGGACCTGTATGTACAAAAATATTTATAGCAGCTCTTTTTGTGGGGGTAAAGAATTGGAAATCAAGGGGAAATCCATCAAGGGGGGAATGGCTAAACAAATTGTGGTATATGAATGTAATGGAATACTATTGTGCTATAAGAAATGAGGAGCAGCTGGACTTCATAAGGACCTAGAGAAACTTACATGATCTGATGATGAGTGAAGGGAGCAGAAACAGGAGAACATTGTACGCAGCCACAGACAACGTTGCTTCTGTGATGACTAACTTTGATAGACTTGGCTCTTCTCGACAATGCAAAGTTCTGAGACAGCTCCAAAAGACTGATGATGGAAAAAGCTATCTACATCTGGAGAAAGAATAACAGAATCTGAATGCAGATTGAAGCAAACTACTTCTTCTCTCTATTTGATTTGATTTGATTTGATTCTTGGTTTTGTTTCATCTTTTTCGTGGTTCATTTCATTGGTTATAATTCTTCTTTACAACTTGATTACTGGGAAAAATAAGTTTAATGCAAAGTTATATGTAGAACATGTATCGTGTTCCATGCCAACTTGAGGGAAGAGAGGAGAATAAAATTTGGAGCTCAAAAACTTGTGGAACTAAGTGTTGTAAACTAAAAAAATAAAATAATTAATTAATTTTTTAAAAAAGAAAGCCAGTTTGCACCATAGAATGAAGGAAGGACAATAATGTATAATAAGCATAGAAAAGTAAGCTGGGACTGTAGTCTCTCTAACTTCCTCTGTCCCCACTGGACGGAAGAGTGTTTCATCATCTGTCTTCTAGAATCAATATTAGCCCTTGCATTTAGTTCAATTTCCTTGTTTTGTGCTTTCATTTTCGTTATTGTAGTCACTATGTATATATTGTTCTCCTGGTTCTGTTTACTTCTGCATGAGTTCATTCAGTTCTTCCCACATTTGGAGATATGGATGTTCTACAGTTTGATGAAGATGTACAGATCAATCAGGCTCACATGGACTTCCTCTTATAATAGTTGTGGTGTAGATTTAAATAAAAAGTGAATTTTATCAGTAAAAATTATCTGTTTCTAATCTTGAGTGCTCCAGTCTTTGTATTGCCTTTATAGCAATACTAAGCACCAATTTTTGTTTTGTTTTGGCTATTTTACTGGTTTTAATATTCTTCCAATTTTAAGAAGCCTACAATACATTGTCGAAGAATTAATAACCATCCTTTCAGCTGCCATGCACCTCCTATTGTCAGGAAAGCACATGCACATGACCATTGCTATCACAAAATTAAACTGTACCAAAGATTATTCCTTGTCCTGCATAATTCACACACCATTGGAGGCCACATTCAATTTTAGTTTTTTAAAGTTTTATTTTGTCTTGCTGATATGTCACACTGTTAGGATTAAGTTACTTTGAAGTTTTAAGATTGATGATACCAGGATAGGAATAAATAAAATTGATAGTGTCGTTTTCACGATAAATGATAAATGTCTCAACTATACAACTCCATTAAAAGAAGAGAATGATTAATTGGTTAATAACAATTGAGGCTACAATTAAGACCTAGAGAGGTACATTTTCTTTTGTTATGACTTTTGAAAAATTACAAATGATTCTTAGAGAGTTGACATGTCTAGATTTCTTATTCAAAAGAAGTGAAAAAATACAGGCAAAACTGACCCAAATCAGAATACTGAGGCATGTATATTTTAAGCAGCATTCATTAAAGCAGTGATTGATCAATCAATCAACAAGTATTTATTAAGTCCCTTGAATGTGACAGGACAATGCTAAGCACAAGAGGTAAAGACAAAAAAACAAAAGTCTCTGCTCTCAAGGGGCTTTCATTCTATTAAACAACCTATACTCATATAAGTAAAATATAAAATATGCTCAGAATAAATACAAAGCAACTTAGGGAAGGCACCAGCAATTGGGAGTATCAAGAAAGGGCTCATAGAATACATGCCATGAGGTGAACTTTGAAGCAAGACAGTGATTCCAAGAAAAGGAGGTGAAAAAAAGTACTTTCCAAGAATGGGGAACAGCCTATTTGAAGACAAAAGAGATGTTATGAGGAACAGCAAGTAGGTCGGTTTGATTGAAATATAGGATCCATGAAAGGCATTAATTATGACAAGCCAAGAAGGAAAATCTGGAGTCAGATTGTGAAGGGTTTTAAATGTCAAACAAAGGATGTGGCATTTTTTTCTAGAAATAAGAGAGAGCCAATGGAGCTTTTTAAGAGGGATTTGTTATGGTCAGACATATTAGTCAAAGCAGATGCAAGAATAATAAATACATCACAGTTTTTTAAAAATAAGTTTTTTTTTTGTTTTTTACATCTTCATAGTTTTTCCCAGTACCATTCCCTTTCCCTTTCCTTTTCCCTTTCCCTTTCCCTTTCCCTTCCAGAGAGCCATCCCATATAAAAAGTAGTATTTTTAAAGACAAAAAAAGAAAAGAAAAAGAGGATAAAATTGTACAATTTGTTAATAGGGGAAAATGTACAGTGTGTAACACTTGTTACAAAAAGGAGCGGGTTAGGAGTGTCTTTTCATATCACTTCTTTCAATCCATGTTTATTCTTTATAATTTTGCAACATTAGCTTTTAATTTTGTGTGTGTATGGTTGTTCTTTCCACTTACATTGTTGTAGTTATGGTGTCTGTTGTTTTCTTGATTCTTCTTTCACTCTGCATCAATTCATGTAGATCTTTCTATGCTTCTCTGTATTCACACACATAATTTCTTCTAGCACAGTAGTATTCCATTACATTCGTGTACCACAGATAATGTTTAGACCTTCTCCAACAATGGGAATCTACTTTGTTTTGAATTCTTTGCTATCACAAAAGTGATATAAAATATTTTGGTGTGTATGAGGACTTTCAATGGCATCCTTGAGGTATATATCCAGTAATGGAGTCTCTGGTTCAAATAGTATTAACATCGTAGTCACTTTATCTGCATAGTTCTAAATTGCTTTCCAAAATGATTATGCCGTTTCACAGCTCCACTAACAATGTGCTAGTGTGCTTATCATTCCATAGTCCGTCCAGCATTGGTGATTGCCATTTTTTGTCATTTGCCAGTTTGCAGGATGTGAGGTAAAACCTCAGGGTTTTTTTGATTTGCATTTTTCTTGTTGTTAGTAATTTGGAGCTTTCTTTCTTGTGCTTATAAATACTTTGCAGTTCTTCTTTTAAGGAACTGTTCAAATCCTTTGACCACTTATTTATTGGCAATTGGATTTTAGATCTACATATTTATTAATTGTTTATATATCTTAGATATCAAACCCTTCTGAAAGAAACTTAATACAAAGATTTTTCCCCATTCCACCACTTCCATTCTTATCCTAGGTACATTAAGTTTGTCTGTGAAGAAACTTTTCAGTTTTATGTAATCAAAGTTCTCTACTTTATTTTTTGTAATTGCTTCTGTTTCTTGTTTAGTTCAGAATATATCTTCTACACATAGCTACAACAGATACATGATTTGCTTCTCACCTAATTTTTTCTGTTATGAGCTTCAATATCAAGGTCACAAATTTATTTAAGATGTATTGTGGAATTTGTTGGTCTGTTCCTAACTTCTGACATTCTAATATGTGTCATATCCAATTTTCCCAGTAGTTTATATCAAAAAAAGAATTTTTTCCTCTAAGAAATTGATGCTTTCTACTTTATCAAACTCTGGGGTATTGATTTCCATTGCTTCTGATTTTCCTTGATGCAGTCTGTTCCATTGAATTGTCTCTATTTTTTAACCAGTACCAGAAGGTTTGGATGACTGCTGCTTTATAATACGTATTGAGGTCTGGAAATGCTATTGCCCCTTCATCCCTCCTTTTTTTTCATAATTTCCCTTGATATTGTAGATCTTTTGTTTTTCCAAATGGATTTTATTATTTTATCAAGTTGCATGACATACTTATGAAGTATCTCCTTGGTAATTTGATTGGTATACCATTAAGAGTATAAATTAACTTTGGTAGTATGGCCATTTTTATTATGATGGCACACCTTAGCCATTAATGTTGGGTATTCCTCTAGCTAAGGGGATGGGGAAGTTTTTCTTGTTGGAAAGTTACATTAATATTTAACTGTAATCAAATAAGGCTGCATTCAAGAAACTTCAATTAGATATGCTTAAAAATATACATTATTTTGTAAAAATCTAACTACTATATACTTAATAATTTTGAAAATGAGAACTTTTTGTTAATTTTAATTAATCTTTTAATAACTTTATTGTGTCTGCTTTTGTTGGAAAGCATTTGAATGTTTGGTTGCAGCATGGAGGCCACAGTTTCAGTTGATCCTCAAGATGGGTATCATTCATTTATGACTTAAGGGCTTCTTGATTTGGGTTAGGTAGGAGAATGTAGATTCACAGCAATAAGGGTTGAAAAGCAAGAAAGCATTTTTTGGGTGTGTTGCCAAAGGCATGGATATTCTACTGCATTTTTCCATATTTCAGTCGGATCTTTCTTAGCATCAAACAAGGACTTTAAAATGTTATCTATTGAGGGCTCAATTGATTCCATCTGTAGTTCTTTAGCTTGGTGATATCAACTAGGTGAGGATAAAATGCTCATTTGAGTGTGATGTCATGATTCTCAAAGTCAGTGAACCTTTCACTGTATTCTCCAACTCTCTATTCTCCAATGATTTGTATACATCATCCTGCTCGTCAATGACCTTTGCTAACTGGGGAAAATAGTCATCTGAAACTTCCTTTTGCAAAAGTGTTTTGGAAAAAAGATAGCTTTTTTTAAAATGCTTGGACTTTTTACCACATATCATATATAGACTTAGTTTTATCTTGCAAAGAAATATTCAAGTTTTGAGTTGACATGATATCACACAGAAATGCAGCATTCCCATAGAAATCTTCTTTCAATAATTCACATCGATAATTCTGTTCTTCATGAAATTTAACTATCTATTCTTGCAGAGATAACATTTTGGCTAATTAGCCAAGTGTGATAGCCAGCGCACTTTAGAATGATATGGCAAATCTACATTGAATACCGCATCATTCAACTTTAGCATGTTGTGAAATTGATGATGTCATTGTTGCATTT
The DNA here is from genome assembly GCA_028646595.1 of Phalanger gymnotis. NCBI lineage: Eukaryota > Metazoa > Chordata > Mammalia > Diprotodontia > Phalangeridae > Phalanger > Phalanger gymnotis. The sequence goes on along the minus strand of CM053622.1, from coordinate 631,915,218 downwards.
GCACGAATATAGCTAACAATCCTTATAACTTGTTGCAGAGTATCACTTAAAATAGTAGCTTTAGCACACAGATTTTGCTGATGCAAGATACACTGAAAAGAAATGAAAACAATAGGATCTGTTAATACTTTTTATATCTGTGCAATAAACCTTTCATATTTTCCTGTCATGGAAGGTGCACATACACTCACTAAATTTACTGAATTCAGTCCAACTTCATGACATTTGTCTTGAAAGTTGCTGAAGATATCTATTCCCTGTGTTCTGTTTGCAAGAGTGCCCAAAGTGAGTAACTCTTCGTAGCAAAGAACATCTTCTGTTATGACCTGACTGAAGTGTAAAACCTACTCCAAGTCAGTAGTATCACTTAATTCATCCAAAGCCATTGAATAATACATATTTTCCTTTTGAAGTATTGCATGAAGTTGTTCTGTTAAATTGAAGGCTAATTCATGCTGCCAGTCAGCTATGGTTCTCCTTGAAAGAGGCAGTTGTTTGTACTTTGAAACCTTATTGGAGTCTAAACATCCTATAACTTTGACAATATATTCTTTCACAATTTCTACACCACTGAATGGCTTCCTTTTTCCCCCAAGTATATATGCTACTTTAAAGGTACGATGTTTCAGTAGTATTATTTCCAGGTCTTATTGCTGCTTGAAAGAATCTTCTTTCCTTTTGCTTTTCATCTTTTTTTGCCTCTTTTTTTAATTTAATATATTTAGTTTTCAGCATTGATTTTCACAGGAGTTTGAATTACAAATTTTCTCCCCATTTCTACCCCCCCAACTCCAAGATGGCGTATATTCTGGTTGCCCTGTTCCCCAGTCAGCCCTCCC
>CM053622.1:631889263-631913879 GCA_028646595.1 Phalanger gymnotis | reverse complement strand
GAGTGTACGCCATCTTGGAGTGGGGGGGGGAGGAAATGGGGAGAAAATTTGTAATTCAAATGCCTGTGAAAATCAATGCTGAAAACCAAACATATTAAAAATAAATTTAAAAAAAAAGAGAGAGGAAAAAAAAAGTCTATAGCTCGATGGAAAGGGCTACATGAGCAAGGATGTTTTGTGGATAGCCCAACCTGATTTCCTGTCCTTAATGGTTTCCTATGTATCAGTGATCAGCTGCCCATTTGTAGGAGACTATGGCTGCATCTAAAGTAGTGTTTAGTGTGACCTGAAAGGTCTCTAGCTCCTCCAAGTCCAACCAATGGGTATTGTGGTGTGGTAGGTCAGTGCAATGAAATGATGAAGGTTGAACCCATGATTCAAATAAGAGACCAATGAGAGAATTTGTTTAGCTCAACTATGCATATTTTTTTAAAAAAGATTTTCTTTTCCAATGGAAAGAGAGACATATAAGGGAGATAAAATGGATTTTTGTTCAATAAAAATTAATTTAAGTTTTAAAAAGAAAGCTTGTTCTATACGAGTATAATTACAGTATAAAATAGTTAAAGCAAAACTAGGCAATAGGCAGAAAGGATAGCCAGTTTTCTTATTGATGAAAGAAAATAACTGAGAAATAGTATTCTAAAATCTCAACAGTCTCTAACCTTTTTTTTTGATTATCACTATCAGTAAAACAATTGTTGAGCATGTTATACCACATATTTGTTTATAAATTATACACATGTGCTACAGTGCTAACACTATATATGACATAAAATAGACATTTTAAAAGGGCAAGATGAAATGAACAATATTTTAAAATAATTTTACAGTTTTAACAATCCATGAAACCTTTTTACTCTCATTAAAAATATCAGTAATTATTAACAAAAACAATATTTTTAGCAAGAGCAGTATGGTAGAATTTTTTGTTTTTATTGTTTATTTATTTATTTTTATTGTTTTTTTGTTTTTTAAAAATCTTGGTTTACACTTTGAGATAAAGCAGTATGTCCCAATATGCAAATGAAGAAATGAGGGTACCACTGTCATCCCCTCATATCATGGAACATCCATTCTTCTTTTAGGATACCTTACATCCCTTATGTGACATGTGAATGTCTGACATACAGAGCAAATGAGGGCATTGGTGTCAAATATTAGCGAAGCTTAATTTGTAATTTATTACAAATTTATTCTTCTCAAATGTGTACAGGTACCAATCATATCTTGCCCTTGGCATATCCTGTTAATCAGCAACACCTAATTTGCTGTAAACAAACGCCATAGGCTGGGTAGAATCTGGATCTTACTATTGGCAGGTAGGGAGCCCAGGGTGTGTAGGACAGCATTCCACTTACTTAGGGAAGTCAGGTTGTTAGAATTCTAGGCTGGAAAGAATAATTGATTAGAATGAACCTCATTACTTTATTATGTCAGCTGTGCCTGCAACATAGAAGTAGGCATGCTGCAGTAACCATGCTGGAAAACTGATTTGGGGTGTGGTTATAAATGCTCTTCCCAGTATATTGCCTTGTTCTGTGTCTGCCCTTTTAATCCACCCATAAGTAATACGGAAGCCACAACTCTTTAGGCACCTTTTCTTTCTGTATAGGAAATTGTGTTGTCTAGACAATCTTCAGTTTCTTCCTCTTCAACATTTTTGGGATGTACTTGGTGGTTGCTCAGATTTCAAGTTCTATTCTTCAGTCACAGAGAGTTTTGTAGGAACATTTTTCTCTTGGGCTACCTTCCTCTTTTTTGGATTTGGGGTCCTAAATTGTCTGAGCCGTTAGAGTATTGTCTTCCTATTTCATTGGAGTATTTAAATTTAACTGTAGGTCTAGCGCTTCATCCAAATTGTCTACACCTGGCCTGGGGGGAAAGAAAAGGAGAGAAGGAATTGCCTATCAGTCTCCAAAGGGCATCAGCTGAGTGTACCTTTACTAGTGGGCAGTGGATGGCTTAGCAGAGTCAGAGATCACACCAGAGTTTGGCTAGAAGGTCTGGCATGTCATGTGCATCTTGCCTTTTTTCCCCATCTTCTTTGATTTTATCTGTGGGATCTCTAGAGTGACTAAGGCTGAACACTACTAATTCAGCTGGCACATTTAACCAGAATGAAAGAGGCAGACCTTGAAGGTTTCAGCTCAATGATTCACAGACCACACAGGGCTGAGATAGGCTTAGGAGATGAAGCTTCAGTATCTTGCTTTTTTTCTTCCACAAAATGAAAATATTAGGAGTCAAATGCAGACCTAAGCAGGACACTGAACTCTGCCCCGCTTTGTGATTTTCTGGCTTCATTTTTTGCCTCCTAATCTATCCCAATTAGAAACAATCTTTCTTTTGGAGCAATTTCCCCATTCATTGTTCTTGCTTCATAGATTTTTTTGTATTGTTGTCCTCAGTCATTTGAAACCTTTCACAAGCTGGCTCTGATCTACATTTTTAGCCTTATAACATTATCTCACATGTTGTTAGACTTCATAATATACATTACTCCTCTTCATGCACTCTTTAGTCTTCAGTCTAGCCAAACTGGCCTTAGACTATTTATCTTACCCAGCACTCTATTGCCCGTCTCTGGGCCTTTGCATTTGCTATGCTGCTGCCTGGAATGCAATCCCTCCTCACCTCTACCTCTTAGAATACTTATTTTCTCTCAAAACCCTATTCTACACCTTCCTACCCCTGCCCCCCCTCAACTGCTAGTGCTTCCTTTAATTATCTTGTATCTGTTTTGTATGTACCTAGAAGCATATGTCATTTCCCTGATAGAATAGAAGCGTTTTTGTTTTTGAGTGGCCCACATTTTACACAGTGTGTGGCATATCATTTTCAGTCATTTCAGTCATGTCTGACTCTTTGTGACCCCATTTGGGGTTTTCTTGACGAAGATACTGGAGTCATTTGCCATTTCCTTATCCAGCTCATTTTACAGATGAGGAAACTGAGGCAAACAGGGCTAAGTGAATTGCCCAGGGTCACATAGTTACAAAGTGTCAGAGGCCGAATTTGAACTCAGGTCTTCCTGACTCCAGGCCTGGTACTCTACCCACTGGGCCACCTAGCTGCCCTATGGCAAATAATAGATTAATAAATTCTTGCTGATTGATTTTCACATTATACCAAACCACTGGACCTGGTATTTCGACCTGGCCTTGCTGTTTCCAGGAACTGCCTGATTGACCATATGTGCCATATTTCTCTTCCTTGCTGCTGCCTCTGCCTCTGTCACTTCCTCTTCCCAATCTGTATATCTCTCTTCTGCCACTGATTGATGCCCAGTCCTTGGACATAGATGACAAAGGAGAGGGGAACTGAGAACTCATCTACCTCCTGCAGAAGCCAACGAGATGTGTAACTGGAATCTTCACCAGAAACTGACAGTTTTGGGAATGAGCAAGGCCCTAGAGCCATATTTTTTTTTCTTGTATCCCTCTTCATTGTCTTCATGCTACTTGAAGGCCATAACCTCCACTTTGGAGATCACCAAAATATCTGGTTAGTCTATTCTGTCTGTCCAGAAGTTAGGTAGCCAAGAGCTGTATTTTGACATTTGGGATAATGAAGAGAGTGGTCCAAAAATGGAAGACATGCTGAAGTCCAAGATCTGCAGTGATGTGGTGAGGTAAAATATTTTCCAAATGAAAAAACCGGGCAACCTCCATAAGCACAGGTTGCGGTTGGAGGGGAGAGTGATCAAGAGAGACTATCTTTGTGAAACTGTTTACCAATACCATATTATGGTCCTTACTCTGAGCAAGGGGTGATTGCCACACAGTGTGGTTGGGATTTAGTGATTGACTGGAGGATTCTTAGTGTTTTTCTCTGGGTCCTTGGCTCGGACTTGGATTTCACAGATCTGGACATATTGCTTGATGTTGGGCTTATATTGAAACCAATAGAATTCTTGAACTACCAATTGGAGAGTCTTCCACATTTCTTGGTATCCCAATGCTGGTCCATTATTGTATTGGATTGCCTCTTTTGACCTTTTTAGAGGGTGCGTGTGTGTGTGTGTGTGTGTGTGTGTGTGCGCGCAATGTCTAGTGATTTTTTTCTCCTGTTTTTGAGTGTATTAGGGCAGAGCTAACAGGGTCCCTGTTGCTCCTCTCTTGATCTGGGGAGTAGGATGTTGTGTATTGTGGGCTGTTTATGTTTATTTTGTTCTGAAATTAAAGGACATGGAATATACTTTACATAGAAAAATATATATGTATATAAACATTATACATTTATAAATATAAAATATAATATAGTATAATATGTAGTAATATAATAATGTTATATGTGTGTATATGCATATATGAGGTATACACACACATATCTATATATCTATATCTCTTTATGTGAAGTATTCTATTTCTGAAGAACTTCCAAAGGGGCAGTAGCCAGATTCTTTTGTAGGTTGACAATATGGTCCTAGGTGAAGGGAAGGCTACTGCCAGGTGACATGTGATGCAAAAAAATTTTTATGAAGAACAACAGAATCACACAGGAATCAAAGTTACCTAAACTATTTCTAGTCACATGAGAAGGAGAACAGATGCCAAAAGAGGACAGTCAAGTTATGCAGCTCCCCATATCACACATTGGGGTGACTTCTGGATGTGAAACTGTGCAACCAGTGGCTTTCACACTCCAGACAAAGGACTAGAACCCCTCAAGGCTCACACTTAATAGAGAGTTTTAGACAGAGTCTACATGGTTCCAATGGGAGATTGCCCTTTCATCTATAACTGACACCAGTGAAATGACGACATTTTCAAAAATGCTTAATCAGGAGTGAGGAATGAGAGGCAGGGATGTAGGGACCTTGACTCATTAATTGTGCCACACAGCAAGAAGCTGGGAGGTGGCGGGAAGGAGGGATACCCAGTCTGGACTTCATTAGCCTTAGCATGCTTGCATTCTGGGGAGAGGAGGACCTGGAGCCAAAACCAGTCAAACTGGTTTTCACCAGTTTACATTAGAGAAAGTGGCTGTGAGGTTTTCTAATCTCAATACAATTTGAAGAAGTAGATTTCCCTAAGAGGTCCCAACTCAGACTTCTAAGGGAGAATGTCTGCTCCCCATTCTGTTGCCCTGGGGCATACTGGATCTGGAAACCTGAATAGGTAAAAAAGAGGGCCCAGTGGTACCTGTGACTGGCTTAACATTAGGGCAACCTGTAGGTGCTCTATGTGCTGGTGGTCACATCTCATATTAAGAGATCCTCTTATTGTTATACTCACTCAACATGGTGGCATAAACCTTAAATGCCACTTTGATGATGAGGAGCTCTTCACAGACCATGAAGTCATGCTCTTTCTCTAAACAATTTCAGGAGATGAATGGGTGAAACAGCTCATGCTGAGTTAAGATTGTCCCAATAGCCACAATGAATACCATAATTTCTACCATGAAAGGCCAGGCTGGGTCAGGTAGACCAGACAGGGCTCTATGAGAAAAATACTGTTTGATTTTCTGAAAGACTTCTGTAGTGGGTGGCCATTGAGGTTTGGGGGGACGGGGTGGCAGGGAAGAGTGCTGCAGGATACATTTATTTTCACTTGAACACAAAAGTACTTCCAAGTAATTCAGGGACTATGAGAGTTCCACATTCAGAGAAATTATTGATGCAAACCCCAAAAGAAACACTGCGCTAAGACTATTTAAAAAAACAGCAAAAACATCTTAGAAACACACAGTTGGAAAAAAGATTTGAAAGGGGCACAAGAGCACAAAGCAGTCTATATTGTTATATTGTTAAAATCCATACTTAGTTCGTATGATTTTATTCTGAATTTTGCTTATTTGATTTTATTTAGGTTATTATTTGTAATAACAATTACTTATTTGTTTTTAAAGTAAATCTCTGGAAAGTGACTGGCACATTTTAGTCTCCAAAAGACCTGACCACATAGTGTTCTTGTTTGAAGCAGGTCAGAAGTGTCATTTTTCACTCATCCTTCATGCAGAGAAGATCAGACAGTATCTACTCTATTCCAGTTCAGTCTAGTGCATTTCATAGCCTGTCCTAATCCTTATCATCAGATTTAGAGTCATTGACAAGGGGTACCAGTCCCAGATGGTGACTATTCAATGGAGAAGCATGGTATAGTAGAGAATACCAGTCTTAGCATCAGAAAGAATTTGATTTAGAGCCTACCTTAGATTCTTGATAGCTTTGTGACCCAGGGCAAGTCACTTAATCTTTTTTGGCCTTAGTTCCTTGGCTGTAAGATGAGAGTGGTGATTTGCTGGCCTCTAAAGTCCCTCCTAACCCTAGATCGAAGAACTTGTGATCCTTGTTTTTACCTATGTCTGGGCTGCCTTCCTCCAGCTCCATTTCTTCCTGTTAAAATCCTACCTACCCTTCCAGTTTAGTTCAAAGTCCTCTTCCATGAAAACTTCTTGAACCCCCTCAGCCAGAGATGATTTTTCAATTCTTCTTTCTTCAGAAGTCCAAAAATGCTTTGCTCTTTTCTTATGCCTTTAGTCTACTTACATTTATTGTGTAGTTTAATTATATTTCTCTTATTCCCCTTGTCAGCTCCGTGAAGGGAGTGACCATGTTGTAATCATTTTTGTTATCTCATTCAGCAACTTGCAAAAAAATGCCTTGCAAATACTAAGTTGTTAGCAGTTTATCAGAAGGGATTCTCCATACTATGGGGAAAAATGTTCCAAGTCTGACTGCTAAGAATTGAAATCTTCTTTAAAACCTGCAGAGAAGAAAGTCTGGAAATGGGATGAGAATAGCAAAAAATCCAAATCAAGGCTTTTTCCTCTTTTTTTCCCTCTTCCTCGTTCCTTACGTCCCTTCCTTTTTTTTTTTTTTTTTTGACCTCAGAGGTACCTGATGACTTGCAATCTTTTAGCAAGATAAAATGAATATCCTGTGAGTTAGGAAGGAGGAAGGAGTAATTACAGTTGAAAGTGATGGTTAGAATGAACAGGTAGAAAATATCAAACTAAGTAGAATTTAGTTCAGTCATTCAACTGATATTTTTTGTCCTACTGTGTATTTGCTCATATGAAGGAGATGCAGGTGAGTTACTCACGCAGTTGAAATCAAATAGTAGAAGAAAGAAATAAAATTACTAGGTACCAGATAGGATGGGTAAGGGGACAAACATACCACAGATAGCAAAAACTGCTATGGCTTTCAGTAGATCCTTCTTTCAGATTTAAGGAATAAGGATGACTACTGAAAACCTATTGAACTAGAGTTTTTTTGTGTGTGTGTTCTCTAGTGGGGGTAGGGGTAGGGGAGGGTAAGAAGGCAGATTTATGCTGATTAAAACAAAATATTTTTAAAATTAAATTTTTTTTCAGAAGAACTGTACATGTCCAGGCAAAAGCTAGAAACCATTTGTTTGAACATTGTATAGGGCATCTCTGCTTTCAGCTTGGATTGCATTAGTTACACCTATGCCTCTCTCAACCTTGTAAAATTTTATGATATAAGAATAATTCTATGATTTAGCAAATGGACTGGGAAAATTACATTACAGCCAGTTCTGCAAGACTAGTTCTTGGTTGCTTATTAGCTGTGTGGCCTAGGCTGGTTACTGCATTTTTCTGAACCTCAATTTCCTTATTTATAAAAATGGGGAAAATTCTTGTAAACTACTGACTTTGAGGATCATGAGCTTTAGAGCTAGAAAGCAGGCATCTTTTTTTTTTTCAGATGATGAAATTGAGACCCAGAGAGTTAAAAGTGACTTGTCCAGGGTTTCATTCAGTAAGAAGCAGATCCAGGATTTGAATCTAGATGCCCTGGCGTCTTATCGATGTTCTTTCCACTCTGTCATATTGGCTAGGGCTGTTTTAAAGAGCTTTTTGTGACTGATGGGTAAATGCACCTCCCACCTCTTATCAGAGAGGTGGTGGCTTATGGTTTTGGAGTAAAGCACACATTTGCAGACAGACTCAATGCATTGATTTGTTTTGCCTGATTATAAATAAGTATTTGTTACAGTGGAGAGTTTTGTTATGGGGGATTGGTAGTGATAATCATGTCAAAAAGAAAACAGCATCAATAACATTAAAATTATAAATCTCAAAAAAAAGGAAAAACTTTTGAATTCATTAGGGAATTTTGTTTTGTTTTAATTTATTTATTTAGTTTTAGTTCTCAGCATTCACTTTTATAAGATTTTGAGTTCTAAATATACCCCCTCCTCCCCTTCCCAAGACAGTACTTTTGTTTTTATACAAATCCAGTAAACACAATTTCAATTGCAATGTTTTATTTAAACAGTAGGAGACAAATTGGTACAAACTCCTTCGTAGAGGCTTTTGTAAAATCACTTTTCCTTTTTAAAGGAAAGAATAATGAAGAAATCAAAGCATGAAAAAAATGCTCTAAGTTATTATTAGAGAAATTAGAGAAATGCAAATTAGAACAACTCTGGGGTACCATTTCACACCCATCAGATTGGCTAATATGACAGAAAGAAAATAAATGCTAGAGGGAATGTGGAAAAATAGAGACACTAATGCACACTGTTGGTGGGATTCATGGACTGGTCTAACCATTCTGGATAACAATTTGGAACTTTGCCCAAAAGGCTATAAAGCTGTGCATACCTTTTGACCCAACAATACCAGTACTATGTCTGTATCTCAGAATGATTAAAGAAAAAGGAAAAAAGGCCTATATGTACAAAAATGCTTATAGCAGCTCTTTTTGTGGTGGTAAAGAACTGGAAATTGATGAAATACTCATTAGCTGGGGAATGGTTGAACAAATTGTGGTATATGATTATGATGTAATAGTATTATGCTATAAGAAATGACAAGGGGGGGTGGTTTCAGAAAACCTGGGAAGACTTATATGAACTGATGCAAAGTGAAGTGAGTAGAACCAGAAGAGCATTGTAGACAGTAACAACAATATTGTAATGATGACCCCCTGTGAAAGACTTAGCTTCTCTGATCAACATAGTGATCCAAGACAATTCCAAAGGACTCATGGTGAAAAACTCTATCCACCTCCAGAGAGAAAACTGATGGACTCAGAGGGCAGATTGAAGCTTCTTTACTTTTCTTACCTTTTTTTTGCAATTTGCTTAATATAGAAATATGTTTTATGTGAAAAAAGGAAAGAATATGAAGCTAAGAGAGAATCAAGACACCCAGATTCTAGTCCTAGCCATGTGACATTGGGAAGTCACCCCACCTCTGGGGCCTCCAACTCCTGCTCTGTGAAATGAAGAGGTTAAACTAGATGACTTCCAAGACCTCTTCCAGCTCTTGAACATCTACAAGACTTAAAAATTAAAAGCTCTTAAAAGTCCGTAAAACTTTATCCCTAGCAACTAGCTTGTGCGGCTACAGAAAAGTTTGTTGTTTTAATAATTAAGATGAGATAGGCAGTCCTCAGTTTTTGCCCTCACACAAGTAGTATATGACACAAAATCTAAATGGTGATGGGTAGTTTTGAAACTAAAAAAGAATGTATGCTTAAGCTGTTCAGCTCTCACTTTGCTGAGTGTCTAGCTTTGGGGGTACTAGTGAGAAGATGAAGTGACATTGTCTTTGAGGAAATATCACTCAAGGGGGTCAGTAATGATTTATTCTGGTCCATAAATAAAAAATGTTGGCTTTAAAATTTTATTGCTTGTGTACTGCCTAGATAGGGGCTAGATTGAAATACACACACACACACACACACACACACACAAACAGTTTGTGAAATCTCTGTTGTATCTTTCAAAGAGTCTTTGGATGTAGGGGTTAGATTGAAACACACACACACACACGCACACACAAACAGTTTATGAAATTGTTGTATCTTTCAAAGAATCTTTGGATGTAGGGGTTAGATTGAAATACACACACGCACACACACACACACACACACACACACGCACACGCACACACATACCCAACCCCAAACAGTTTGTGAAATGTCTGTTGTATCTTTCAAAGAATCTTTGGACAAAGGATTATAGATTTATTTAATTTTTGTACATCTCCACGAGACTGATTTAATGCATTGACATTTTTAAAATTTCCTTCCTGAAAAAAAATCAATTCAGAACTTTCTTCCCTTTCTATCTCCCTTTATTTTATTAAAAAAAAAATTGTTTGGATTACAGCTGTTAGCCTGAAAGATTGTTGTCTTGTTCAAAACTTGTGTGGAAAGCCTCTGCCTAAGAAGCATGGGACTTTAGCTCTCCTTTCAAACTTCAGAATGGATCAGACTGGCTTGAGGGAGGAGAGCTTGCTTTTGTGAATATCATTTATTTTTCTAACGTGTTTGCATGCAAATTAAAAAACAGATCTAAAGTTCCAGTATAAATATTCTTAAAAGTCAAAATTAATGTCAGTGAGAGAGCAAGCTAAAAATGATGATGATTATTTCGCTCAGCAGTGGAAAATGTTTTGCAAAGCCTTGCCTTGAATAAAGGATTTTTCCTAGTACTTCTTAAAAACTAGAACTGTGTGGTAATTTTGATGACTGTCAGTTCCTGTGGGGTGTTTACACAAAGGTACTTTTAAATGAAGAGCCATTTTTAGAGCAATTAAAAACGAGGATAGACAGAGAGTAGTTAGCTCGGGGGACTGACGGGTCAGGGCTGAGGTTTATTGACAGGGCAGGGTCAGACATTCTGTGCTCCCATCACTGCCCTGCAGTACCTGCCCTCGGGGTACATGAAGACTTCAGCCTTTTGAGCTGTCAATCCAGTTCCTTTCCGTAGTACTAAAGCTACACACATGCAAAAAGGAAGCTTGGGAAGGGAGGGGAGGTGAGTCTTGTCTCTTGAAACGCTGTGGTGTGCTATGGAAATGCTGGTTTAGAAACAAGCAGTTAATGTTTTTATACGTACACCTTTTCTGGCCTGAATCTTTCTGGCTGTATGGGGAGGAAGAAACTGAAAACATACCAGGGATTGTCTTCTGTTCTTCAGACGCCATAGTTTGCAGTTATTGAATCCTGAAGAAAGAAATTGCCTGGCTGAAGTAGTATTTTAATTTCATTTTTTAGTTTTGAGTTACATGCTTCTGGCAAGCTCCCCGACCGCTTCTGTTACCTGGTGGCGCCTATATTTCATCAGACTTAGACAGGCAGACTACCTGGATCCAGGCCCAGATGAACTGTTGTGACTGATAAACATGATCCCACCCTGCCCCCTGCATGGAGCTCCCTCCTTTTCCTTTAAAGGAATCTAAGACTTTGAATCCTTCGAAGCATCCTCAAGGGAGTTGAAAGAAAAATGTGTGCAGGCCTCATTTTATTATTTTCTTTTACTACATCCCTTTTGTACCCAGGGCCAGCGAATGTTGACAGTTGTGCTGCCACTCTGCTAGGATATTGGTAAAAGATTCTTCTAAAATTAAAAAAAAAAAACTCAAGCTCAGGGACATCTAATGGTACATAGAATAGTAGAACTTGTTTGACATTTTATGATTGCCACTTACTCAAAATGTCAGTGAGTTATTAAACAAACAAGAAGAGAAACGGGTGCTCGTTGCTGGTAATTTTCAGATGTCTTTGGGACATTTTTGGAAATTATTGCTCTTATCTGGATGGATAGAAACTAGTAAAATGAGCCAAATTAATTCGAAAATCTAGGTCATGTTGGATTTAGAGTAATGATATAACATTCAAACATTAAACAAATACACTATTTTTAGCTTCATAATATTCTCCTGGTGGCTTTTCCTTTCATTAGAAAATATTTTAAACATTTGTTTTTATGATTGCAAAGGGAGTATTAGCATTCAATGTAATTAAAGTTAATTGCATTTCCTATGTGATTTATTTTTAGTCTGTTTTTGTATGCATTTATGATTTTTACCCTTCTGTGTACTGTGGGATTGCTTTGATAGGGTTGTGGGAAAATTATCTGTTTGCTATGGAACAGTCAGAAGTCACAGATTTGTATTGTACTTTTGGAAGTTTTAAAATTAAATTTTAGGATGTATTCAAGTGCAAAGATCACCAAACTCAAAGTTCACATGCCAAAGTTACATTTTTTACTTTTTGCAACATGACCTAGGAGATATTACCTCACCTTGTTGATGGCACAATGATGTCTGCCCCCACCTCCCCAAGATAATGTGAAATATATCATTGGAAAAATAAGTGACCTGGAAAACAGATCCAGAAGAAAGAATTTAAAAATTATCGGATTACCTGAAAGCCATGACCAAAAAAAGAGCCTAAACATCATCTTTCAAGAAATTTTTCAAGGAAAACTACCCTAATATTCTAGAACCAGAGGATAAAATAGAAATCAAAAGAATCCACCAATTATCTCCTGAAAGAGATCCCAAAAGGAAAACTCCTAGGAATATTGTAGCCAAATTCCAGAGTTCCCGAGTCAAAGAGAAAATATCGCAAGCAGATAGAAACAAAGAAAAACTCAGGTATTGTGGAAACACAATCAGGACAACACAAGATTTAGCATCTTCTACATTAAGGGATTGAAGGGTTTGGAATATAATATTCTGGAGGTCATAGGAGCTAGGACAAAAACCCAGAATCACCTGCCTGACTATAATCCTTCAGGGGAAAAAATGGACATTCAGTAAAATACAGGACTTTCAAGCATTCTTGATGAAAAGACCAGAGCGGAATAGAAAATTTGACTTTCAAATACAAGACTCAAGAGAAGCATGAAAAGGTAAACAGGAAAGAGAAATCATAAGGGACTTATTAAAGTTGAACTGTTTACATTCCTGCATGGAAAGATGATATTTGTAACTTATGAGACCTTTCTCAATATTAGGGTAATTGGAAGGAATACACACACACACACACACACACACACACACACACACATATACATACATATGTATAGACAGAGGGCACAGGGTGAGTTAAATATGAAGGGATGATATCTAAAAAACAAAATTAAAGAGAGAAAGGAATATACTGGGAGAAGGAGAAAGAGATAAGTAGAATGGGGTAAATTATCTCACATAAAAGAGGCAAGAAAAAGCTTTTACAGTGGAAGAGAAGAGGGGGGAGGTGAGAGGGAATGAGTGAGCCTTACTCTCTCGTCAGATTTGGTTTAAGGAGGGAATAACATATACACTCATTTGGGTATGGAAATCTCTCTTTCCCTACAAGAAAGTAGGGGGAAAGAGGATGAGAGACGTGGGGATGGTAGAAGAGAGGGCAGATTAGAAAAGGGAGTAATTAGAAGCAAACACTTTTGAGGAGGGACAGGGTGAAAAGAGAGAATAGAATAAATGGGGGGCGGGATAGGATGGAAGGAGATATAGTTAGTCTTCCATAACATGACTATTATGGAAGTGTTTTGCATGACTACACATGTATAACCTATATCGAATTTTTTGCCCTCTCAGTGAGGGTAGGTGGGGAGGGAGAAAGGGAGAGAATTTGGAACTCAAAGTTTTAAAAACAAATGTTAAAAATTGTTTTTACATGCAACTGGAAAATAAGATATTTAGGCAATGAGATACAGAAATCTATCTATTTCTATAGAAATCTATAGGAAAATAGAAGGGGAAGGGGATAAGAGAAGGGGGGGTGATAGAAGGGAGGGCAAATTGGGGGAAGGGGTAATCAGAATGCACGCTGCCTTGGGGTGGGGGTGAGGGGAGAGATGGGGAGAAAATTTTGAACTCAATCTTATGAGTGAATATTGAAAACTAAAAATAAATTCATAAAAAATTCAAGAATAAACAGTGGTTAGGGAAGAATGAAGAACAGTTAGCAACTTTATGAAGAAAAATCACGGGACGGTAGCATAATGTGGTGGGAAGAGCACTAGATTTGAGGTCAGCAGAGCTGGGTTTCAGTTCCAGCTCTGCTGCTTATTATCCATGAGACATTAGACAAGCCACTTAACTTCCCTGGTTCTTGGTTTCCTCATCTGTGAAGTGAGGGGCTTAGAATACATGCCCTTTCCAGCTTTAAATCTATGATCCTGTAGTCATAAGAAGCTTTGAGAGATCAAGGGGAATAACTTTGATCAATGACTTTCTGATTATATACCAGCCAAGAGAGGTATAAAACATAGAAGGGGCAGTTGTGATTGGCAAACAAGAGAGACAGTTGTGTAGTAAGACCAGGTTCACTTCCTTGGTAACCATGTTACATCAAGAAATGTATAGGTAGGTAGGTCCCCAGAACACTGGATGGCCTCCCTGCACAGGATTCCCAGGAGAATATAGACAGAAGTCAAAGCAGGATGAGAAGCTGTGCCAGGGTTGTGATCTGCACTGTTGGAGGGAAAGGGAGATCACACCTTATAGAAATGGCCCCCTTCACAGTTACAATCCGATTCTCATCATCCATATTTAGATAACCACAGAAAAGAACTTAGGTATAATTTAGTCTAGTTTTCTCATTTTGCAGTTATGGAAACTGAGATCCAGAAAGGTTAAATTCATTCATTCAGTAGACATTAAGTGCCTACCATGTGCCAGGCACTGTGCTAAGCACGCAAGGCCAAATGGCTAATGCGTGTCATAGCTGGCACTGTATTCCAGATCTCCATGAGTTCATATGACTTTTCACTAAATCCTGTTGCCACATAATTTAGCTCAGTTTTTTTTCTGATGTCCTTATAAGTTTGCAGCATTAATTGTGGCACATTAAGATGAATGAATGACACTGTGGTTGAATTAGAAATCTCTTTGCTATGGAGCGGAAATGACCCTTTAGAAGCAAATGCTTTGTGTTGGTTTAGTAGATGAAAGTACAGTTTTGTGCCACTGAAACCCAGCAGGGTTTGAAAGATCAGAGGAGAAAAGTGGTTAGAGAGTTGGTTCTAAGAGCTGGTTGATCATAAAGGAGGCTTCTTCTACCTCTTTAAGAACCATATTCTTGTGTACCTCAGTTTATGTAATAAATGTGTTGAAAATTTTTAGATAAGTAGAATTTCAAAAAATTAAATCCTGTTTTCCCACTAACTCCCCTTCGTAGTTTCAACAATTTTTTTATCTTAATTTCTGACTGAGCTTCATCTTTAAGTGTCTTTGAACAAGTTAACTGTAAATTTCTCTAATCCTTAGCCTGTCTGTCAAGTAGTTAATAATGTAAATATTCACCTTAATGTAGTATTATGAGGGAGAGAAAGAGGAAAAGAATCTGTGCTGCTATTCAAGTGATTAAGTGAAGGAAGAATACTTTTGTAATGAGAATAATCATGCCCTAATGCATCTGTTTTATAAGTTTGGAATTTTCCATATGAAGATTTGTTAAAGTAGAAATGTATAGCTATGTACTTAGATTTTATAGAGGTTTCTTGGGGGAAGAGGGTTAATAGAGGGTCAAGCTAGATATATGAGACTTAACTTGAATTCATTATTAATTCAGAGTTGGATTAAAGGGAAGGCCCTTTAGAAGAAGACAAATTCTGAGTTGAGGTTTAAGGGATGATAGGAAAAGTGGAGGTTGGAAAAGGAAAAGGAAAGGTTGGAAAAGTGAACAAAAGAGGTTGTTCAAAATATAGTGCACCTTACAAAAAGTTTAAAAAGTGAGAAATAAGTGGGAGCTGAGGTTTTTTAGTTAACAAATGATCAAAGGAGCCAGTCCAAATGATAAAAGAGTAAAAATAATAATAATAATAGCTCGCATCTATATAGTACATTGTAGTTTCAAATATTTCACAATGCATTATCCCACTTTATCCTTATAACAGCCTTGTGAGCTAGATAACAACAACACCAACAACGACACCATCCAACGTTTCCATGGTACCGTAAGGTTTATAGAATGCTTTATATGTATTAGCTCATGTAACTCTCAAAACAACCTTGTGAGGTATTATTACCTCCATTTTATAATTGAGGAAGCTGAGGCTCAAAGAAGGTAAATCCTTCTTCAAAGAGCTGTGAGAACGTGTGTGTGTGTGTGTGTGTGTGTGTGTGTGTGTGTGTGTGTTTATAGATCTAGAACTGGAAGGGATCATGAAGCTAGATGGGACACCCCCCTCAGTTTTACAGTTGTGGGAACTGAGACCCAAGAAAATAAAGTGACTTGTCCAAGGTTGCTAAGGCAGTAATCATCAGAGGCAGGATTTTAACTCAGGTCTTCAGAATCCATTAGGTGTTCTTTCTATTATATTATACTACTTGCTTCACTTCATAAACCTTGAAAGACTACATAAATGTCATTATTAAAACTCTTAAATGTTAATAAATGAAACTACCAGTTGCGGTGCTTTAAAGAATATAGAATCATTTTTTTTATCCATTATGAGAAGCAAGCAAAAACTTAAGAATATAAGGAACCATCAATAATTTGCTAAAATAGAAAATTGTTTTGCTTTCTAGACTTGGTAGCTACCTCATAGTATCAAAGAGCTATAAAAAACATTCATTTCCCGAAAAGAACAGAAGAGGGGAAAAGACCCAACCTTATGGAATACAACCCTTGTTCCATAGAACTAAAGTAGAAATCAAAAGTTTGTATTGATGGAGGAAAGTTTGTCTGCCCTCTCGTATGTTAATTTATTTCAGGATGTGGCGTGAACAGAAGCAGAGATTATAGAAAATAAAGAAATCTAAGAATAAACTTGATCAGATCCTAGACTTCATTCCTAGACAGAACACTTTGTGTTTATCAGCTTAGATGGAGGTCTCTATTGGAGTGCCTTGAGAATCTGTCCTTTAAATTATTGACATGAATAAAGATGGTGTGCTCATCAGAGTTGCAAATAACTTAAAACTGGGAGAACATAACTAATATGCTGGATTCTAAAGTCAGTATCAAAAAAGATTTAGATAGGCTGTAATGTTGGGTGGAGCCTCTGAAGACAGAATTTCATGGGGATATACTAGGGGTTAAAAAAACAGCCTCATAAATACAGGGTAGGGAAACATGGATAGAAAAACAGATTTCCATTTGATTTAAGGAAAAATTGTCACCAATTAGAGATATCTACAAGTGGAATGGACCACCTCAGGGGTAGTGAGTTCCTCTGCACCAGGAATTCTTCAAGCAAAGTCTTTGTGACCACTTATCAGGAATGTTGTACAGGGAATGCTGGGGTGAAATTGATGACCTCTGAGATGTCAGTCAACAAGCATTTATTAAGCACCTCCAGTGCACCAGGTACTATGTTAATCACTGGGGATACAAAAGATACAAAAGAAAGACAAAAGACGATTCCTTCTTTCATGGTCTAGTGGGAGAGACAACTTGCAAGAACTATGTACAAACAAGATATAAACAGGATAAAATGGAGATAATCAACAAAGAGAAGACTCTAGATTTAAGGGAACTGGGAAATATGATAGTACCTTCCTAATATCAAATCCCCAAGTGTTATAATCCAGGCAAATATTTTTACTTAACACTTTCTTATCAGTTAACATTTCTGCCTTAAAAGTCCTGACTCCAAGAGATTTGCAGCTGTGTAAATTGCCCGACAACAGAATTCTTCCAGGTTTTTAAATAGTCTCACTTTACTTTCTTCTGTGACTGTATGTGAACATACACTTAAGATTTTCAAAAACAATTGATTATATCTGGGCCATTTGTTCAGCAGATTTCTCTAATTCATGTACAGTGATTTCTGTAAATAATTTCAAAGATAATTTTCCCATTACATAACTTTTAGAAATTATTTGGTGTAATAAAGTCTAGATGAGTGGCATCATAGCATAGTGGATAGAGAATCAGGAAGACCTAATCAGGGATGGGGAAGCTGTGGCCTTCTAGGTCCTCAAGTTTGGCCCTTTGACTGAATCCAAACTTCACAGAACAATTTGTACGAGAACAATATGAACTTGGATGACCAGAAGGATTGTGGTGCCCTTAAAAGAAATTGGGAAGTTAGGAAGGAGTTGGTTTCTGAGGAAAAGCTAATGAGTTCTGTTTGGGATATTGAATTTGAGATGCCTATGAAATATCTGATTTAAATGTCCCAGTAGGCAGTCTGGGACAGAGGATGAAATTTAGGAGAGGACTATAGATATATCTACCTGGGAATCATATGCAAATTGGATCCATGAGTATCGATGAGACCACTGATTGGATGCAAAGAGAGAAGAGACTAGCCTAGGAAAGAGCCTTAGGAACCATGATGTAAATGATGAGATGGCCAAGGAGACTTGACAGAGACCAGTCAGAAAGTAGGAAGGGAGTTAAAAGAGGGTATTGTCAGAAAAGCCCAGAAAGGAGGGGTTGGTAGACAGTTTCAAATGCTGCAAAGAGGTCAAGAAAGATGATGACTGAGAAAAGGCCATTGGATTTGGCCATTAAGAGATCATTGGTAATTTTTAAGAGAGCAATTTAAGTCAGACGATGAGGTTGAAAGCCAGATTGCAAACAGATGAGAAGTGAATGAGAGAAATGAGAAGTAGAGACAGATTTTTTTTCTAGGAGTTTCCTTGTAAAGGTAAAGAGAAAAAAAATAGGCAAAGAGAGATGCAGAACTTTGAGGGGGATAGTGGGACTAAGTGAAGATCTGGGGGAGACTAAGACATATGTAGGCATCGAGGAAGGAGCCAATAGATAGGGAGAGATTGAAGATGGGGGAGGGAGTGATTTCAGGTCCTGCAGAGGGTAGGATCAGTTTTGCAAGAAGAACACTGAGACTGGAGTAAATGAGGAGATTTCTAGGGAAAGCTAACATTTATTTCATTTAATCCTCAAGGTCACACAGGTATTAAGTGTCTGAGGCTGGATTTGAATTCAGGTCTTACTGACTCCAGCTCTCTATGCATTGTGCCACCTAGCTGCCCCAAAGATGTCAAGGGGTTGTGTGATATAGAAAAACGGAAAAGCCCAGTGTGAATGGCTGGGGTTTTCCCCCATAGTGAACTATATGACATGACTTCCTCAGCTCTGAAAGTCAGGAGTAAGTAATGATATAGGAAGCTAAAGGAGAGAAGATTTATGCAGCCCACCATGGGGAATGTGATAGAGAATCAATTATGGGGAGGGTATAAGAATTGGATTGCCTTGCAAGAATGAGAGCCCAGGTGAAACTATTCAACATAGATTTGGAGTGGCTCCTTCCAGCATGCTTGACTGATATCCAGAGCCTTGTTTTTTTTTTTTAATCTATTAATTGAAGATGTGATCTCTGAGGTCCCTTTCTAACTCTAAATCTGTGAACCTAAGTTGACCAACAGTCATCATTCTGCATCAGTAGGACTTTCTTTACCAGAAGTTTCCTACACCAATAAAAACAATAAGTCTAGAGGAAAATCTTATATTAGATACCAATTTATGAAAAACATCATTTAAATAGACATTTTGCAGTTATTGATGTTGTGTGTGTCTATTTTTAACAGCTTCATATCTCAGGGTGAAATGCGAAGGGAACAAACCAAAATAGTGATCAAAAATATGTTACCCATCTCTTTCCAGGGTGCTTGGAATTCCCTCTGTTAGTCGTTTTTAGGTGGATAAGACACTGTTCCAGAAAATCTCAGTTAAAATGCGAATGTAAATATATTACCTTGGAGTTAAAATATTTTAAGCCTTAAACACTCATAATTAGCAGGTATTAGTTCTCTGATTAGCTGGGGATGGATTCTTTTACTTCAGGACTGGAAAGGAAATGGGTCAATATTGATGAGAAGAGGCGAGATAGATCTGGAAGCAGAGTTCTTGAAGGCTTTTGATGGAGAGAGAGAGAAAAAGAAGGGCTCCGAAAAGGGAAGTGGAGGCCAGC
The DNA here is from genome assembly GCA_028646595.1 of Phalanger gymnotis. Lineage (NCBI taxonomy): Eukaryota > Metazoa > Chordata > Mammalia > Diprotodontia > Phalangeridae > Phalanger > Phalanger gymnotis. The sequence goes on along the minus strand of CM053622.1, from coordinate 631,894,272 downwards.
TAAAATTGCTTAGCAATTTTGCCAAAGCCCTAACCCTTATAGCCCTAAATGAAGCACAGTTAAAATACACACTTGATGGGAAATAGTCTAGAGATAGAGTTATAGAGCCCATACTATTAAAATGAATTTTACACCATCATATTCAACTGGGTTGTATAATAATGATGTTCGTGGAACATCATTTACCTCTCTGACATGCCTGCTACTTGAGCAAAATAATACCTTAGTGGATGAGAACTAAACATAGAGGCATTCTTTCTTTTGGAATCTAAACAGAGAGAGCAAGCCTAGAAAATAGCATGTTAAATTCACATGTGGATTGTTGGCAAGACTGCAGTTTGGTTTTATCCAGTGTATTTCAGATGCGTTTCACTAAATGCCTTTTTCAGAAAAGGGGGGAGACTGGTAGTCAGCCTGATTAAAGTGAGCGGTGACTCAGTGGCTTTAGAAATGGCAGTTGGGGAATTGGAATCTGAAAATAAAACCATACATAAATCGACCAAATATTTTTTAGCAATGAAGTAACTAGTAGCAAGAAGTAAAGCTTTATTGTATGCTTTACATAAGTGCCTCAGCTGGTTGGGCAGATCATTATCATGCTGCCACTTTCCATATCCTTGCTGCTCCTACCCCATGTCCTTTGTTGTTGCTCTGTTGGCCAAACATATGTAGCAGTACCACGGGGCACAGAACATACCCCCAGTTACTAAATGCTGCCAGATGTGGTTAGGATGAATTGACTTAAATGACTATGATTTAAATAGTTAACTTTACCTGTTTTCTTTTGAGTTTCTTTCCTATTGTAAAATGCATTTGTAAAATGATTCCAGTCATGTTTTGTGTCTTGTCCTACCTCTTTGTGATGGGGGGGAAAGGTAGAAAGAAAAGAGGATAGCTATTTGTTACATTGAGTTCTAGTGGTTTTGACTTTTCCCCTTTTGGCAAATAATTGTTAGATGCAACTGATTTACTTATCTTAGTGAGGAATGTTTTGTTTAAAGCTTAGGTGAATCTCACAGGTATGAATTTTTAGCTGGAATTATGAATTTTGTCTGAGCCCTATTTATTTCAACTCTTCTAAAAGGAAATTTTCTCACTTGGCCTGGAGAAGCCAGTAGTTTGCTGCTTCAGTAAGCTAATCTTACTATAGAAGAACTTTTTTTTCTGTTTGCATTTTATCATGTGTGAAGCATTGGGGTGAGTCCATGTCTAAGAGACAAACCTAGATACCTGTTTACTTGTTTTTCATAACAAAATATTTATTGAAGGAATCCATTTAAAATTTTTTTCATTTTAAAGGCTGATTACTTTCACTTGAATCAATTGATTGTGTGGTAGTTATTTTTCTCTGTCTTGCTTGTTTTTCTGGTGTTTTTTTTTATATAAATAGGGATAAAAACTGGAGCTGTGATTTCACAGGTATAGAGACCTTCCAGATGGGGAAATTCCCTTTGCCAATATAGGTCAACACCTTCTCTGTCTCTGCAACTTATACTCTTGGGGCAGTTGTACTTAACCATATATCCAGCGACTTTTAAAAAACATATTTTAATAACTTTTAGAATCATGATTCTTTTGCAATCTTATGTATTTTATGCATTTAAAACATTGTTCTGAAAAGTTTATAGGTTTTACCAGACTGTCACATGGGGTCTGTGCCATAAAAAAGGTTAAGAACCTGTCTTAATCAGTTGCTATGACGTTAAATCACTTGCCCAGGGTCCACAGCCAGCATGTGCCAGAGATAGAGCCCAGGTTTTTTTGGCTCCAAGGCTGGCTCTCTGTCTACTATGCCATGATGCTTTTTGAGAAGTTAAAACAAAGCATGAAAAATTGTCCATGCCTTCTGATTATCAATACATATTTTAAGTTAGTAGCACTAAAATAGAAATAAACTTAAATAGTGTGGGTGTATGTTTATGTACATGTGAACTTGGCCAAACCTCAGTGCCCTCATCTGTAAAAACAGAGAGGATTGGACTTCCAACTCCAAATCCTGTAATCCTAATGTTTTATTTAGAAGTGCTTTGATCAGTAGCAACATTATAGTTGTTACTTTTAATCCTCCAGATTATTAGTTACCTATGAGGAAAAAGGGAGTAAGTTGTGTGTTTTTTTTAGTGATTGCTTTTTTTTTTTTGGAGGAGAGGAGAGAATGCAATTGGGGTTAAGTGACTTGCCCAAGGTCACATAGCCAGTAAGTGTGTCAAGTGTCTGAAGCTGGATTCAAACTCAGGTTCTCCTGACTCCAAGGCCAGTGCTCTCTATTCACTGTGCTGTCTAACTTCCCCTTAAATGAATGCTTTCTAACAATGAATAGGCTGATATCTAGTTATCAAATTACTTTTTCTTGTGTATCAAATGCTAGAGTCTTGGAAAAGCCATATGTCTGAGAAGGAGACAGATTGCTCCCTGACAACTAGGAGACCCTCCCTAGCAGATTGGGATAGTGGAAAGCTCTGGCTGCCTAGAGACAGCTCTGCAACTAGCTGTGCGACCTTGAGCAAGTCACTTATTTATTCCCTTAAGAGACAGAATCTAACCACATGTAAAATAAAGAGGAGGACTTGATTATCTCTGAAGTTCCTTCCAGATCTGAATTTCTATGGATGAACCTTAGTAGCATCCTGTACATATACGTAGCCCATAGAAATCAATAAATGTTTCTCTAAGCCATGAACTGATCAGGCAAAATAGTACAGGGCAGCAGAAACTTTAGCTCAGGAGTCAAAGGATGAGGATTTAAATCTCACCCCTTATACTTAGTATCTGTGTTACCCAGAGCAAGTGACTGAAATTCACTCAGTTTCCTTATCTTACAAATGAGGTTGGACTCTGAGATCCTTTTCAGCCCTAGATGTACGATCCCATGAATACATTACCTTTTTAGGCCTGTTTCCTCAAGTATAAAATGAGAGAGTCCCACTGAGTGACCTCTGAGGTCCCTTCCAGTTCTATCTAGATTTACGGGCAGTCATTGAAGAGCAGGGAGTTGGAAATGTGTTGTTTCCTGTGGTTTGCCTTCTCTGGAGGAAGAAGGTGTGGGAGAGAGGTCCTATGGGCCAAGCCCAGGATGAAGGTCAGGAGGACAAGTGTATGAGGTCTGAGCTTGTTGGGGCCACTCCTAGAAGGGAAACACACACATCTCAGGAAGGATTTATAGTTCAGTGGGGGAGGGAGTACTTTTAGATTCCCCTGGAACTAACTGCTTTTGCAACCCTAGACATTTATAGCCACAGGCTTCTCCTGGATGCGACTCTTCCCAGGGAGAGAGAGAGCCTTAAGGCAACCTCTGAACAACGGATTAGGACTATTGAATCTTAGAATCATCTTGGAGAATCAGCCTTAGAATCACCTTGTTGGCAAGTTACAATGAAGATCTTTCCTTCTATGCTTTACATACTAACAAGATCGGATTTGTGCATTGGACCGGCAAAGTTCCCAGCTGCTGACTTGAACACTAAGTACATTAAGTACATTAAATTTCTTCAATATATCATGTATCTATATAGTGATATGCTGGTAAGTATTTAACAACCAGCTTGGGGTGGGGGGTTGCCAGTGATGTGGTGTGGTGTGGTGTGGTGGTGGTGGTGTGTGAATGCATGCAGAACACACTTTTATTTATTTATTTTTGGAGGTGGGAAGGCAGGGCAATTGGGGTTAAGTGACTTGCCTAAGGTCACACAGCTAGTAAGTGTGTCAAGTGTCTGAGTGAGTTCAAGGTCCTCCTGACTCCTGGGCTGATGCTCTACTCACTTCGCCACCTAGCTGCCCCAGAATACACTTTTAAGTTTAATCTACACACTTAATGTTTTCTCCATTGCTTTCTTAAGAAGTCCAGACAATCAACAAAACCATAAATCAAGTCCTGGTTTGTAGGTTTGCCAATTTCTGAAGTATAACTACTCAGGATGAAAAATTAACAAGTGTACAGCCATTTCAAGTTGGCTTTAGCCCAAGAAAGGGGAGTGCTAACCTTGTATAAGGCTGGACAACATCTCTGCTAACCAGTGTTAGGCTGCTAACTGGGGCAGGAGTTTGCAAGCTTCCTGCAAATGAGGGTAAGATCATTTGACCCTCTTCATTCCTCTTCCCTCCTGTCAGCCTCCCCCTCCCCAGTCTTCCTCAGTAATTCTAGACCCTTTGATCCTCTTAACCATCGAGGAGGGGAAACAGGATTTGGGAACAGGTGAATGGAAGGATGAATATATTCCTAGAATCTCCATATTGCCTTCCCCTTGTGTAATGTTGAGTGAATTTTCCTGTAGAAACATTATTATAAATGATGTTCGTGGGGCAGCTAGGTGGTGCAGTGAGTAGAGCACCCTCCTTGGAGTCAAGAGGACCTGAGTTCAAATCTGGCCTCAGACACCACTTACTAGCTGTGTGACCTTGGGCAAGTCACTTAACCCCAATTGCCCTGCCATCCCCCTCCAAAAACAAGCAGACAAACAAACAAAAATTGATGTTCATTTTTCACACTATGCCATTAACCTTTAATATACTAAAACTCCCATATATTTGCAATGTCATTGTTTTTACCCTTTCTGTTGTGTGTATATATATAAACATTTTATTTACAGTGTTGGTTAATGAACTAGTCTGAGAACCTAACCACTATATGTAACATTATTTCTATGGGAAAACATGTTCAAAGTTCTGGACAATTGACTTGTAAACACATCTATGGAGTGCCACTATTAGTAAATTGAGGGTTTCCTGCATAAATTAATTATTCGACACCTAATGTTCTACTCCAAAAATACTATGCAACGTTTGTTCATTATTTGGGGAGAGGGAAGAAAAGCTCTGGGGAATATGGGTTCATATCCCACCTCTAACCCTTGTATAAGGCTGGACAAGTGACCTACCCTACTTAGGCCTTGGTTTTCTCCTAATATGAAAGAGTTGGACTAGATAATGGTTTTTTTAAATTTTTTAAATATGTTTAGTTTTCAGCATTGATTTTCACAGGCGTTTGAATTACAAATTTTCTCCCCATTTCC
>CM053622.1:631832521-631888763 GCA_028646595.1 Phalanger gymnotis | reverse complement strand
GTCCTGCAGCTTTTCCCACTAACCTTCTCTGTTGTCTTTGCTGTTTGTGGGTTGTGAGGTCTGGTAAATGCCACAGCTCAGTAATTCAAGACTGTAGGGCACTCTTCGCTCGGCTCCTGATCTGGTGGGTCTGCACCGCACGCGCTGGGCTCTGCTCGGCTCGGCTCCGCTCCCCTCAGCTGGGAGCTGGGAGCTCCGTGTGGGACAGACCTTACCCAGAGACCATCCAGGTTGTCCTGGGCTGGAGCCCTGCTTCCCTCTGCCACTTTGTGGGTTCTGCAGTTCTAGAATTGGTTCAGAGCCATTTTTTATAGGTTTTTGGAGGGACTTGGTGGGGAGCTCACGCCAGTCACTGCTTTCCAGCCGCCATCTTCTAGATAATGGTTTTTTAACATGGGGTCTGTGAACTTGTTTTTAAAAGCATTTTTGATAACTGTATTTCAGTATGTGAGGCAGCAAGGTAGATAGAGCCCCAGGCCTGGAGTCAGGAAGACCTGAGTTCAAATCAAGCCTTAAATACTTACTAGCTGTGTGACCCTGGACAAGTCACTTAACATTATTTGCCTCCGTTTCCTCATCTGTAAAATGAGAAGGAAATGGCAAACCACTCCAGTATCTTTTCCAAGAAAACCCCAGATGGGGTCACAAAGAGTCAGACTGAAAAGAGGGTACACAGAAGTTGTCAGAGGGGTCCATGACACAAAAAAGGTTAAGAACCCTTGAAATTGATAGATTCAGAGGTTCCTTCTAACCCTAGCTCTGCGATTCTGTGGCTTAAGACTGTGGTGACCAAATTTGAATTTTGCCAAAGTTGATACTGGAAAGTTTAATCTCTCTCTCTCTCTCTCTCTCTCTCTCTCTCTCTCTCTCTCTCTCTCTCTCTCTCTCTCTCTCTCTCTCTCTCTCTCTCTCTCTCTCTCTCTCTCTTTCCATCTTTAGTTTGGGCCTCAGTTTAACATTTTATATAAAAGTTCAAACATATACTCAAGAATAGCTGCTACTCTAACTTATTTAGGCATTAGGAATGATAATTATAATCTAGCTATGAGCCAGAATAATCTGAAAAGGAAATATTCATTCTCAGCTATAAAAGTAGAGCTCTTAAATTCCATTTGCCAGGTACTGCTTGTAGCTGAAAGTTTCAGGGTGGCAGGGAGAGGGGGAAACTGAGGCTGGAAGAACTTTTATGTGTTCGCTAGTTATCTATCACCAAACCTAGATAGTGCTAACCTCTTTGATTACATGGTCGGGAAGGTCATCCTTACCACTATCAAGGCATAGCAGGTGGGGTGATGAGAACAGGTATGGAGTGTATTTGATTATGGCAAAGCCCTATAAATAAAATAATCTTAAAGCACACATATGATCCACTTCTCCCCATCAACTGAACAGATACTTGATTTTCATGATATGTAACCTTTCCTTTCACGTATCAAGAAAATGCTTTAAGAGACAGGTCTGATACCATTCTGCAGAAGCCTCCTTGCCAGCTAATATATTTTTTTCTAAATACCGAACAGGAAATGGAATTTGCCTACTGTATATTCTGTCTCTAGTCATTCTGATGTCTAAAACTATCTTGATGATGCATGGTGAAATAGAAAATCCTCAAGGTGACCAAGCCCAAAACACTTTAAGATCAAAGCCAATACCACCTTCAGTCATACTGCACTTGGAGATAATTGGGTACATATCATCTGTAGAGCACTGGTGTGCTTTATGCTGTAGACTGCATTGGCTGAAACTTTGGGCCACATTATCACTCCCAAGAAGAGTGTGCTGCAGTGATGTGGAGGTTACAAATGTAATAATAATCACAAGGAGAAATCTGTCTTCAAGAAGAGGCTGCGCTCTCCACTCTGTTGAGGCGAGATGAGTTTCTAGCTTCCAGTTACATGTTGCTCACAAACAGGAAGCAACTGCAGGTTAGGGCTTAGCTATCATTGGAAATTTTTGTTGTTTCACAAGATGAAAATCCAAACAAGGTTATCACAGGTTTAAAATGAGGTCTTCCACTTCTAGTTTAGAATGCTTTAACAGAGACAGTTTCTTTGTGCTGGCAATGTGTTTTGGCTTTTTAATGGAAAAATCAATCAAGTGGGAATAATTTTAAGAAGTGAGATTCTTCAACCTAAGGGTTCTCGTAAAGGAGTTAAGGAAAACTTACCACAAAAAGAACATACACTAAATTGTAAACTCTTTGAAGACAGGAACCATGTCTTATTCATCTCTCTCTTTCTTCTCTCTCCCTCCTCCCATCTAGCACTTAGTAGTAGATGCTCAATAAATGCTTGTTCAGTTTAATTGACTTGAAAGAATTTATCTCCATTATTTACGAGAGAATAACAAAGAAAACCAGGGACTTGCCCCTCCCCATCCACCACCCCATGACCTATTGGGTCTCAGAAAAATCAGAGCTTTGAAATATTTTCAGAATAGGTTTCTCAGTCTTTTTTCCTTGACTGCATGATGACAAATAAAGCAAACATTCATTAAATGAGTACTAGGTGCTGGCTCTTCAGACCTCTATTCTCAGATTTCCAGGTGCCAACTGGATATCTCAAAAGAGATGTCTCATCTTAAACTCAGTGTATCCAAAAGAACTTGTTACCTTTCTCCCCAGACTCTCCCTTCTTCCTAACCTCCCCATTACCACTGAGAAGTACCATCACCGTCACCATCACCATCACCATCACCTCTAGTATTAAAGGTTTACAAAGCACTTACAAATATCAGCTCGTTTTACTCTTACAACAACCCTGGAGATCAGTGCTATTATCTCCATTTTACAAATGATGAAACTGAAGCAGATGAATGTTGATGACTTGTTCAGTCACAGAGCAGTTAAGTATCTGAGGTGGCATTTGACCTCATGTCTTATTGACTCTAGGTTCAACACTATCTGTGTAGCCTAACTGTCTCCAGCACCCTTCCAGTAACTCAGGCTTGGAACCTCGGTGTCATCTTCAATTCCTTACCATCTCTTATCCCTGATCCCCATCTAATCAATTGCCAAGTCCTGTCATTTCTACCTTTGTAACATCTCTTATATATGCTCCCTTCTTTCCTCTGACACTGCCATCACCCTGGTGCAGGCCCTCATTGCCTCACACCTGGACTTTGGCAGCAACCTTCTGGTTGGTTTCTCAGTCTCAAGTGTCTCTTCACTCTAGTCCACCCTCCACTCAACTGTCAAATTAATCTTCCTAAAGAGTAGGTCTGACTATGTTTTCCCCACCTTCACCCCTCATTCAACAAATTTCAGTGGCTCCCTATTACCTAAAGGATCAAGATCAATATAAAATCCTGTTTGGCTTTTAAAATTCTTCATAATCTTTCTACTTTTCTAGTCTTCTTCCACAGCTCCCATCCCCCCATGTATTTGGAAGTCCAGTGACACTGGCCTCTTTGCTGTTCCTCGAACAAGACTCTCCTCCCAATTCCAGGCATTTTTACTGGCTGTGAAAATATCTAGAATTTTCATTTTCCCCATCTCTGCCTCCTACTTTCAGTGTCTTCCTTCAAGTATCAGCTAAAATCCCACCTTCTGCAAGAAGCCTTTCCTAGTCCTTTGTAATCTTAGTGTCTTCTCTCTGATATCTCCAATTTATCCTGTGTGTATCTTGTTTGTACACAGTTTTTTGCATATTGTCTCTCCCAGTAGATCATGAGTGCCTTGAGAACAGGAAGTGGTTTTTGCCTTTCTTTGTATCTCTAGTGTTTAGCACAATGCCTGCATGTGGTAGATGCTTAATAAATGTTTGCTGACTTGACTTGGTTTAACTTAGGTATATAGAAGCCTTGGACTTTGGTTTTTGCTTCTTGAAATGTATAGGTGCTGTGCTGCTCTCTCTCCAAACCCACTGTGGTGCAGTATTTACTAAGGTGGGAGTGAAGGTATATAGAGACCAAGTGGGAGGGAGTGTCTGGGTTATCACAACAGCCACAAACAACCACTTCCATGCCAATAAAAGGCAACATTTGGAAAAGGTGCCATAAAAAGCCAACAGATAGTTCCTGCTCTCATACCTGAAGTAATTTTAGTAAGGGAGAAATCTTAGAGAACTTTTTAACAATTTTCCCAAGTCGTTGCTACTTATTTCATGGGATCTAGCAGAAACAGAACCAATTGTAAGAATGACCTTTGAGAAAAATAAACAAAATGAAAAAGCTTAATGTTGTAGATATGTACACTGGCAAACATCCCCTCTATCACAGTCTCCTAACTCCTAAGAAGCTTATATTTGGGAACAAAGAGCTATTAGTAGGATGGTCATGTTCATACTTGTTGTTTAAAGAGCCTAATTTATATGTAACATACTGCTGAGTGGGGAGAATGGGTATTTCTTCTAAAACTGCCATTGATAACTTCACTAGCCACACTGACTTCCCCCAGCATAAACTGAATTATCCCCCTAGAGTTGTCCCAGTGTTGTCCACTGCTAGAAAGAAAAGAGACTCTGGAGTTGTTCCTTGTCTGATTTTGAAAATATTTTCAAGAAAAGAAAGAAAATATTCTCACATTTTTATATCTATTGCTTTTCATATTCCAGAGCACATGGTTTGTTTCATTTGGGATTAGCTTGAGGAGATTTGAAGCTATATTTTAAAGAATATTTAGCTGTTTCTTCTCACTCTTTCTTCTACCCCTTTTTTCCTTACCACCCCTAACTCCCAACGGAGCCAAGAGTAATTGTTTGGTGGTCACAGGATTGCTGACCTAGTTGGAGTTAAGGCATCCACCATGTCAAAACAGGAGTCCACTTCGAGGGAATATTTTTGTCATCCTCGCAATTTTTACAGATACTTAATTTACACATACAGTACTGCTGGCCCAAGCCTCTTTTCTTACTGCCTCTAGGAACTGAGTTCCCCATTTTTTTCTTTCTCCTTGATTAGGAAACAGTTCAGTGTTTTCTGACATTGCCACTCCATGTTAGTTTTCATCGAAATTTGCTACATCTGAGACCTGGCCCTGTGGGGCCCACATAGTATTTGAAAATAGAGCCAGTGGCCTTGAAGTATTTTTCTGAATAAATGACAAAATACTTCTTTGATGTCTGTTACTCTGTTTCCTCAAGAAACACATGCATAGGTAACTGACCAATGGTGAGTGTCATTGGCACTAACAGGTTTTCTAGTTTTAATGTTCGCGGCCTATTTTTTTTTTCGTTCTAGCTGTCTGAATGATTAATGTGACTAGGAAAATACTGTTGACCCATTTAAATCATGTCAAACAACATCCCTTGCTCATCTACATAATGAAATACACACTGAACATTAAATCTTAAGTGTGGGAGCCAGTGAACTACAAAATAATGTTTTACTCATTTAGATTAGGAAGTAAAATATAGGACATTAGTACTAATCATAGTATTAAATATTAAACCATGCAAATTGTAATTGTCATTGAGAAAGAACTATAACAGAAAAGACTAATAGCATTTTAGCTATAACAGTTAATTAGGGGAGCTTGGGCTGGGGGGGAGGTGTGCAACACTGTGAGGTTTAAGGAAAGTATGTGTCAGAGGCATTTTTAATATTCTGATATCATGGGATTTATTTCATATAGTTGAGTTCTTTCATCTGTTATTCAGCAGTTTGGTAGTCTTAAAAAACAGCTGTCTCAAAAATAGAAAAGAATCCTCTGTGTATATTTTTTTCATTATTTTAGTAAAATATCCTCTGAATTCTTAGTTGAAATGAAAAGTTATTTTGATCATCCATCAGACAACAAATAAGATAACCCCTTTAAAAGAAAGGTTTTAGTTTTATGTGGACATTATTTCCAGTGCGTTTAAATAAATACAAAATTCAAAGATACTGAATTTAGGCTATTAAGTTTCTATGGTTACATACCTTTCCGAGCTATTTTGTGTATTGTGTAAATAGGTCTATGAGTCACCTATAATTATTTGTTTTTTTGTTTGTTACATTAGTAATTCTCTGTTTGGTTGAATTTAATACAGTTCACACCACATGCTTTGGTTTATGTATATTTTAGTGTGTGTGATTGACAGTGATTGAGCATTTCTCATGGAGTGCTTGTTTTTTTTTTGTCATAAATGATGTATGTTGGTAGTTCTAGAAATGTAAACAAGTTCTTCCTCTATCACTGTTTAATAAACAGGAAATTTTATGCAAAGAAGAGACCTTTGTACATTTTAAGCAATAAGGTAAAGGAAAATCTAGCTTGATATTCCTATGAAACATTCGCATTACAACTATTTTTTAAACTGTATTCTTTAGAACTTGTTCTGTTCAATTACTCAGGATATTGAATGTTACATAGGACCATACTATTGAATGAATAATATTTAAAGATAGGATAAAAATGGAAGTTTTCTGATAAAGCTCCAATGTATGTTTTCTATAATAAATTTGAGAATGACTTAGCTACACAGTAGCACCTTTGGGTAAATAGCTTCTCCCAATACCACCCTTTACCCTTCTCCCCTCCTACCCCATGTACAAATATGAAAACAACTGGTACATCAGTTCAGATATTTGGATGAATACCTAAGTTTTACAGACTTGATGATAGGCCAGTTGGTAGAAGAGTTGATTTTCCTGTATTCAGTGATACTGAAATTCACTTGTCTAAAAAGGAAGTTGGGATAAGAACAGAAATTGAGTCTTTCCTAATTCACCCAGTTGGACAATACTTATGAACTCCCTAGCTCTTGCTTTTTTAGAGCTTGGAGTTTCCAGTATTAGAAGGTTAGGTAGGCTGATGTAGCTACCTGTTTATTAACATAAATTACCTGTGGCACATTAAAAAATCTTAAACCAGTTTTTCACTGCCAGTCAATACACTTTTATTTTTGCTTACCATCAATCAGCTAGCAATCAGGGGATAAAAAATAATTGGACTGTTAGCCCAGGTAAAATGTAATTAGATAAATATGGAGAAAATCCTGTAAAACATTCCCTCACAAAAACAATGGATTTTTGGCTTAGCCACCATTTTGTATTTTGTTCCCTACTCTTAGTCTCCTTCTAATGGATGTGTTTTTTTATTATGTCTGTATTAGAAATATAGTTTAAAAGGTTATAAATAATATTTCACTACTAGGACAATTACATCAAAGCCTTTTAATATAAAAATGTGAAGATGGATTTAACTGTCCACCAAATGTGACAGATATTATCCAGTTCCATCAGTAAGAGATAGCAGTTTAAGTTAAATCATGCTTTCAGATGTGAGGAGCAGCTTGTTTAAATAAAAATAGAAATTATAGGTACTTTTGAAAAAAACATTTTGGGTTGAGGAAGTGATTCTATAGTCATATATCTCTCTTGCCAAAGGAAAGTAACATCTTACTAAATACTCAACAACCTCTCCTTTAAGTATGTACTATTTGGGGCACTCTCCAGTTATTGTATTAGTACCGAAAACTGTGGGGGTAATTGGGCCTTTGTGCTTACAATTAGCCAATTGTGTATCTGGATGTATTATATACCAATGCCAAAGAAAAGTACTCTCAGAAAATATGAAATTTTCTTTTTTATTACAGCTGTTGTATATTTTGTCTTTATTTTCATTGTGAAAATAACCCTTTGAAGTGTGACCTTAGCTTCTATTGTTTTAGAGCTATGTATATTCAATCACAGAAACATGAAAGTACATTGCTTTCCTAAAGCCTTCGCCTTTTCATTTTGGGTTGTGATTACTGACTCTAGTGACCATCTCTTCTATTGCATGGTGATAAGGCAGAAAGAAAAAATCCACAAAATTATCAAAACCATCCAGTACAGAATTTGTATTCAAATGTATTCTTTTTATTTTCTGTTCTTCACCTGGAGTTATGCAATCAATGAAAACATTGCATGTAAAGCATTTTGGTGTAGATTTTTTAAAGGCACTGATACTTCATTGTTCAGCCCAGACGGAAGCTTCTGAGCTATTTTATGCCAATTGTTTGCAGAAATGACTTTAAATGGTACACATACATACTGGGGGAAAAAAGCCAACCAGCTCTAAGGCACTGCTTATAGAGTATCACTGATGTTTTTGCAAAATAAAACACCCAAATTCTCCTAGTTGTTTTCATATACTTTAATACAATAGAAACAATGCATATTAAAGCTGTATCTCTAGTCAGCAGCGATGAGGCTTTTTTGTCCCCTTTCCTAGGTTTCCTATGGTACTGTGTGATTTTGGTCCTAAGTAACTCATATTTTGGATAGGATTATGTATGACAGGAGAACATGTATGACCTATTCTCTAAAAGAATTAAAGGCAGGCAAAGATCCTGCCAAGTAAAGGTACTTTATCTGTTTTTTTTAACTTAAGATACTTTTCATATAAATTGTTCCTGAGATTCAAATCAGTGTGTGAATCTTATCAACTTGTTGTTTATGGTTCTGATTTGTGTGTTTTATTGCAAACTCCTTTATTTTCTTCATCTTCACCAAAAGTGTGTAAGGTAAAAGGAATGTTTCTCTTGCTAGACTTTGGAAAGTTGAAATTTGCCAGATGTCTTATGTTAACTAGAAGTCTATATTCCCTAGGTACCACCAGTGTGAAACTCTTAATACTACTCAGCCTGAGCTTTTGGACTTGATTCATTTCATATTGTTCTGCGCTTCTGCTTTAATTAGCACTTGTCTTTTGTTTTGTACTTATATGATGTTGCTGGATTCAGAAAGCCTACAAGAGGAATAGTTTTTTGATGATATTTTTTTCATAGTGCTTAACTAGAATAAAGTATTACGTTTTAACTATGGTATTAATAAATCACTTCTTTATTTTCCCAGGAAGAATACAATATTTCTTTGTCCAAAAAGTTGGCCTGTGTATATGCATTGTTAAAATGCAAAAAAATTCTACTTTTCTATGAACTTTAACTTATAGGCAATTAAATCTGCTAGTGTATAGTATGATTATAAAGGCAAGCTTATTAACTTTCCATTTTGATTTGAAAAAGGAAGATTTCCATCTTGAGAAATTTGGCTACAAATTTGTCATTCCTTCCTTCCTTCCTTCCTTCTTTCCTTCCTTCCTTCCTTCCTTCCTTCCTTCCTTCCTTCCTTCCTTCCTTCCTTCCTTCCTTCCTTCCTTCCTTCCTTCCTTCCTTCTTTCCTTCCTTCCTTCCTTCCTTCCTTCCTTCTTGCCTCCCTCCCTTCCTCTTCCTTCTCTCCCTCATCTAGTAAGCAATTTTCTGTTAGCTCTGGACTTCAGGTATGAGTTCTTACTACAGTAATTTTTTATATCAAAAATGTGGGCTAGGTTTCTAGCATACTATTCTTCTTACTCCTCCAATATGTATCACTGTAGGAAATATTCTCGTTTCCCACTTTAGTTTACCATAGGCTGGAGGATGGTTTATTTTATCTTATTGCAAAGGAGTAGAATAGTGATCAAAGAATTAGCAATCCAACTTTTTTTAAAAAAGCAAAATGAGAACTTTCCTTAATTTTCTTCTTGTTTTTCATTGACATTATACTTCATCAATTGCTATTGATAAAAAAAAAAAGAAGGAAAAAAAGGGTGGCATGGAGCCAACTTACTGAAAGAGCAATGGAGAGGGTCATGTTTTGTCCTGACCTGGGCACTGTTACTTGAATGTTATTATTATTAGGCAAGGGAGCCCTAAGGCTGTCACTCTTCCTGTACATAGAAGAGGCTCTTAGTCTTACTAGCTTTCCAACTTACCTTCTCTAGGACTGTGACCCCTGGGGCTTTAGTTTATGGCTGAATGATGAATTCTGAGAACACTAGTTATGTATTTGCTTCACCTTCATTTGAATAGTCACACTAAGCAGAGAAATAATAAATGGTTTCAGAAGTAGTGGTGGTAGTGTGCCCAATTTTAATATGAGAAAAAATGTAAGAATTCAAACAAAACCTTATTGGCCTTTATTAGCTTACTCTAATCTAGTGGAAACTGCCAACTATAGCATTAAATGACTGGTACAGAATGTGAGATTCATGTTACATGTTGTTTCTGTGTAAAAAAGCATTTATGATTGATTTTTCTGGCCATTTAAAAACATCCTGCATTTCATATTATCTTATGCTTTCAAAATATGATATGACCATATTGAATATAAATAACCTTAAAGCCACTATTCTTTACATCTGAGTTGGAATCTTTATTTTAGGCAAATATATGTGCCAATACATTTTGGGGTTCAGCTGTATATTTTACCATATTTTGAGCATTTTAAAAAAATCTCTTTCCTCTCCTGCCAACACCTGTGTAGCAAATGGGATTGTATCCTCATTAAAAATGTTGTTTAATAAACACTGTAGCCTTATCATCTTGGGGGAGGGGAGTTGTCAAATGCTGCTAATTAGACAAAAATGTTTTTTTACAGGCTTGTAAAACAGATTTAGTCTTCTCTCTGTAATGGCATCTTGGCTTGTAATCCAGGAAACAGTCATGTATGGTGTCCATATCCATGATTTCCTGAAATGGAGAAAAAGTGTGGAAAGCATCTGGAGAAAAGGAGACTCCCTTTACCAGCTTGTTTCCTGTAAGCTAAATTGGAAGACCTTGTCTGTGCAAATAGATTTCAAAATAGAGCCTGCCCTTTGACTGTCTCCATAATTACATGGCTCTCTCTGTATTTTATTTGGCTGCCAGAGCAGTTAACCCCTGGAAGTAAGGGGCTGATGATGGCGTGGGCCAGCATGGCTACACATGTCCATGTGAATAGAATACACTGTTTAGAGAAGACTAGTTAAGACCTCATTACACTGTTCTTTAACTTGACTTAGAAATTTTTACAAGTTAAATAATGTTGATTGTGGTTGGTTAAAGGCCCACTATGTATAGATAATATATTGGTATTGGTTGTTTAAAAAAAATGAGGGGGGAGGAGAAAGTTCCTTGTTGCTTTGATGTAATCAACATCTGTCAACAGAATGAATTTGCTTTTGTTTAGTTTCAAGGGCTCTTGTCCTTCTGCTTTGCCCAATCAGTTTCTGCTTCAGCCTGGGGCATTCCTCTGTGTTGTTCTTTTATTCACCAAATGCACAGGTTTTCTCTTGTGAAATATGAGCTTCTCTTCTGCTATACAGGTTACTTGTAGTTGGAAGAAACCTTTAATCTTTTACATTTATTCTTGAAATGCGCATCTTGAATAGCCATAAAAAATCAATAAGAGAGGTGTATTAAGTATGCAGGCTATTTAATTTTCCACTCACTACAATTTTTCTAAGATAGCAACACTCTCATGCGGATCTTCAGTGTTTTAGGTTAAGAAATAGAAGACAGAGATACATTTTGTCATATTCCCTTTTGGTTTTGAAACAGAGTACTTTAAAAGCTTACGTCCCTACTCCAGGTAATTGGCTGGAGTTACTGAAGTGTTATCTTTCCTTAGTTCCTAAATTAGCCTCTTCAAAAGGTATTCCTATAACATATTACTTACTGAGACTGCCATAGGAAGCATTTTATTATTATAATTTTAAGCAGTTAGTTAAAAGTATGTCAAAGACTGCCATGCTGGAATTAGATGCCTTTTAGAAGTTAACCTGTTCTTCAAATAATCTGATTTAAAGTTAAAATAATTAACGAATATAAATCCTGTATTTGAAAATGGTTTGGTAAAATGTGATTGTTTTCTAATTTGGTATCCTAATTTGATATTACTTAAATCTAGTGTGGAGTCCTCACTTCATCCAAAAGAACTGCCTCTGTTGTAAAAATCGACTAGACATTAACATACTATAAATAATACCTTTGTAACCAGATCCTGGCTTTTGCTGATGATTGCAGAAAAATCGTATTAAAAGAGACATTTTTACAATATGTCCTTTAAAATTATATATTATCTCTGTTGAATGTGTCAGGCTGATTTTTATAGTTGATAAGTTGTTTTCTGCTCTAACACTTGATACTTTTGAAATGCAGAATAACTGAGAATTAAAAACACGTGATAGTGCTTCCCTTGAAATGTATTTAATGTAAATTAACGGTTTAGATGGTAATAGGCCACACCTCACCAGAAGTGGACTTCCTTCTATTTTATAGCTGTTCAAAAAGAAACATCTTAAAACACCCATAGGAAAGTTCGTTGAACCTCTCCCTTAAAAAATACTAGCTGACCAAGAGAAAAATCACATTTACAAGGCTAAAATCAACTTAATTAAGGGTCATTAATAGAGGTGCACATAAAAAGCCCCACTGCTTAGTAGGTGAAATGGGAGTATTTCATTATGGAGTGTAGCCTGTGTGAACAGATAACAATTAAAACAGACCTAGACTAAAAGGCTAATAAATATAGGGCACATTGTGTGCTGCAAAATTAGTCACTTAAAATGTACCCCAGCCTCCACCACACTTGAATTCTGTAATTCTACCTTTGGGGCTGAATCTGTTCAAGGAGGGGAAAAAAATGCAGCCCCTAGTAGATTATGTTATTACTATATATGGGAACATTTAAAGCCATACCAAAGATTTATATTGTAAATACAAATTTAAAACAGGAAAAATATGCCACAAGATCCAGGATACATACAGTAATTTTGAGAGGTGTTCAGACTGCACAGTGTGATTCTCCATGGAGTGAAAGAAGCACTTGACTATAATTTTCAGTGTTCAGCACAAACTATGTGCTGATACAGTTTTTGTGACACTGAAAATAATTCTTATTTTTACACTTGATAGCAGTAAGTATTCTAGTATTCATAACAAATAACATATAGATTTGCTACCTAAAAAAAGCCTATACAGAGTTTTTGTTAAATAATCAGCACTATACATCCTCACTCTGATGATCTGTTTTGAGGCCAGTAGTGATGATAAAAAGCATCTCCTTCTTGAGCTCCAAGCTCTCCTGATGTTTCTGATGCTTTTTCACTGGAGTTTTACATATATGTACCAGCTTGGTAAAACTGCCGGTTTCAGTAATTAGCACCACCATATAACTCATGGCCCCAACCCTACCCTCCAAGTAGCTTAACAAAATGAAGGTGAGCTGTGGATTGTAGTTGAACAATAGTGAATAGAACACTGGACCACAGTAAATGGGGGGAAGTATGGCCTGATGGGAACAGGCCAGGTTGTTCCTGTCTCTGATGATTGATGAGGTGGGTGCATGAAATTAGTTGTGAATGCAGCAACACAACTTAAGAGTTTGTGGAAAAGAAGTATTAAAAATACTGTTTTTACTGGGAGTGGTAAGGGAGAGAGGAGGGGGGAAGGAAATGTATAGAAAGTGTTAAGATATTTTTCTGGAAATTATGTTATACTGTTTTTTTTTCCTTTCAGGGCCATCTATTAAAATGAGACATGGAGATTTTTGTTTTGTTTCCTTGTGGGTTTGAGAAGAATCTTGTTATGCTAGTTTATATTTGATAAAACAAATTTTTTTCTTTATTTCTTTTTTCTAGTCAGGTTTACTACAACCTTTATCTTGGAATGGCATGTGGTTGGTTTAAGTACATTCTTCATTTCACCTGTGAAAGGACTAGATTTTTTTTTCCTCCTAGCTTGTAATGAATAGTTAGTAGAATAACAACACAGTACGGTACCTTATTATCCTGTTATCTTGTGACAACATTTATAGTGTGTCTTTTATGGGATAGAGGTAAAAGATTTCATTCCAAATAGAGAAGTATCCTGTGAATGCAGAATAGTTGATAAGATAACTTGCCACATGTATAGCTACGATTGTTAACAAAGTGAATGTTTTTGGTTATGTTTTAGAGTTTAGAATCAGATATTTAGAATTCTAGTATACAGTCAACTCTGCTTATATCTGCCTCTACCCTTTCATCAATCTTTTCTGTGGCAAGTCAGGTACAATGGCAACATTCTGTTTATCCTCATAGAGAATATCTAAAAGGTATCTATGCTTCCATCTAAATGAGAGAGGCATAGTGGAAAGAGTAGCCTTGGACCAATGACCTTGTTGAATCTCAATGTCTTTATCTGTAAAATAGGAATAATGATACTTTTACTATGTAGTTCTCCCAGGTTGTTGTAAGACTCTAAGGAGATGGTGTGTGTAAAGAGGTTTGAAAACCTTAAAACTCTCTGTAAATGTGAGCTGTTATTATTGTAGTTAATAACATTATAACCCCAGAGAGGTTGGGTGATTTGCCTCAGGTCATACATACAACTAGTGTCTGATCTAGGATTGGAGCCTAGGCTTTCCAAGCTCCAAATCCTCCTTACCTTCCCCACTGGGTCATGCTGTCTCTCAAAGATATGCAAGTCAAGTCTGGTTGGTCTCATGCCTAGATATAATGTTTTGGTGTACAGAATTCCCCTTTTGTGACTCTGTACTAGAGCTGGGTAAAACTGGTAGATGGCCACCTTGTAAGGGGCTTGGATGTTTTGACTTAGGCTTCATCACCATTCACAATTCCTTAGCTCTCAAGAGGAGTTAGTAAGAGAATTTAGGATTCATCAGATCCAATCTCCTAATTTACAGATGAAGAAATTTGAGTCATGGAGAGTTTATATGGCAGAGTCAAAACTATCCTCAGACCACAGTCTAGAATTTCATGTTATCACTGTGGAAGCCCTGATACCTGTTGGTCCCCTTGAATACTTTTGGATGTTGGGATGAGATTCTTAAGTGATTCTCATGGAAAGTGTCATCTAAATTCTTGTGGTTATCCTTAGCATTTACTTTTTCTCTTGTTAAAATGAAAAAGCTACCCCCCCCCCCAAAAAAACCCAACCTGTCACAAAACAAAACAACTCATTCCTTGAAAAGCCCATTATGCATCTTCAACAATACATCACACCTAGTTGATTTTGGGTTGGAACACTTGCTTTAAAAAAAAAAAACAACAAAAAAACGGAATATGGAAAGTCAAAAAAAGTACAGTACTACCCTCAGATTCTGGAATAACTAAGTTCAAGTCCTAGCTCTGACTCATAGTGGCTGTGAAAGGCACCTAATTTCACTGTACCAGGCAACTCTCAAAGACCAAGTGCATGAACAATTGCCAGTCTCCATCGATAGAGGGAATTTCCACACTAGGAATTTCCTCTGTACAGCAACAAAATCATTATCTTGGCCTGAAAAAAGAAAATTTTATAAATTATAAAAGAAAGAAAATGGACGTAACACAAAATCAGATAACTCAAAAATACTTTTATTAGAAAGGACTTATGAGAGATTACTCCTGACTCTAGTAATGGTTCTAGAACAGTTTCTAGTTTCTTTATCTCTAAAATGGTGCTAATAATACTGGCATTTGCTATTTCCATCATTGTTATGAAACAAAGAGATTTTTAAATCTTAAAGCAGTTTATGAGTATGAGTTATTAATTTCTATCACTGGCCAGTTTTGATCAACTGAATAATGAAGTACATTTCCTTCCTCTGTAGAGGGGTGAGGGGACTATGGGATCAGAATGTTGCATATGCCGCCAGAGTCTTTTGGTCGATCAGTTTTGCTTGTTTGTATGTGTTATGAAGGAGGGTTCAGTAAGTGTGGGAGAAGACATTGGTAAATGACTTGTGGTATAGGAAAAAAATGAAAGACATCAGTAAATCTTTAAAAGCAAAAAAAAAGAAAGAATTTTCTACAAGTGTAATGAAGAGCCAGACTACCAAGAAATAATTCTCTTAAATGGGACCTAATCCAGTATGGGCTCACACTACGTGTATGAGTTAATTAGACAGGAATTCTATCTCCCAATAGAAATGAATGCTGTAGTTTGTTGTTGCTTGATTTTCTGATATCTCCCCTTCCCCCAAAAAGGTTTCATAGGATCTTCACTGTTGCACAAAATAATATATGTCAAGATCTTTGGGAACCTTAAAGCATTATATAAATGTGAGCTGTTATTATCGACATCATCACAGATTTAAGTTATGTTCTCAAAATCTAACAACTACATATTATATATATGTTATTCCTATCCTTTCACAGCATCATTATGAAGGGTGTTTACTATACATCTGGTTTTTTTTTTTAATTTAAAGTCAATTTGAATTCATTTTGGTTTTGATAACTCCCTGAGAATTTCCTGACACCAAACCAGGGATGGAAACATTGTCAGTGGCCCATGTACTGTAAACTATTAATCTGAAATATTACAGGAGGATTATTCTAGATAATCCCAGGGATTGTGAGAGCATATCGAGAGAAAGCCATCCTTGTAAGTGATGAGGGCTGTACAACTGGACTTTGTAGAATCAAGTTAGCCATGAATTATGCTTGGCTGCTGATTGTCAGGCAGTGAATATGTCACAAACCTCCTTTGGGTGTGACTCAGGTGTTCGTTGTTGAGTGTCCAGTGCTTAGTCTTGTCTGTGTAATTTAGTTGCCTAGAGTCTGATACTAATGAGACCTATGTCAGGAGTTAGATTCTAGATGACTGTTTTTATTCAGTGACCTTCACAGGGATGAAAATCTTTCTTAAAAACTTATATGGACTGATGCAGAAGGAAGTAAGCAGAACGAAGAAAAAAATTTACACAGTGATCACAACAATGTAAATGAAAGAAAAGGCAAAATGAGCACCGTCATTATAATATCTAAGTGTGGATTATTATATATACTATCAGATGTGGCCAATGTGTTGTGTTATCTCTTTTTTTAAACTTTGGTACAAGGGAAGGCTTGCTGGGTAAAGGGAAGCAGGGGAAGAGATATATTAAGAAATAAATGTGATGTAAATCAATAAGTCAGCAAATGTTTATTAAGCATCTATCATGTGTCAGGCACTCTACTAGACACTGGGGATAAAAATACAAAAGTAAGATGGTCCCTGCCCTCAAGGAGCGCATATTCTCCTGAGGGATTGTAGCATGTTTCCAGATAGTAAATAGAAGATATATAGATATAGATATGTGTGTATATGTATGTATTTATGTATATGTATATATATATGTGTTACAGTTACAGTTACTTGTGGGAGACACTAACAACATGAAAATCAGGAAAGGACTCTTAAAGGAGAGCTAAGCCTTGAAGGGAGGGGTTCCAAGAAGGACAGCTTAAGAACAACATTGCAGGCATGGGGAAAAGCCTGATGAAGGATGGAATATGGTGTGCCAGGAACAGTAAGTAGGCTGATTTGGCAGAAGCCTAGGTGAAGGAAAGTAATGTGTAATCAGCCTGGAAAAATAATTGCTCAAACAAAAGGCATACAGAAATTAAACTTTAAAAGACAACAACAAAACGCAAACAAAAGCCCAACAACTTCTCTTTCATAGCTACAGATTGATCCTTTACCAGAGCCAGGCATCTCACAAATGTATGTTTCTAATCACAGGACATTGTGGATAGCTCAATCTAACCCTATCAGCCTTTTGGGAAAAAAAAATCAGTAAGAAAGATACCTTGTGTTTAAAAATGGTAAGAGGGATAATCATTAGGTAGACTTTTATGGGTTACAAAGCACTTTCTTCATAGCAACCCTGTGAAGTAGATAGTATAATCATTTTCCCTTTTTTGACAGACAAGGAAACATGTTTATAAAGCTTGTTCACACATCTAGAAAGTGTGGGAGCTAGAATTTTAATCCCACCGTCTAACACCAGGTCTGGTGTTTTCTTTTGTACTATACTGCCTTCTGTATAAAACTTTTAATTTTGCAGAGTACCTTCGTGGGTTTTGTCTCATTTTATGCTGAAAATAATCTTGTGAGAGATTTAGCAAAAGGCAGCATTGGAATAGTGGTGAGCATATTCATCTTGGAGTAAAGACCTGGGCTCAGATTCCACTCCTTATCCTTATTAACTATGTGACCATGGGCAAATAACTTCACTGTGCCTTAGTTTCCTCATCTGTAAATGGGTATATTCATAATGATAATACCTACCTACCTCACAGGATTGTTTCAAATCTCAAATGAGGTAGTGTACATAAAGGGTTTTGCAAACTGTAAAGTGCTGTATAAATGTCCATTCTTTTCATTTTAACTAATTCACAGATAAAGAAACAGAAGTACAGGCACGTAAAATAATTTGCCCAAGATCACAAACTTAATGAAGGAAATAGGATTAGCATTTTCTTATGTTATTTCTTTTTTTTTTTTACCTAATTTTTTTCAGCTACCAAGCATTTATTTTTTTCTCCTTCTCACCTCCCCTCAACACTAAAAAAAGAGAAGACAAAAAACTTAATAACTAATCAGCACAGTTGAGCAAATTAAATTCCCATTTTAATCTTGTGCAAAAGTGTGTCTCATTCTGCATAATAGTCCATCCTGTCTCTCTCAGGAGGTAAATGACATTCTTCATCATCAGTCCTCTGACATCATGATTGATGATTGCCTTAGCCAAAGTTCTTAAGTCTTTCAAAATTGCTTTTGTCATATTGATGTAAAAGCATTAACTGTTCTCCTGAGTCTGCTTACTTCATTCTGTATCAGTTTGTTCAAGTCTTCCTGGGTCTCTCTGAAATTGTCTCTTTCTATCAACACAACAGTATTCCATTACATTCACATACCATAACTTCTCCAATTGATGGGCACCTCTTAGTTTCCGGTTCTTTGCCACCATGAAAAGAGATGCTATAAATATTTTTATGCATATTGGACTTTTTCCTTTTCCTTTGATCCTTCTGTTGTGTTGTCCTAGGAGTATCACTGAAACAATACCATATTCTTTCCACTCTGCTCCTCTGCTCCTCATTGGTATGGTTAGTTTAGTGTATGAAAGGTACATTTTAAAAAATACTTTAATAAAATAATGCTTTCATGTGTCTAAGTCTTTTGGAATAATTGACATGTATATACATTTTAAAGTTTACAAAGCATTTTATATACTTTATCTAATTGGTGGTTTGTTTTTTTTTATTCAGAACAACCTATTGAGGTAGGTGCTAAAAATATTCCCTTTCTACAGGTGAGGAAACTGAGTCACAGTGAGGTTAAGCTAAGTGACTTGCCCCTGGTCCACATTTAGTTAGTGTTGGAGATAGATCTTCCTGGCTCCAGGTTCAGCACTTTACCACCACCATGTTGCCTTTCTAGTGGAACTGTTTTGTTTGGTTTTATCAACTCTTTTAAAATACCAGTTAATGCTAAAGCCAGTCAGCAAAAGCAGGCCTTATTTTGCAGATGAAAGTACTTGAAAGAACTCCCTTAAAAAGACTGACTTATTGGCTAGCCAAGTTGGCATGAATAATGTCCTTTTCAAATCCAATTAGAGCCTTGATTTCTGAGGCCATTTTATGAGAGGACACTGTACTCTATCCCTGTCACGTTACTGTCCAAAACTAAGTGACTTGTCTGGTGTCTTGGATCTCTCAATAGTATGGGCTGGAGAGTCACTTCATCTCTGTTTTGTGCTCATTACCCCTTTGTGTGAGGCCCTAAATTTTTTGCCATGTCCTTTTTTCTTTCTTTGACTCAAACACTTGCCACTGTGTTTCATTGTAATGCCCCACTGTATACAACTTAACACATAGTAATCTGATCAAGGTCAAGGGGTCCTGCTGGCAGTTGGTCTGTGTAACTTGGAAGAGAATCAGTTTGACTGAGTGTGAAATAATTCAAACAGGGACCTGAATTAAGGGTCGTCTTGGTTCTGTCTTTACCGGATATATCCCACAGAATCTTTTCACAGATCTGATACATAGCAAGATGGTTGCAGATATTTGTATCTCATTATAGAAGGATGTTTTGTTGCCAAACAAACAAAAGAAAAACTACAAGCTAATAAATATGCTACAATAGTATGCAAAGTAATGAATCCAATGGGCCAAAACTCTGTGCTATCTGCTTTCATTTTCCATCTGGGGAATTCATCTTTTGGAATCAATAAATATGGAATAATTTCTAAGCGTTACACAGCATTTTTGGGGCCATAGCAATGCATGCATTTCTTTGTTTTTAAATAGACATTTTTTTTCCCCTCAAAGGTCATGTGACTATCTGTCCTAGAGTTTTCTGTTCACCTGTCAATCCCGTCTACTCACACAAGCAGACGAGCAATCAGCAAAGAAGATATTTCTTTTTCCAAAGACAAAAATACACATCTCATGGGATAGTTTTCCCTGCTTCAGTCTCTTCAGCTCATCCAGTTCCTCAGGTACTGTGAAGCCTGTTCTCTGCTACTTTTTGTAGTCCTAGAAAGGTTGACTGTACAAAAGATTGAATACATTGATTTGTTCTCATGATTGTGAGGACATGTACATCATGTGTCTGTTACATGCTTTGTGATTTGTCATAGAAACACTCATGTTAAGAAGTTCTAATAGGCTCTTCCAGGCAAAGGATTGAATCTGTTCACTCTAAGCCAGTAACTCCTCCACAGCATTTAAATTTGCATTCCTAGCTTGAACAAAGCACATATCCTATTTGTTTGTTAAAGCAAAGATTTGAGTTCTGGGTTGGGGACACCTCAAAGAAGTGGGTTAAAACTGACACACGATCTAGTTTTCCTAAACCCTCCTTTCATGGTTCCATTATTATTGCTGCTGCTTTAAAATAATTTCTTTAGAATAAATAAAACAGGATACCAGGCCTCCGAGTGTCCTTGAGATTTTCAGGGATACAATCCTTATAAAACTTTATTGGTCCATTTTTCAAAATTCAGTGTAAAGGAGGCATAGGAATCATGTGGGAAGAATCAGAAAAGCTAAAAAGGAGACATTAAACACAAAGGCAACTATTTTCTTTTTCCTCTCTTTTGATATCTTTCCCCTTATAGTAAGCCTTTAATAAGAATATCATATTTCCCAAAAGTTAAAAACATCTCATTGATAAAGTTTGCTAAGATTGAGTAGACCAACAAAGCTAATCCTTTCCAGGGCAAAGTATTTTCATCTCATAAAGAACAGGGATATAGTGCTTGATATTAACGATGAAGGAGTAAGAATTTAACTTGTTCGTTAGAAAAGAAAAACTTACAGAAATGGCAGTGCATTGATTTAGCATTGCCTTAGTAGTAACCATTGCCTGTGCTCTTGCTTGTATCTCTGCCTTCAGCAGATCGCCCAGCAAAACTGGGTCATGGTCATAAATTCTTTTAGGGAGACTTATTGTAGTCTGAGAAGAGCTAACATTTATTTATCCACAATAAAATAGTGACAAATCAGAGCTGTGAGTTGGTGGGTGAAGCAGAATGCTCTTGGAGGTACTTGCTATTAAGACAAAATAGAGAACTAATGTTAAGAATTTTTGAGGTCCCTAAGAATTGCATCATGTTTTTCATAAAGAGGAGACTTTAACCTCAATGCCATTTAGTATTTCCCTTGATATTTCAATTGAATGGTGTTGTCTTCCTCAGCTTCCTGTCCTAAACTTCTGTGTAGTGTTTCTGTATACTATTAAATCATACTTATGTAGTAATTTCTATAAATAGTTTGTAAAGTGCTAAGGAATCTTTTGGGACTGAAAGAAACTCTGTATGTACAGTATTGTTATTTATTTTCTGAATCTCGCCCAAGAACTTGTGATAAGTAATGTAGAGAAATTATAGCCTTTTAAAATGATAAATAGTAGAAATATTACAGGTAATTTTGATTTAAGGGATCTGTATGTGTCTACTCCTTCTGCCTCCCCCTCTCCCCTTACTCTTTACATGGAAATGATTGCAAAGCGTAAGAAAAGGGTAACTTTTTCAGTGAACTTGACAGCCAGCTTTTTAGATATATCTGTTCAGAAACAATATTGTCAGTTGCTACTTTTTGTACAAATTTTACATTTACGTTAAATTGATGAAAGTGTTCTTATTTAACCATTTGGCTGTTTTGAAGTTTAGTGGTATTTTACACTAATGATTCTGATATGTTTCCCATGGAATTAGGAGAAAGAAAATGAAACTGTTTGTTTTGACCAGAAGTCTACTATAGTCTAACTTGGATCTCAGCACCATGAGGTTAACAGAATATGTGAAGTCAATCCTAACTGGCAATGTTAAGTTCACAAGGGCAGTAGAAGAAATACTAAGGCAGCCTCGAGTTTGTTCTTTGGGCTTAGGGAGGTCGATGCTTCAACAGGAAGGGCAGAGTGCCATGAAGCAGAAGGCTGTATCTGAGAAAATGATCCCATTGTCATGCTCAGTGTTCTGATCTTCATTTTCAATCCTTTTTCTTCAAGCACATAAAGAAGCCAGACTATGTGACGACAGGCATTGTACCAGACTGGGGAGACAGCATAGAAGTTAAGAAGGAAGATCAGATTCAGGGGCTTCGTCAGGCTTGTCAATTGGCCCGTCATGTCCTCCTTCTAGCTGGAAAGAGTTTAAAGGTAGTACTTTATGAGAATTTATTTGGACTATTTATGGAGACTTTCCTTTTTAAAAAAAAATTATCCTTTCAGCTCTTATTTAACGTACGTCCAATTTGTTAGCTTTGGTGGGGGGAGGAAGGAGGAAGGTTACATTGGTTGTGGATGGATATTCAGAAGATAAATTTTAATCTGTGTGAAATTTACTGGATGATCATAAGTATCTAAGGTTAAAAAAAGTTCTAGAGCTGCTTTTCCCTAAATAAGACTTAACCAAATGGATCAAAAACATAGACTGCTTTGACATTAAAACTCTTCCCATTTGCCCTCAATTTACGCTTGTTCCTTATCCCTGTTCTTCCTATCATCTTTGTGCTATATCTCATCTTTTGTCTCCTTTTTTCCTTGATGTTTTCTTTTCTCAGGAAGATTAATTATAATAGTGTGTAGTTATATCATGAATTACAATTAACAAAACATTTCGTATACATTATGACATTTGATCTTTGCAGCAACCTAATAAAATTGTTGTTCAGTTGTGTCCGATTCTTTGTGATCCCATTTGAGATTTTCTTGGCAAAGATACTAGAATGCTTTGCTTATTTTAAAGATGAGGAACCTGAGGCAAACAGGGTTAAGTGACTTGCTCAGGGTCACACAGCTGGTAAGTGTCTGAGGCTGGATTTGAATTCAAGTCTTCCTCATTCCAGGCCCAGCACTCTATACACTCTGGCACCACCTAGCTACCCCTTGACAGTACTAGTATTGTTGTCCCCATTCCCCAGATGAGGAAACCAAGGCAGAGACATGAAGTGACTAGCCTAGCCATAAAGCACATGTCAGAAATGGGTCTTTAACTTGGGTCTTCTGACTCCGCTCTCCTACACTCTCTGTCCACTCTACCATTAACTGGAGCACACAAAGTCTGGCCACAGTCAGAGTAGTTATGTACCTTTTAGCCTTTATAATGGCTCCCACCATCCTTTTGAGTAGCAGGATTCTTCAGTGGCTGTCTGGGATATCCTGTGGTTCTGCAAAAGTTGGTGCAGAGTTTAGGGAGAGAGACTTGCAAACAAAGTTATATTGGTTAGTACCTCCTTCCATGCAGGTAAGAACTCTTAGACTGAGTAATTGGGTGAATGTGACAATCCTTAGCCATAAAGGAAACAATTGTAGCAGCAGTAGATTATTTACCACAAAGAATATGGCTTTTCTTATCCTACCTTTCTTTGTGTGTTATAAGTTGGGACAGAATTTCCCCCCCACCCTTCAAAGAATTCTCATGCACTCATAAAATTATAAGTTTGAAGGGTAATGGAGCAATTAAGTGCCTTCTGGTGGGGGGGGAAGGGGAACTAAATCGTTTAGGAAAGGGGGAAATAAAAATATATCAAAAGCTAAACCTCTCATTCAGTAAAGTATTTATTGAACTCTCAGAGGGGGCTTGATATTATATAATTCCACCAAATGCTTATTGTGCAAAATAAGGATACTAGATGCTTCCCTACAGTTACAGAAAACTGATAGGCAAGAATAAAATTTTGTCCTAGAAACCAGATATGGATTTTTTTAAATCACCCAATAAAGCAAACAGCATTTTCAATGATGTCAAAGACTGTTGTTAGTAGATGGAAGTCCACAATCTTCACACAATTTCCATCAAACCCAATTTAATGTTTTGCCCAGATTGGGGGATACAAAGCTGACCTAGTTCTCTAACTTTATCATACAAATTAAGCCCTTGATTTCCAACATTACATCAACCCTAGAATTCTGACCAGTGGTGAAAATGGATGAGAGACATTGCCTAAGAGCATATTTCCGGGAACAACAGGGTACAATAACATGCGTTGTTTAATTGCATATAGAGAATTTCCAGGATCCTTCAAATTAAAAAAAAAAATTCTATTTCATAATAAGTGCTAACAATATTATATACTCACTTAAGCAGCAAGGTACAAAATTTAGACCACTATTAAAACTCACGTAAGCCATTAAAATATTGTACTTATGGTTTTTGGCAACAACTAGTGCAAAACAAACATTATTGCATTTCTTCTGCCACAATCACATTTATTAAATAAAAGAAATATCTTCAACTGTCTCAGCATACCTTTAAATAAAAATTTAATGTTTTAGGTTGACATGACAACTGAAGAGATAGATTCTCTTGTTCATCAGGAAATAATCCGTCACAACGCCTATCCTTCACCTCTAGGCTATGGAGGGTTTCCAAAATCCGTTTGTACCTCTGTAAACAACGTGCTGTGTCATGGTATTCCTGACAGGTATTCATTTCTTAATAACACATTGTTCCTTTGCTCACTAAAACCTGAAACCAAGATCTACAGCCCATGTTGAAAGACACTGGTTTAATTGAAACCCACCTGCAAGCTTCCGTAGTTACATGTGGTAAAGCACTGATTATGAAGTCGTAGTGCTTCTAATTTGACAGAACACTTCTAAACCACAGCATAAGGTCTCTTGAAGAGGCATGTAGTTTTTAAAAGGGGGAGGAAGGGATGGTAGATTTGTACATTAAATATTTCTTTAAATCATTTTAGGTTTTAATGATGATAATATCTGAATGTATGTAGATATTGGCCATGAACTCTTGTTTTAGCTGCATGCAAAGAAATACCAGGCCACCAATAAGTAGGGTCTTTCGATGAGCAGTAGAAGGTTATTACACAATGACAATAAGTTTGAATTAGATGTTTCTTGTAAAAATCCATGTGATTATATTTGTTCTTTTAAGTAGCAAGAGCTGAAGATTAGATAGAGTTATTCCATTTATTCCCTCCTCCACTCCAAATTATCTTTGTGTCTCATTGGTTTTTGTGATGGTAGTCATTAGGTGTTTATTTTTATGCTTCTTTTATTGAGGCCTGTCTATCACCATTATTTTTTTTTTCTGTTTATGTTTCAGTCGACCTCTTCAGGATGGAGATATCATCAACATTGATGTCACGGTGAGTAAATCATATAAAAAATAGTCTTTGATCAACTTCAGAATTGCTGGTAGCAACAGGAAGAAGAGTAGATTGAAAATGTGGAATGCACAGATGGACGTGGTGTTTACTTCTAAACCCAGGAGCAAGCAGCTGGTTTCCTTTTTTGTTTTTAACTCTGTGTTTATTCCAACGAGACCCAGGCCTGACTTGAATTTAGGGCTGGAATCAGATGCACTGAGATCAATGTTGGCCTAAGTGAAATGTCAACCCAATCCTGCTATGTGTCATGTTTTTGAGAAGGTGTAATTGTTATTGATCCACTGTGTAGTTAATGCAGAGCGCCGCAGTACTGGGCAGCTGCTGAAGATAGATATGTATGAGATGAGCTAACGTGAAGAAAGCCAGCATTTTTCCTTCACTCTGCCAAGATTGATCTTCCTCTTCCTGCTGATTTTGAGTGGGGCCTGTCATTATCTTACTCTGTCATTAGAGGCTACATTGGCCTGTGCGTGTCAGTCTATTTGGACAGCAACTCTTGTGCTAGCAGTGTTCCCTACATTTATTAAAATCTCCGAAGGTAGTGTTGTGTTCCATTTCTGGTATAAAGAGTCTTGGAGTCTATCTACGCTCACAAGCAGAGAGCAGTTATCCCCATGAACTTAAGTTTTCACCAAATGGTTAATGGTGGTACTTTTAAATAACAAGGCTAAGTCATCTAGCATAGGAACTCCAATTATAGAAATACGAAGCTTTTATCATTCCCTTAGCCTTTCACTATTCTCAGAGTTGAATTTATTTATCTGTGCTGTAGCAGTTCATTTTGCTCTAAAGGTGATTCATTTGTAAGAGATCTTCAGCTTTTTTGTTGCCTTAAGTGTATAGTATACATCAAAGTCTTAATAAATCATAAACATCAGCTGGTAATTATTTGAGGAAGCTAGCACATGCATTTTCATTTTACGGGGAAATACTATTATAGTTATATTCTGTCCATACACATAAAACCATTTGAAAGGGGGAAAAATGGTTAATAAAGGCATACAACTGCTACTTTATTCTTTGTTTGATTGAATTAAATCAGTTGTTTTGAAAATAGCCAGTTGTTTGAATTAAGTTAGGCTCCCTCCCCTCTCAAGAATATCACTTTGTGTGTAGGCATAGCCAGTATGTCTTTTGTACCAGCTATCTTAGTTTTGGGATTGATACTATTTTTCATCATTTTGCTCATTCTGAGTTTGAGCCTCTAGCAAAGTCTTTGTATCCTGTTTAGAATACTTGAAGATCCTATTTCTTCCCAATTCAGAACTGTTTTTTTTTAAAAAGGTATTTAGTAAATTATACTTTAAATAAAATATCTTTCCTAATAGGCTCTTTCTTCAGCCATTGCCTGATTTGTGATTATTAATTTGTTTAATCATGCCAAATAAATCTTGACTATTTTGAGTAAAGTCATCCTTGGTGTCTCTTCTTTGGACAGAGAAAGAGTACTCTTTTTTGGATGTTTACTCAGAATTTTTAGCATTTCCAACATCTGACATCACAAAACTCTTTAACTCTTTTAACAAAGTTAGTATTTTGATGTGTCTAAGAATCTAGAGAAGTCTGATACTTGTTTGGAAGGCTACATTCTCTGATTCTATACATTTTTCATAGAAAATAAACATGATTTATGATTTACTCCTGTCTAAGAAGAAAATTCCCCACTTCCTTTAATTGATCTTTTAAAATTAAAAAAAAATCCAATTTCAGAGAAAAAAAACTGTATTTTGTATGTGGAAGCTATGATTAGAGACTTAGTATAGTCACTGTAGATTCTAAAATGTTGTTATTACATTTATAAATTGGCTTTTTACAATGATCCTCTTCAGAACTACCAGAGAAGAATATTTCACACTAAATGAAAATTACCCAATAATTTTAAAAATGTTTTGCTGCTTACATCACTACATGATGTAATGGACATTAATAACAGTTTTGTAAAATTTCCCATAGACTTGGAAGACATTTCATTTAGCTCATCTGATCTTTACGTTGTCAAAAAATGAATTATAAAATCAAAGTCTTGCCTTTTTGTACATCGCTACTGTGCTTAAAAATTTCCGCAATGATTATTGTTCACTTTTCCATAGCACTTTTGGTTTATAAAGTGTTTTCCCTTTAATGTCCTTGTGACAAGGGAAGTATATTTTCTAAATGAGGAAACTGAAGTTCAGGGAAGTTTAATGACTTGCTGACATCACTCAGCTCATGAACATCAGAGCTAAGCCATGAATCTAAGTCCTCTGATTCTAAGTTTTTTGTTTACTCTACTACACCAGAGTATCCTCTGTCAAATTGGATGATAGATGTGAAAATACTTTGAAAAGTATAAAGTAATAATATGTAGATGCAATGTGGAATAGAGCATTACATTAGCAGTTGGGGACCTGAGTTCTCTTCCAGTTCTGCTACTAATTTGCTGTGTGATATAATCTGAACCTCAATTTCCCAATCTGTAAAATAGGATCATAATCGTTTACCACATCACCAGGCATTTGAAAACACCCTGTTGAGTACTGTGAGAAACTATATAAACCTAAAGTCTTATATTAAGGCAGACTTCACATAACTAGAAAGATCAAGCACATGAAACCAACACATTCCTCATTTTACTTTTGCA
The DNA here is from genome assembly GCA_028646595.1 of Phalanger gymnotis. Lineage (NCBI taxonomy): Eukaryota > Metazoa > Chordata > Mammalia > Diprotodontia > Phalangeridae > Phalanger > Phalanger gymnotis. The sequence goes on along the minus strand of CM053622.1, from coordinate 631,861,050 downwards.
AGGAGACACATGACATGTAAGTTGATATCAAGAATTTATTCCAAAGTACAGCCTCCAGATATGAGAAATGGCAAAAAAAGTAAGCCACCCTCCTCTACTCTCTATGCCAACAGTAATAGACAGTGATCCCTGATGTTCAAAGTGATGGTGACCCTGAGCTCACAAGGTCTTACTTTGCCTTCTTAATCACTAAAAGACAAATTATATAAATTATATAAAATATAGATTATATAAATTATGTTCAACATCATTTTAGTTTTCAGTACATTTTACTACATTCAGTTGCTTAGCTTTACTGTTCAGTAGCATTCTTCTAATTTCCATATATTCCAATATTTCCAGGTCACATGGGTAATTGGATATGTGACCTTCGACCCTAATTTTCACACCTGTAAAAAGGAGGCATTAAACTTGATAATCACTAAAGTTTCATGCAGCCCTAAAGTTCTGTGATTCTATAACTCTCTGTTTACCAGATTATTTAGTTAACCAGAAAACATCATTCCCTGAATTTTCTAGATAAACAATAGTATACTGTAATGCACTTCTTCAAATATTCCCAATTCTACTGGGAATGAAATACTGGCATTAAATTCCCCTGTTGTGTGTTAGGGCACTGACACATTTTGAACATTTCTTCTGGTAGTAATATCTTCGCTTCTAAAATGTAGAATTGATAAATACATAGGAATATATGGGAAATCCTAACTATATTAAAGAAATTATTTCTAATATACTGAATGTTTCTTAGTTTTTTAATCCCCTTTGTGCCAACTATGGGTTAAATTCTTTGCTCATTAGTGGTGAACAACTTTACAATATGGTGTTTGATGATGAGGGTATTATACTCACCAGACCTTGTTATACTCAAAGGTAAATCTATGAGCCAAAATGTTCAAATGGCATTACTAATCACATTGCTAAAATAGTGGCATATTATTAGTCCTCTGTTTATTTTAAGTTTTGCAGTTTCACTATATAACTGCATTTTTAAAAATCTTTGAGTGAGGTCCAGTATTTTCGTCCCATATTTTACAGATAAATTTCACATGATACTATTTGGGGGACTGGGGAAGGGCAAAAGAGGGAAGTTGGGGACATACAAATCTATGAAAATAGATACATAATTCATTCAAAATATACACTTTATTGAGAAAGTGAATTTGACAACTAGAAAACATCTTGACATTTCTACCTGTAGGTCTATTACAATGGCTACCACGGCGATACTTCTGAAACATTTTTGGTGGGCAATGTGGATAAATATGGTAAAAAGTTAGTGGAGGTTGCCAGGAGATGTAGAGATGAAGCAATTGCAGCTTGCAGAGCAGGGGCTCCCTTCTCTGTAATTGGAAACACAATCAGGTAAGCTTTATACTGACAAGTAAAGGGAGGGTTGGCAAGTAGGACAAAGGTTATTGGTGGTTTGGTATAAAACTGATGACATGTTTTATGATTCAGAACCATCATTTCAGTCTGATATCAGTATGTGAACTGCCAGGCTGTAATGTTGTTCCCTAGGTAAGAAAAGGTTTTTAAAAAGTGACTTACACTGAGGTCAGCAAAGACACCTATGGAAACAGAATGTGTCTACAAGGCTCCCTTGGTTTTTACTGAGCAGATTCATTCTGGTTTTATAGTTTCCCTTTTACATAAAACTGCAAAAGTTACTAAATAAATTTGACTAAGAAAACAATACGTGTCCCAACACTCTGAAGTTGGTGAGGAAGCAGAAAAGTGTCTCTAACCAAAAGGTGTCTCCCTATTATAAAGACATCTAGGTGTTCACCCCTGAGTTTCTTACCTTTCAAACTGAGGTTAAGCAAATAACCAGAAAGGAAGACCCCCTTGTCCTTTTTTTGGACAGATCCATTTTTATTGTGAATCATTGTTAGTTTACACATAATAATACTCCCAAGAAGTATGATCCATAAGGCTTGTTTTTGTGTACATGTATATTTGTCTTTTCTAAATTCAAGCTGCTTCTTTTACCCATTTTTAGACCTCTTTTTTTTTTGGACAAATGTTGCCAAATAGGGCACGTGGGGTTGTTTTTCATTAAAAAGCATCACATTTCACTGAAGATGGTCACATTGGTAGTCTGTAAAAGTGCTTTTCTCATTAATATAAACTATTGAATATATTCTGTTTTCCTAAAACATGAAAGGCTTAGTCACCTTGGAAAGATGCTGTCTTTTTTTTTTCTTTGTGAGCCTTCGAATACTTAAGAAAAAAGCTGTAAGATATCAGTTATATGTATTTATAGATTTTAAAATATTGTAACAGAGTCTGCATCAAACTTTAGTAAAATCTCTTTGGGTTGTATCTGAGAAGCTTTTATTGAAGACTTTGAACAAAATTGTGTTTTTGACAGTTTTAAATTATAGGCTAACTAGCCTGGGAAAAAAAAGGATAGTGTCTTTCTGTTCTTGCCTAGGAAATGTTGAATCAGACCCCTACTGGGAAAAGAAATTTAATGCATATCTCACTATCTTACTGTCCATGAATATAATAGAAATGAATTCAAAATGCAGTTTTATTTTTGCAAATGGGATGAGTCGATAGATGCACCTCATATTTGTGAACACCTAGGGTTCAACAAATTTACTGGTGGTACTCTTGCATTTTAACCAAATTTATTCTTCAGTAGAAGGGGGCATAGAACACTAGATTCTTATTCAGGCATTCTATCGAGCTCTGCATTCATGGCTGTGTCTAAAGGGCATGTCAGCCTTTGATTCTCTCTGAGAGGTAATTATCCTTTTCCTGTCACGGAACAACAAATGATAGCTAACTACAGAGGCACATTTGCAGTAGTCACATTCATCAACTGCAGAAAAAAAATTCAATTTAATTGTGCAACACAGCTGCACATAGGCTTTTTGAGCATTTCTGTTGTTCTCCCTGTCTTGCTATTCCTCCCTCTAGATCTATTTTTTAAACTTTTTTTCTGGTTATTTTTTCCCCCTTTTTGTCTCTTCTTCCATTTTTACTCTCTGTACTTTCTTGTTAAAGTAATTTTCCTTTGTGGCTCTCATTCTTTTTTCCCCATTGAAGGCTATGAATGTAGAAAATTATCACAATTACTCATATAATTGAGCCTCTTTGTAGCAAGTGCAACTCCAGTAGCCTTTCTCCATCATGAAAATGGTTTCATTATAGGGTTTTTCATATTCTCTGACACCATCTACACAGAGGAACAGGCGTGCAGATGAGATGTACTAGGAACAGGGTAGATCAGTAAGGTCACAGTAGGAATAATTAGCTCTGCTATGGAAAGAGCATCTAGGCCTTTTACTGCTACATAAATGTACTGTCCGTGGCTTTTAGTCACAAAAAAACTTACTAACAAATGGAGCTCCCGCCTACTACTTTGAAAAAAAGATTTGTATCAACACTACAATTTTCCATCATTAAGACTAATAACACAGAGCCTAGTATACATCAAGGGGAATAAAAAGAAAAATCTCACATTCAAGTGGCGGCTGGGTGCTGACCTTTGTTCCCTTTTTTTGTGTACGACTTAACTCTTTACAAAAAAGAGCCACACGCCACACCAACATGCAGGTGAACTCCAGCTAGCACTAGCAAAGCATGGCATTCAATTGGAAAATCTGATAAATCTCCATGCAGGATAATGCATTTCATTACATATTCACTACATTAATTCTAGCTATATAAAAAAAAAGGAAGAGTAGAATTGAAAGTGACATTGGATTTTTAGCTATCTGGATGCAAAGGTCAGTTTTCTCAGACTATGAATTTGCATGCCCAGGCTTCTTTGAAAACCACATCAAGCCTTGCAACTACATTCACAAAACTATATGAAAAAGAATAGAGGATGAACTTTTTACTTTTACCCTAGTACACTTTTATTATTTAAATGCATTATGTGTGCCATTTGGGGAAGAAACTGAAAAATTATTCTGATAAATGCTTGCCCTGGTTTGTTGAAGTATAATGTTTTGGATAGCTATTATTTTGCCTTTTCATATGCAAGCAAAATCTTAAGAATAGCAGTACACCTAGAAACAGACATCATCCATAGCCAAAAAAAAAAAAAAAAAGAACTTGGAAACATTACAATCTGAAGGTTTACAAACCTTTCAACTCAGGCTCATTGTTTGCTAAAAGGCATTTATCATCTTTAGCATACCCTTCCCCCTCTACAACTGATCTCAGACCACACATACCATGAGAAGACCATGAATTTGAGGATTTTTTTTATTAATGACTATATTATATACTATACACTATACATGGAGGACTTCAACACTAGGGTAGGCTTTGGAATTCTATGGAAATACAGGATAATAACGCTCTAGTATTATTGGATAAAACAAGAAAATGTTGACAAATGTACCTTTGTTAGGGACTCTAATGGTACTAACTCACTGTACCCAATCACTTGCTTGAAGATGTTATTAAGTTATCATTTGTAGACAGATTTGTACCTATAAGAATGTTGTAAAGATACAGGTTTGTGCATTCCAAATATTTTACAGTTCAGTAAAAATAATTCATACTCATAGGTGTAAATTCCATGATCAAAGTCTCAATAAATGGTTTTTAAATGTTTAACTCATAAGTATATGTTTTGATATTAATTTAGAACAATATAAAGCAGATTTTTAAAAATAATCTGTTTCTATGAGATTATGCACATTTAAACAATAACTGGCTCAGGCAAAATAAGTCATTTTAATGTCATCTGTGATAGATTTTCCTTGACAGCTACTGTAAATTACAATTACACTGCTTCTCTCTGCACTTGAAAGTAAGCATTGCAATAAATTATCTTTTATTTCAATCCATCATGTCTGCTTTTCAGAAACAGAAAACCTCAAATAAAAGTTCAGCAGTATTGTAAGAAAAATACAGTAATTTGTGTTCCAGTTTGAAACAAAAAAAGTACCATTCTTTCAAAAAACAATTGTCAGTTTTCAAAAATATTACTAATTATACTTAAACATTACTTGTTATTAAAGGGTCCCCTGGACTTGTACATTCCTTCAGTCAAAAACAAATACTTAATTTAAAAATATCTTAAATATTTCAAGTGAGATTCTGTAGCTTACCAAATCAGGTACTGTCAACCACTTCAAAGACATATTTAAATGAAAAACCATGATCATTTTAGGGGTTAGTATTGTCTATTAGCTTGTAACAAAAATTCATTAAATGTATACCCATATGCATCCTTTTTTTTTCTTTAAAGAGTATAGCCATACATTTCTTATTCCTTCATCTATTTGCAACTTTAAAAGTGTAAATGAAAGCTATTAAATAAGCCCAGCCTTACTTCTTCTCAACACCACCCCGCCCCCCAACCAGGAAACACCATTTCAGTTGAGTGTGAGCTTTTTTTCAAAGAGAATTAGACGAAAGAAAATTATCATGAGATGAAATTCTCTGAGTGAGACATTTGAAGCTGGAAACTAACTAAAAATATGACATAATAAGATTAATTTAAAATAAATTTAAAGAATAAAACACATAAAGGCCTATTATTTCTGTTTCTTTCCTCTATCTCTCCCCTACTGCCCTCCCAAGGCCTATATAAAGAGCATCAAATTATGAATGTACTCAGAATATTTGCTGGTAGAAATTATATTTCCAAGTACTTCCCCTCCCTGTTCTCTTTTTGTTATTTTTTTTTACTTAATAGTATTTTTCCCAGTTATATGCAAAGATAGTTTTACTTTTGTAAAATTTTGAGTTCCAAATTTTTCTCCCTCTCTCTCTTCCCTCTCCTTCCCCCAAGACAACAAGCAATCTTATACAAGTTATATGTGTACAATCATGTTAAACATATTTCCATGTTAGTTCTTGTTTTCTTTTAAATCAGAAAAAATAACTATAGAAAAGCTAGCACTGACAGCTTAAATTCAACAAAAGCAGACTTCATCCCTCATGAAATAGATGTGATACTCCACTGTCCAAGGCAAGAGAAACATCCTTGCATTGAAATAGGTCCTGGTACTGCCACTTCTGGTACCACAAAGTAACTGCATCTAATTCTCTCATCTCAGTGTTGCCATCACTGCCATCTTCATTCTGAATGAACTAGTCAGGAGGAGTACGCTCACACGCTGGACCTTTCCTTGCCAAACAGGGTTACACAATTTTAGTGCTAATATGAATGAAATTCTCCGTTGGTAACCCCTACATTGTTTGTACATATGATTTTCAAAATTACAAAAAAAGGCAAATAGCCATGTGTCCTATTAGTAAGTATCTCCACATTGTCGGAGATAGTTTAAATACTCATCACATGATTGTTGTTGGGTTTTCTTGCCCCTTTGTCCTCAGTAATTGAATATAAATACTAAATCTCAATCCCAAATGAAAATTCACAGAAGCAAGGACTCAGAAGCATATGCTATGCCCCCCAATCATCAGTCATTAGGGATGATGTAGAGTAGATGGTATTCAACAAAGGAGCCAACCATACTTTTTTCTGTTCTTTCTCTTTCTATTTGTCTTTGTATTCCTTTGACTTCAGGCATCCATAATGCATATATTCTATGATATTGCCAGAGCTAGACATTCTAGTAGAATCAAGCAAATGAATTCTTATAGGGAGGGTAAACTCAGAATGGTTTTGACCAACCAGGTATTCCCAGAATCTCTTTTGGACAGCAGAGGATAGCTCAAAGACTTTCACAATGGACATGCTGTTTCTTTCTTCTTTAGAAGTGAACATACTGGTTTGACTCAGTTTTTCCTTTTTTTCTTTGCAATGTATTCTTAAGATTTAGAAGCGATGCATGCCAAGTGTTCAAGGCCCTGACTGTCAGGTTTTGTTGTGTTTAAGGGAGAGGGGAGGGAGGGAGAGAAAGGTGGTGGAGAAGAAATACCATAATTCAACAGACATTTGTTAAGCCTTTCTTATGTGCCAGGCCTTTTGCTAGGTCATGGGAATACAAAGGCCAAAACAAAACAAAACAGAAAAAAAAATCCCTGCTTTTAGGGAGTTTACATTGCTACTGGAAGAAAACAAAAGATAACTAAATAGAAAATGTATGCCAAGAAATACAAAATAATGTCAGGCTGTGGGAGGGAGAGAACTTTCCTTCTGATATGGCTTACTAGAAAATACATACCTGGGGGTGGGCTTTAGATAGAACTACCCGTATTTCTATAGTGCTTTAATTTAAGGCTTTAGAGAACTTTGCTCACAACCACCATGTGAGGTGTGTAGTGCCAGTATTATTATCCCCATTTTGCAAATGAAGAAACTGTAACTGACAGAAGTTGAGTGATTGGCACGTGATCACATAGCTAATAAGTATCTGAGATCAGATACAGACCCAGGTTTCCTGACTCCAAGCCCAGTACGTTATCCATTAAAACCTATTGCCTCTCGAAAGGCCATGATAGGTAAGTGGCACCATAGTGCATAGAGTGCCAGGCCTGGAGTCAGGAAAACTCATCTTCTTGAGTTCAAATCTGGCCTCAGACACTTACTAGCTGTGTGACCCTGGCCAAGTCACTTAACTCTGTTTGCCTCAGTTTCCTCATCTGTTAAATGAGCTAGAGAATGAAATGGCAAACCACTGTAGTATCTTTACCAAGAAGACCCCAAATGAGATTGCAAAGAGTAGACATAACTGAAATGACTGAAAAAAAAAACAACAAATGTTTCCCTGACCAACAGAATATTCCTCTCAGCTTCTTTGTTTCTTCATCTGCAGAATGAATGCTTTGTCAAGTGCAGTTACCCTCACTGAGATGTGTTAGGAATAGTCTGACACAAATATATGAATTGCAGTAGACTGCATTTATTTTAAAATATCTAATTCTCTTCTTCCTTTTGTGTTTATATTTAGCAGTGACTTAATACTTTTGCAAATCCAACCTTGGAAAAATTTGTTAATTTTGCTAAGGCTTATTTGACCGAAGTAGAAAATATAAAACACACAGTGAAACTTTATGAGGTTTTCATGGCCCTTTGGCCCATACTGTAAGCTCTATATTACATTCTTCTTTCTGTAATCTCTTAGACTAAAATTATACCTGAATGAGAGAAAAGGCCCAGAAGAGTTGAGCAGCTAGTAAAATAACCACAGTGACTTCAGAATAGATGATTAAGAAGCTTTGAGTTCAACTCAGTGTCTTAAAGAAAAATCAGGAGGTGAAGGCTGAAAATGCTTTGAGACAAGGGATTTTGCCAAAAATGTTGAAGATTCTAGCTCGAAAGCATTGTTTGCATGTTAAGCCAATGCCAAGGGTCCATTTGAAACTTTGATTTGGGTCTTTGTCCCATGGCACTAGGAAGGACTATAATTGTAGTGCTTCTAAATCCTCTGGACCATGAATCATGCAGGGCAAATTTTCTGAATGTGCCACAAAGCCCTTCATCAGCATGAAAATATAAGTAGTTAATGGAAGGTGTATAAGTACTTATCTTTCCAATTCTCACAGAAATAAGCGTGTCCATTTGATTTCAAAAACATGGCTTTTCACCCTTTTAGATGAAGTTTTTTTTCTGTTTGAATGCAGATACTCGGTCCAAAAAAATGCAATCTAAAGCATGTGCGTGTGTGTTAGCTACTCATCTTCAATGAATAGTACTGTTTAGTTTATATGTTGTAGTGATTAAGCATTTTCTATTAATTTTGTAAATGATATAGGACTAATGTAGAGTTCCCAAATGATCACATGCTTTGGGTATGTTTACGAGAACGTGGACAAAAAAAAAAATTTGACTAGATATGACCTGTCTCTTTATAAAATATGTAATTCTTTGGGAGAAACTAGAATGAAAAGAATCAGGTTTTGAAGAGTCAAAACATTTTCCAATTTATATTTCTTTTCTATTTGTTTTCTTCAAACCAGCAGTGACTTGTGTAATCTTTTAGTGAATCTCAGACAAAAGGAATGTAGATTTTTGTGTTCTGAATTCTATCTTCATAACCAGTATATGCACTCAATATCTAGGTATATTACAAATGCTCAGAAGTCTCTTTTAAAACTATGCTGAATTAAATAGGGGGAAACAAACCATAGTGTCTGTAGGTTTTATATGTGTGCATGTATGTGTTGTGTATGTGTGTGTGTTTCTACTTTCCAAGCAAGGTAGGGAGTTAAATTTATTCAAGCACACTAAAGGAACATTACATCTGACTAATGAATATGGTTACTTTTTTTAAACTTCAGAAGACTATTTCTAAGTGGTCGTGCTTGACAAGAGTCTGCATTGAAATGATTGTCCCCTATATCTGTAAAAATAACACATCTCATGTTTGGTTACTTTTAAAGCCGAATAACCCGTGAAAATGGGTTGCAAGTCTGTCCTCACTTTGTTGGGCATGGAATAGGATCCTACTTTCATGGACACCCAGAAATTTGGCATCATGGTAAGCAAATTAAAGTAGGGGAAATTTAGCAGGCTAGAAACTATGCCCCCACAGATGATCCACTTTAACATCTTTTAGCATAAAAAAAGACCAAAAAAATACCACCAAAAACCAAAACTGCACACCCATAAAATCCCACTTTACTCTTAACCATCACATTATGTTACTGGACTAGTACCCTGCAGTTTTCCTATCTTAAAATAAGGTTTATTTTTTGCTTTATGTCTTCTCCTGGAGGATGCTTGGCTGGAAGACAGAGGGGGATATTTTTCTCGAAAAAAGTTACCCATGATAAAAACAAAACTCTACTGCATCAATATCCCAGCATGCTTATATGACTGTTTTCTGTTTTTCTTTTTCTACCCCCTTTTCAAACTGCTGACTGTTGTGGTTAAACTTCATTACATCCTACACAGTGCTGACAGCTGATGTATTTAGCAGCATGTACCTACCTCTTTAGTGAGTTCTAGGTTGTAACCCACCTCCCTACTCCTCCCTCCCTCATGTTCCTCTATCACCCCTTGCTTCTCACTGCTGGTAGGTAGTGTGTCCCCCTCCAGTGTGGCAGGGGTAAAGGGGAGATTGGTAAGAAGTAGAGTTATCCTGGGGGGTGGGGGTGGAGTGGGGAAATGAAGTAGTGTTTTGGGTAAGACTGGTGGTTATAAAGGAGAGTGTGAGCAAAAGTAGGAGTGGGGAGTGTATGGGTGTAGTTATGAAAGAGTTCACTTCTGGTTCTGACATTTGCCTAGAGTTTGGGGCAGGAGAGGATGGGGAAATCACATGTGGGCACCAAGGTAGCCTTGCCCCAGTTTTTGAAACTTTAGGGATTTCTACATCCCGAAAAGAGCCCCACCTTAATCCATCTAGTGTGGGCTCTCTGGTCACAAATTCTCTGGCCACAACTTCTCATCGAGGGGCAGAGTAATGGGGAAGGGGGGCAGTACCTGGTGCTGTATTGAGATTTATTTTTTTTAAAGATAGTCTTTCAGATCAATCTTCTGGAATTAACCATCTGGAAGAAATTGTGCTGGTGTAACTGAGTAGTTCAGAACCCACACTTGCCAGCATTGGCTTTCTTTCTCCTTAAGTGCACCCTGCAACAGTGTCCTAGCTCATGTATTCAGTGTCTGAGCCTTATAGAAGGGAGTTGGTAGGAAAGAGGCTATAGAGGTTTCTGTGGAGGTGCTGGGTGTCCCCAGACTCCACCTCCTGCTGCTGGGGAGTTGCCTATATAGCACTCCCCAACCTAGCCTTCCCACCTGGAAATCATTTCTCAAGGTGATGGCCACATGGGTCATTCCCTTCTTCTCTATCTCACCCCTGATACTGGAAACCCTGTTAGGCTCCCCACGCCCACACCACCCCTTGGCTGGAGCAGACTTTTGTGGAGGTGTTTTCTCCCTTCCCCTTCTTTCACCTGTGTCACTTTATAGCTTTCATGGGGCAAAGATCTAGTGAGGCTGCAGTGCAGGAGTGGTTTTCTGGCCTTCCAAGGAGGGGTGAACTTGGGGCTGGAATACAAGAAGTCTTCAAATTTATCTAGGCCAAACCATTCTCTTTTCTATGACCCCTAGGCTTCAGGTGGATTTGTCTTGGGGCGGGGGTGGGGCTGGGCCTGGGCCTTAGGCCTGGTAGTTGTATCCTGTCTCCTTGGAAGGTGAGTTACTTTGAAGGATATTTTTTTCTCTGTGTTTCATCAGATTTTCACTCTTCTAAATTTAAATTCCCCTCCCCAGTTTTTTTCTTAAAAAATGCACACGTGCAAAGCAGCTTTTTGAATAAGTGGCCCAAACTTCTAATTCTATGTTTCTCTTTCTCTCACTCTTCCCTACCCTACCCCATGCTTTTCTTTTGTAGCGAACGAGAGTGATTTGTTGATGGAAGAGGGAATGGCATTTACTATAGGTTAGTCTCCACCGCACATTCGAAGTCCCAGACCTCGATCCTCCCGGGTTTTCCTGTGCACGTCGTGTAAGAGTCTGCCTGTCTGCTCCGGCTCCGTTGAGCCTTGAGGCAACTAACTCAGGCCGGAGTAAAGTCACTCATCTGCCTAATGAGAGAACTCTCTTCCATGACAAATCTTATTAAATCTAATTGGAGACCCATCCTCCTAATTCAGACGTTTCTCCAGCCCGTTCTGGAAACGGCAGCCGTCCAACATCTAATTCCCTTTTCAATGTAGTGTTATGAGTTTGAGGTGTTTGTAACCTTCATTTTTCCATAACACTTGGATGGTTTGTGTTTGCTCTCTCGTTTTTTCTCCAGGTCCGCAAATGTCCTGTGCCATTTTGCTTTCTGCTTGTTTAATAACTGCTAGATCTCCCATCCAGATCTCTCACCCATACACAGCTATGGAAAAGTACTGTTTTTTCCCCCTAAGTGTGACTTAATGGCAAAGCAATTAGAGGAAAATAAGAAAATTGTTATTTTGCTGATTAATGAACATTTTGAGCATGTTTTAAAAATTCAAATATTTTTAAACTGATGTGTATAAGAGGGGCCTGCGTTTTGGTGGTGATTATCCACAGGGTCTTAATTAAGGCTTGATTAAAATGCCCTCTAAAAAATGAGATGGGTAACTTCATACATGTTTAAATGTCTTAATGTTTCTTCTTCCCACTGTTTAGTTAGTAGTTTAATGTGAAAGCAAAACTTCAATTAAAGAAATCTTACAAAATGACAACATGAGCCAGTGGGGAAGTACTTGGAAGATAAACCTTTTTATAAATCTTTTGATAATGAGCCCAAACAGTGTTTGACAAGGATCTGGTGAGGTCACTGAAATAAATATTTTTCCCATTTCAGAGCCAATAATCGTGGAGGGATCCCCTGAGTTTAAGGTCCTGGAGGATAAATGGACTGTAGTCTCTACAGATAATAAAAGGTGTTTAATTCGATCCTTTTACTTTTTTTTTTTATTTCAAATTCCCCAGCTCTCAGCCAGAATTCTGGTGTAAGGTCTCAATACTTCCAATCTACATAGTTCCTCCTAATTGTTAAATGTGTATTTCAGATCAGCGCAATTTGAACATACCATCGTAATTACATCTGGAGGAGCCGAAATCCTGACCAAACTGCTTGAAGAACCTTAAGAGCTGCATCCAGGAGTTCTTGGGGACAGCGATGCTCTAGGGTTTACTAGTTTGAGAAAGGTTTAGAAACCTATTTGAAGAGTTTTTAGAAGACACAATGAAGGCAGACCCAGGACAAAGAGCAGCCTGGTACCTAGAGTCTTCTGAAAACTAATTTGATTATTGGGTGAGGGATTATAGTCAAAAGTTTTGAAGACCACTCCTCGGAGGTTTGAGGAGTGTCAGGTTCCACGGAACTTGTCTCCCCCCCCCCCCTCCTAATTCGGGATGAGAAGGAATCAGGCTGACACTTTCCTGTCTGCAGTCTCAAATTCCATTGCAAAGAAACGGGGAACTGGCAAACCGCTGGTCAGGAGAGGATTCCCCGAAGGAGCATAATTCTACTTTGTAATTAACCAGCATTTCCTCGAATTGAATCTGCGCGAGTAAAAGGTTTTGTGTTTTAAACCTGTTGTCGGTGGTGCCAATACAATGTTTCTCCTATTGTCTGGAGGTAAAGTGGAAGTGTTTGAACTTTTTTTTTTCTAAACACATACTTGAGTGCACACAAAAAGAAAAAAAAATACTTCTAGTTGTGGCTTTTCTTTGGTAAGAGACTTTTTAAAAAAGGAAAATCGCTTTGTACTTGAGCATAAGAAAGTGACAGAATCCTACCACTTTTCGTATTGCCGGATTGCCGGTGCCATCCAGTGTATCAGTCGGCTTCGTTGGGAGCTAGGTTAAGGTTCATGGGGGGGGGGGTGTGGGGGTGTGTGGAGAGGGTGTTTATTTTTAGCAGCCAAATTTTGAAAGGAAAAAAATAACTCCTGGTAAATGGAGGAGTTTGTTCCAAACGATACCCTTGGCTATGAGGATTAAGTCTATTTCAGCTGGACTTCTAAAATGCGGGAACTTGTGTCTCCTGCCTCTCCCTAGTCCCCTTAAAGAAGGATCTACAAGAGCATCCAGAGTACCCTTGAGGAGCCTCAGACCCCTGTTGCCTCGGAGCCGAAATCCACACTGAAAAGGACGGAGCTTCGAATTCACAATTCAAACAGGACTTGGAGTCCCTTGGAACAAAAACTTGGCCAAAAAACCTATCCCGAGCCATCTAAGCCAAACACATGCCTTTGGGAAGGGCACCGTGCCTCCTTTTACATGTACATGTGTGTTTTTGTCCATAAAATTACGCACTAGACCCTCCATTTCCCCGGACTAAGGGTTACCCCTTCCTGTGTCAGGCTTTTCTGAGTGATGAAATGACTTTTGACTGGCGGGGCTAGCGGGTTTCTGGCAGGGTGGAGGGGCTAGATCATATCTGAAAAGCTGGGTTGGGGGTGGGGGATCGTGTGGAAATTAGGCTGATGGTGGCTATTGGGTTTGACTTTTGCTTTGTCTTAAGGGACTAATCTTTCACTTGAGAGACTCCCCTTGTACAGACCCTGTATCCTTTTAAAGACCTAATGTCTCGCAAAACCAATCCTCCAAACCCAAAGGTCTTTCCTTGTCCCCTTCTTCAGCTATCCAGACTCCGTCTGGCTTCTTTTGAGACTGAAAGGCCTTGAACTCCGCACACCAATTGGGAATCTAGTCGATTTGGGAGAGGGGAGCATCTTTTTTAAAAGAAATATAGATACTTGTTTCTGAAAAAAACTTGATAAGCAAATTTGAGTGTGTGTGTGTGTGTGTGTGTGTGTGTGTGTGTGTGTGTGTGTGTGTTGCATGGCTGCAACTTTGATAGAAAAGACAGTCCCCTTTCCTCCAGAGTGCCACAAATACTGGTGTTGCAGTCATGCAAAGTGGAATTAGTGGAGGATCCCGTCTTCTGGCAAATTCAGACTCCAATCCACTAGAATAGGAAGGGAATGAGAGACAAATGAGCGCGTATGCTGCCCATGGGAAACATCTCGTTTTCAAGGAGGCATTTGAATTGTTACCTGGATGTATGGTTTCCCACTGCATTTTAGACCCTGGTGCAACCATATTTTGGTTGTCTCTGCAACCATGGATGCTAGTTAATTGTATGGGCAAGAGGCTGGCCTCTTTAGAGACGTCCTGTTCACAGTTTTAGTTGGTATACTGGAGAGGAAAGAGTTGGAAAAAGGCGAGGAGTTTGAAGTTTAACAAAAGTGCAATAAGGAATTTGCAGGAGGCTGACCCAGGCTGCGGACAACCAGAGCTGTGAGAGAGGGAATTGGAGAAGCGTTAGAACGCCCTTGGGGTGGCACAGAACAATGCAGTCTCCTGAAAGCACCAGGGCCATTTCGATGCTCGGGGACGCTTGCCAAAAGAATGATTTCTCTTTCTTCAAAGGATAATCGGATTGCTGTAGATTAGTCCCGCACCTTGGTTTAGGATCTATTGACTCTGGGGTTATCTGGGAATCATTTTTATTAGGACCGCAGCATTGTCAACTGTGGTAACAAGCTGATTGTGTGGCAATTATAACGAGGTGATTGTATTTATGATGTACATTTATAATCCTAATTATAAAGGTTATTGCTAAAGTTTAAAAAAAAAAAAACATGTCCGATTCCCCCACCCACCCACCCCAAACCCAAAAATAAACTCCAAACAAACAAAAAACAACCCAACCCAACTATATATAGTAGAATGGACTTTCAGATTGAAATTAGTATGACCATTTGAAAAGTGTTTCTTTTGCCCCTAACTGCCCTACTCCGCTTCATGCCAAATTATTTGTAAATATTTGTTAGGATCGACTTTGAATCCTTTTGAAATTATTTCATTTTACATCTAGATATAGTCACGCAAGCAGCTACAACTTTCTGTAAGGATATCTTACTATTTCTTGGTGAATTTCAAAACAAGTTCAGCTTCAGTATTTGTGAAACTCTAGAGGAAAGGAACTGTCTCTCCTATCAAAGTTGTGACACGCAGAGACCTGGGAAAGCTAGGCATTTTAAAACAGGTGTTACGCTCAATGAGGAAGAGAGAATGGGGAGAGGGATTGTTCTCTTAAGGTTTATAGAGGATAGATAAAATCACGCTAAGTGGGTGACAACCAGGAGGAAAAAATAGCTTGATAACAGAAAGCTGAGTCTGTACAGTGTACCAGATCTTTCTCTCCGATGCTTCTCCTCAGGTTTATATACGAGTAAGTCTCTCTCTAGATGTAAATAAATGTACAGGTACTCCAGATAAGCACATTCATAGATAAGCACTCCCACGACGTGTCGAAGAATTCAGCATTACAGTATAAAGCTAATCTAAATATTTCTGGTTAGGATTTTTTTTTCTTGTGGAACCAGCCAACAGCTGAAAGGACTTTGAGTTGGCTTTGTTTACACGGAATCAGTCTAAGGCATCACATTTGCAAACCATAATGCTGACTACAGCTCTCTGTCCCTTGTCCAGATGCGAAAAAGAGTAATTCATCAAAAGGATCCTTGACCTGCATTTGCTAGTTAGGTTCACCTTCTTGCCTTCTCCCTAGCTATTCCTTCTCTCGGACAGCTTTCTTAGTGAATCTCTCCTTAAACAAGTCACTTTAGTTTGTCTACTGACATGCTTTCAACTTAGTGTCTCAATAACCCCCTTCCTTATCCCGAATCTCCTTCTGCTCTGGGGACCCCAAACTCCTGCCTCTTCCCGAAAACGAACCCGCCTCGAGTGATCACTTACATGGCCATGGCTCAGGAAGGCAGCACGCAGGGGAGACCTGATTGCCAGAGCAGAGTTCATGCTGGGGGGAATGGCAGGCATCATTCCCCCATCTCGTCACCACCACCACCACCTCCGATCCGCGGCTGGGCCAGAGATACGAACTTTTATCGGGCCCACCCCAAAACGAGCGTGAAACAAGCTCTACGAAGAAGCAATTAAAATCACGAGAGTAACTTCTAACTAAATCAGGAAGAACCCACAGGCTCCGGGGGCTGTCAGGTTGCAGTCATGAGCTGGTTGTTGTTACAAAGCATCACGGTGTGGTTCAGAGATTTAAAAAAAAAAAATCTTTTTAACGTTGGCAAACCCATTATTGGTTTGGAAGATTTCTCTCCCCCCCCCCCCGCAACTTGTATTTATTTTTTGCTCCAACCACGCTTCCTGACATATTTCTGCCCCCAGCCTAGATCCCTAAACCCAGAGAGAAAAATTCCGACAGCAGCAGCAACAGCGGCGACTGCAGCCGCTGCTGCAGAAGTTAAAAAAGAGAGAAGCCCCCTCCACTAATATCTGTAACGACATCACCAATGTAATTTGTTTTGAATGTTCATTTTTATTGGTGTTCTCTCTTTGCCAAAATGTGCTTGATTACATAGATTTGGTCCTGTGATAACTGCGCACCCTAGACAGGCTAAGGTGTAACGGAGAAGGTTCAGCTCAGGCCAGATCAAATCCCAGGCTGTTTAACGCTGAAAGGCTGCATGTTGCTATTAGTGTTAAATATATGGCTAATTATGCGTATGAAAATTAAACATCAGTGTTATGCTAATGGGGCCGCCTTCAGCTGTGGATCAGAGCACTTGAGACTAGCATTTAATCAAATGAATCAGTAACTAATACATCTGCACGTGTGAACTTTCACAAGATCATTTCCCTGTTACCGTCACACCACTAAATTATGAAAGAAATAATTATCAACACTTTCTAATTATCTAACAAAGTAATTTGGGATTCACCGTGGGGCTGGCGAGATTGGGATCCTGCAGCCCAACGTTGTCAGCATGCCTGTGACTCCGCGCCAGTTGTTTTGTGTGAGTGTGTGTGTGAGTGTGTGTGTGTGTGTGTATGTGTATTTTTGTGGCGTGTATTTTGCTGCAGGAGAAAGGTGCTTTTTGCTATCTGTGTCTTAGACTTCAGGGCAGGACTGGAGGGCCTTCTCACTTTCACTAGCCACCCACTTGCCCGCCCACCCAACTTCCATTTTCACCGCCTCGCCTTGGACCCCAGTCCGGGACCACCTCCTGGGCAGCAGCACAGGGTCTTAGCCAACGCCCTCTTACCCCCCCCCCCCCCGCCCCAGTTCATTTCTGTTTCTAACCGTATTTGGAGGCCAAGCCCTACACATGTGGAAGATAACTGGGCATAAATGGAGACATGCGTCCGCACACGGACGTGTGCCGACGGACACAGATTTGCTTCCAGTTTCTGCGTGCGGGAGAGTGCTCCCCCTTCGCACAGGTAACACCCTTTACTTTGACAAGGTCTCCTTAGGGAGACGAAGAAATCGCACCCTCCAGCGACCATTCAGCTTGCTCTGGCCCCTGCTGATTCTGCCCATGTTCTGGTTTCTCTCTGCTCCCCTGCGGTGCTGAAAACTAGCCCTTCGCCACCAAGCCCATAGAAGAAAGGGAATGAAGTGGGAAGGGGAAGAGGAAAGCTGCGGTGGACCAGGGGGAAGGAAGGGGAAGGAAAGGAAGGAGGGTGAAGAGTATGTATGTATTTGAGTAGGGGGGGGAAGGGGTGCAGCCTCTTTTTTCTGGGAGGAGAAACGTGGGGTCCACTTCGCTCACAGGGAGCGGCATTCTAATCAGATCAGACACAGCCTCAGCGCGCCCGAGGAGCTGAGGGTGGAGAGATGCGAGCTGTCCCTGGTGAGCAGCGGAGCGCCGGTGGAGTGAGCAATTTATGTGTGTGTATTAGGAAGGGAGGGGAAGTTGGGGGGGTCACCAAGAAAAGGGAAAGGTGGACCCCATGGGGAGGGAAAAAGAGAGGAAAACAGGCGAGAAATAGATGCATTGGAAAGGGGCAAAAAGAGACTGGAGAAAGAAGTAAGCGTGATTAGAGTGGGCTTTCTGCTCCGCACTTAGTCCCAAGGATGTCTATGCATGCTGGCGCCTAAGATGCTGCCGTCCAGGGGAAGCGCCAATTGGGGTAGTGGTGAGGCCAGTCTGGAGACTGCAGGCCGCCCCCCCTTCTCCTATCCCCACTTTAGGCTGGGGCCCAGAGGACCAGAGGAGGTGGAAGCGTGGCGGCTGTTGCCAGCTGTAGCACCCGAGGTCCCCCAGTGAGGGGGGCGGGTTGGCTGGGGTCGGGGGAATTGCTGGTTGGCTTCTCAGGAAGAAGGCGCTTTGAGGGAGGAGAGAGAAGGAAAAGAGGGGGTAAAGAAGTTAGAGGGGGGAGCGCTGGAGGGCTTGTAAACTCTCTCCGCTCTGGCGCCTGCCGCCGCCGCATTGTGAGCCCTGTCGTGTTGCTCTATTGCAGATGTTCACTCGCAGGGGCTCGGGGACGCATCTCTCCCAAGTCCTGCTCGCCTCGCTCCCTCTAGTCCAGCCGAGCCAAAGCACCTCGGACCAATCCCAGGCGATTATGCAAGACGGCGGACCAATCAGATCCGCCAGCTCATGAATATTCATGACCTTGGCTGAGTCAAAGCTTTGAGGCGAGTTTGGGGAGCTCGGCAGCATCATGCTTAGACTTTTCAAAGAGACAAACTCCATTTTCTTATGAATGGAAAGTGAAAATCCCTGTTCCGCTTAAATTGGGTTCCTTCCTGTCCTGAGAAACACAGAGACCCCAAAAAGGAAAGCAGAGGAGAGAGACCCACACCCAGACCCAGCGAGAAGAAATGACCATGACTACTATGCCAGAAAGCCTCAACAGCCCCGTGTCGGGCAAGGCTGTCTTTATGGAGTTTGGGCCGCCCAGCCAGCAAATGTCTCCTTCTCCCATGTCCCACGGACACTATTCCATGCACTGTTTACATTCTGCTGGCCACTCGCAGCCCGACAGCTCCTACAGCTCGGCCTCATCCTTCTCCAGACCGCTGGGCTACCCCTATGTCAACTCCGTCAGCAGCCACTCGTCTAATCCCTACATCAGTTCAGTGCAATCCTATCCCAACAGCTCCAGCCTGACTCAGACCCGGTTAGAGGAGACAGGTATGTGCACTTGGCTTTCCACAGGGAGGAAGGGGAGGGGAGGAGGTGTGAGGAAAGAGAGAGAGCAGAGAGAGGGAGAGGGAGAGGGAGGGGGGAGGGCGGGAGAGAGCAAGAGAGGTTTCGGGTATCAGTCTATGCATCCATATCCTAGCAAAGAAAAAATTTAAAACTCATAAACATCAAGAAAAGAATAAATCCAGCGTTCGTCCTCCCGAATTGGCAGTATCTCTGGGCGGCTCCGTGTGCTCAGCACACAATGCCCCTCTGGAAAACAGAAACCCAGATGTGCACGTATTAGTCTTGGTAATTATTTATTGCGTAGCGCTATAAACAATGTATGCAATTAAGGGTAATTAAACCTAAACTGCAGCCTGTAAAAATAGCAAACTTTCCCTGAGAAGAAGCCCAAGCTTCTGAAATAGCCCCCCAGCCTTTGTTAGAGGGACTTGATCGCGTATTTTTTTCCCACCTCTTTCCCACTTGCTCCACACTTCTCCCCCAACCTTGCTGCTTCTGCTCTTCTCTTTTCTTGTTATTAATTATCGTTGTGACGATCACCGCCACCACCACCATCATTATTACTATTAATGATTGCCCCTCTTCTTTGCTGTTATTCCAGGAGCAGATTCGGAGAAAAGCACCGTGGTAGAAGGAGGGGAAGTTCGTTTCAATGGGAAGGGGAAAAAAATTCGCAAACCCAGGACTATTTATTCCAGTTTGCAGTTGCAGGCTTTGAACAGGAGGTTCCAGCAAACTCAGTACCTAGCTCTGCCGGAAAGAGCGGAGCTCGCAGCCTCATTGGGACTCACGCAGACACAGGTACAAGAGAGAATCCTCCTCTTTTACCACACACACAGGCCTCTTTTCATCTCGCTTTGCTTTGTTTTTTTTTTTCTCTCCCATGTACACATACACATAGAACAGAACATATATAATGTCATATGTATAACCTCTCTCTCTCTCTCTCTGACTGCCCCCGCTCCCCTTTTACCAGCGATCCTTTGCCGGACTTTGATTCCCGGGCACTCTGGTCATTGAAGCAGTAGGATTTTCTCGCTGGGTTTTGTTTTGGGGGCTCTGGGGCCGCACGTGCCCGAACAACTGGAACAATAGAGACGAGACGGGTTCTAATCCCCTCTATGGCTTTGAAGTGCGTTGCTAATCACTCAGCCTTTTGGCACCAAGACGCTGCCACCCTTCTTTTCTTCCTAGTCCTCCTCCTCCTCCGCCTTCTCTTCCGCTTAGTTGGTGGGAGTGGGGAAACTTTCCTCCCCACCTGGAGGGCACAATCTCCTTTAACACGATCCTAACGAGGGAACAGCATAACTTTGCTTAGCCACCTTTTAGATTTTCTTTGAGAGAAACAGCAAACATTCTTTCTCTCAGCAGCTCTGTCATTTAGGAATATTCTTGGTTTTGAATGTCCCGGGCCGGTATTTGGAGCAGAGTGGGGGTGGGGGGGAGCAAACAAACACAAAAGCAATGATTGGTTTGAGCCCAGAGAAATGTCAAACGTAACACCATCTTCTCAGCCAACTCACCCTAGGGCAAAGAAAGCAGTGAGAAGAGAACGCCGTGGACTCGAAATAAATTTCCTAAAACAGTTTCTGGAGTTTCCACACTTTTTGTTTTTATTTTATTTTTTTTTTGGAAGGGCTGTTTATGGGTTCTCAGCATCTGGTAGTCGACAAATAATGGAAAAGCCTATGAGATTAATTCTTGTCTCTGGCTCAGGCAGAAAAATGCCTTTTATTCTTTCTTTTCTTCGATTTCACCCTCTCCCTTTCCCTCCGACCTTCCTCAACAAACCCCCTTCCCCAATACAGGCACACATCATCCCTGCTCTTTTAAAACTTGTTCTCTCTCCCTTAAAACAACGAAAAAAGCTGTTCGCTTTCAGCAGTGGCTGGGATTCCCAGCCGCGCCCCCTGGACTGATTGTTCCCTCTGTGCTTCCTCTTTTTCCGCTGCTTAACCCCACGAGCTGGTCATTGGCTTCATCATTAAAAGTTAATGCGAAGGGATTGGGTGCAGGGAATCGCCTTCCATTCTGTTCGTAGAAGAGCCACTGCCTTCTGGTTTCAGTCACTTTCCTAGGCTTTGCAGGAAAGGCCGGCCTTTTCTCTCTACACTTCTCCCTCCCTTTTCCCTTCGATTC
This sequence comes from Phalanger gymnotis, assembly GCA_028646595.1. Classification (NCBI taxonomy): domain Eukaryota; kingdom Metazoa; phylum Chordata; class Mammalia; order Diprotodontia; family Phalangeridae; genus Phalanger; species Phalanger gymnotis. The sequence goes on along the minus strand of CM053622.1, from coordinate 631,839,615 downwards.
TTTATCCCCATTCTTCCCAGTCATAAATCTTCTCCCTTAAGCACAGTTCCACCCACACCCCCGCCCCAAGTCATATCTGTGGTGTTTGGTTTTGCAGGTTAAAATCTGGTTCCAGAACAAGCGGTCCAAATTCAAGAAACTGATGAAGCAGGGAGGGGCTGCCCTTGAGAGCAGCGCGCTGGCGAACGGCCGGGCTCTGTCCGCCAGCTCGCCTCCAGTCCCCCCGGGCTGGAATACCAGCAGCTCCTCCAGTAAGAGCTCCACTGGCAACGCGGGCACCTACATCCCGAGCTACACGTCGTGGTACCCGTCAGCCCATCAAGAAGCTATGCAGCAACCTCAGCTCATGTGATTTACAAAAACAAACCAACCCAGCTTCCTTCCTTCCGCCTCTCCCCCACCCAATACCCGGGTCCCCACGAGTCTCCCCAGTCCAGTCCAGTCCAGCCCTCCCCGGGTTGACACGCATTATGGGTCCGGAGGAGAAGAAGCGAGAGCCAAGGAAGGGAAAATACAAACAAAGGATGCAAACCACCACCGCCGCCAATCACCATTGCTAAGCACCAGTCTCCAGACAGACCACAGAGTGCACTGGACCTCTTCAGACCGGGGAGAGCCTTAGGTTGGATGACGCTCCAAATTCTGGCAAGTCGCAAAGGAGCGCAGATGTGATGCGGGGTTGTTTCCCACGTGCTGACAGCTGAGAAAGCTGCCTCTGAGCTCTGTTAGATCACCCGGAGGACAGCCTGGGAGCAGGGAGACAATTCGACCCTCAGCTTTGTGGGGCGATCAGAAAACAAAACAAAACAATGTTTGTAGAAACACGCTCTTTTCTGTCCTGTCTGTCTCCTCGTCTTCTTTCTCTCTGTCTCTGTGCCCTGATCAAATATAGGTCATTTCATTTGTTCTCCCCATCTTTACAGCCTCTTTGATAGCAATGAGAGCACGGAAGGGGAGTACCCCTTTCCCTTCAGTTTTCCCCTCCTTGTACTCGTTTGGGAAAAAATTTTGGACATTCTCCTGAGCCCTGCCTATCCATATATGTAGTTTGCTGGGGTGGGGTGGGAGGAAAGGGAGGGGAAGGGATTTTATTTATTGACAAATTGACTTAAACTACCACTATCTGAGTGCTAGACACTCGGTGAATATATTTGGCTTGCAAAGTGCACTGTTTGAAAGCACCGTTTACTTTAATCGAAAAAGGAAAAAAAATGAGGTTGTGATTTTTAACTTTTACAATAACTTTTATACTTTGGTGATGTGGAGAGGTTGGGTCCGAATGATTTGCGTTTTTTCACAAACTCAATGTTATTTAAAAGAGAGAAAAGAAAATGAAAATAAGCGAACACAATTTCATTCATCCTCCGAGTGGTTGGTTGATTGAGTGAAAAAATTAGAATTTTCTTGACTGGTGTGTGTGTGTGTGTGTGTGTGTGTGTGTGTGTGTGTGTGTGAGAGAGAGAGAGAGAGAGAGAGAGAGAGAGAGAGAGAGAGAGAGAGAGAGAGAGATGCTTGCTCTGAATAGAAAAGAAGAAAGAGGGAGGAGAGACGAAGCGAAATTATTCCAATGGGCTTCGAATTGAGACAGTGCAGCTTTAAAAACGATCTTCAGAGGCTTTGCCACAGAAAAATGCCAATCAAAAATCTACGTGCACATACTCCAGTGCAGGATCTAATCGCTGTACATATTATTATTATTATTATTATTATTGTTCTGTAAACATGTTGCACAAATTTAGCCCTTTTTGTTCCGTTTTGTGTGGCTGTAAAACATGATGCTTTGTGAAATGGGAATCTTGACATTTTACTTGTGAAATTTGGAAAATGTGATCAATTGAAATCAACTGTGTTTAGTGTTCTATATGTCAAAGTTTAGTTTTATATTGAGAATGTTAACTTATTGCTTTGTATCTGGAAAAAAACTTTGTAAATAAGTTATAAAGTTTCTTTGAGACAGTAAAATTATGGTTTCGAAAAAGAGCTGATGCCCTGTGTGCTGTGTACAGGAGCGAATTTGGGGCGAGAGAGGTGCCGGGACCCGGAATCTGAAACAGGCAGAAACAGGTGCTGTCTATGTCCCAGTTCGGGTTGGCCCTTGGCCTCTTCCCATTAGTTCTCAGAGGCCAAGAGCGCGTCAGTCTTGGGTAAGCGTGTGGGCTGGCAGAACCTAGGAAAAGATGCATCTCAGAAAATAACTTTTGGGATAAGGTATAATGCTAGCTAAGTTTGGCCACGGGACCTGCTGAAGACTGGTGACCTCAGTGCTTTAAGCTGAGTGGATTGCCTTGGCTAGTATCTATCCCAAGCCTGGCTTGTCCACCGCTATGTCCTGCTCTGCTCCGCAGAGAGCGTCTGGGCACCACAGACCCTAAGTCTTTGGACTGGGTGCTCACCCCACCCAAGGGGAGAAGGGAATCGACCTGAGCACCACTTTAGACTAGCTCTCAGGCCCGGAAACCTCCTGGACCTTCTGGGGTCCTCAGTCCCCTCCGTTTGCATTAGATTTTCCTTTTCAACATTAGAAGTTCCTTCTCCTTTCTTATAGCGGCTTCCTCTAATCCTCCCTTACCCCCATTTAAAAGGCGGAGGAAGGAGGGAATGGGGCTGGGGAGAGAGCACGATGTGGTTGAAATGAAATTCAGAGAAGGAACAGGTGCTTCTGTGAAGAGTTGAAGTCGGGAGTGGGAAATTTAAGTTAAAGGGCAAGACGAAAGGACGGGCAATCCAAGACAGCTGCTGGGCCATTCGATGACTGCCTTGGGTTTCAGGAGTGTCCCTTGCCCAAGTCACTACATTTGAGGACTGGGATGAAGAGCAGGAAACGGAGGACTTCCTTCGTTCACTGGGTTGACAGACTCTGACCCCAGTCCCTGGGCTAAAAGCTTTCGGATTTGGCTCCAGCCAAACACTCGCGGGGTTGGAGTGGGGACGCGCGAAAGTCTATGTCTTCATTTCTCCCTTTCCAATCAATCAACGAGTATTTATTGAGTGCCTACTACATACCCAATTAGGGAGAGGGAGAAGGGAAGGGGATAGGAAGCAGTCCCCCATTTTCCAGGAGGAGGATGAGGGAAGCAGCCGGATCTTCCACGCTCCAGGCAGCTTGGGCTAAGGCCACTTACTCGGAAAGCCTTGTCTAATTTAAGCACTTCTGAAAGCTTGTTTAGTTCATGGACTGCCAAGCGCTCCCTGGGCCTTAGTGTTTCGCCAGCGAGTGGGGTGTGTCCGAGTGCCCGAGCAGGGAAACTGGTCAGTGCCTAACCAGGAGAATGACATTTCTGTAAACAGTTTGGAAATGTTTTCCCCTGCTTATTGGAACTGAAATGTGATTTGAAATCTCCACCGGGAGGTAGGAGAGGTGGAGGGAGGGGTCTTCAGCACAGGAAGCTTTGGGTTAAAGGACTTTGTAAATGATTATTTTGTAGAGTGGATTCTTTCAGATACACACACTCTCCCCTCTTTAAAAAGCAGGATTTGGAGTGTTTGCGCCTGTGAGATGATTTGACGCGTAGCCTGCTTGTGTGGGCCGTCGGGGCTGACTCTGGAAACTCAATGGGTCAGGACAGGAAACTCAGCCGCTTGCTGCTTCCCCCAATCTCAGCCTTCCCGTTCTACCCCAGCAGACTCAACTGCTTCTTCAGTTCCCAAAGTCATCCACCTTGACTTTCGGACAGCACTGGGAAAGACTCCAACTGGACCAAGCCCGAACCTAACTCTTCTCACTTCATCCCATTTCTCTGACCTCCCTGGATAGCACTCGTGATCCGCTCCTGCCTCAGTCCTTTTCTCTCGTCTGAGTCCAGGTCTCTCTTCAGAGCTTGCTTCTGGTCTCGACCCTAGCCCGGGGTCTGAGCTATGACCCGCATTGAGTCCATCCTCCGAACCTGCCAGTCGCCACTGGCTTGGCCTGGGGGTGGGGAGCGCTGGGGCAGCTGGTTTTGATTCCGGTGACTAGGTCTAGGTCTGGGTCTGCAAATGCAGCCTCTGCCGGGGGTGGGGGTGGGGGATTTCCGGTGGGTGGTTAGGAGGAAAGCGGTGATAAATGGCATTGATTTTTTGTTGTGACACGCACCCATTTTTCAATTCATGATGATGAATGATCAAATGATCTGGGCCCATTCGACGCCTTTTCAGAAAGGCACGAATGTGGGATGGGAGCTGTAGGGATGGGAAAACGGTGGGCTTTCACTCGGGCTACTGGAGGACATTTCCGGGAAGTAGCTATCCTGGCCTTTCCCGGATGCCCAGAGAATTTTGACCCAGGATCATTACAAGAAAATTAGGAAAACAGAAAAACTCCACACCACGATCCACCTCCAATCCCCGAATTCAGCCTCCTTCCTGTTTCGGAATGAGTGTGAATAGGTTTGCCAGGCCAGAGATATAGATATTTGGTCTTAGTGGAGTTCACTCAGACTTCGGTTTCCCCGGTGAGACGTGAATCACTTGTTACTGGTTAGGTTATTGACAGATGAAGATCACATATCCTACTCTTCTCCCCAGAAACAGCGCCAGGGGCCCAAAGCCTTGAGCCACAGGCAGAATATGTTTGGTCAAGCAGATTTTAATACTTTGAGATATTAGCTTATACTAATTTAATAATGTCTTGCTAACAGTTCAAATAGAGAAATTATTAGTTTTATCTCAACGAAGGCGGTCTTTAGTTAGGCTCTATTATAATTATAAGCGGTTGTACTTTTAAAAATGTTAATCTCAATATAGGCCTAATTAATGCTGCCTTGTTACTGACAAGTAGTTCATCAAATATCTGATTCAAAGATTTTCATAATGAGTATATTAATTAAACTATGAATAATCTAAAGGTGGTTATATTTAAACAATACCTCATTACAATGATTAAATACTGATTTCGAATATTATGTCTTAACAATTGTCACTTAGAAAACACAACCTTTCCTTATGTATGAGTCTGTAATGGCAAAATGCAATTTTAGGATTTTTTTTCTTGTTCAAAAAATGTGAACCTCATTTTAAAACACTTCTGAAATAGGTTACACACAGCTTAATGATTATCAAAATGACTCTTTTCTGCAAAAAAAGACCCCAAAGTGCGCGTACAGCTGCAAACCCGAGAGGGTCAGCATCATTTCACTGTATTCTCTTCTTGATTACAAGCCGAGCCCATCAAACACAACATAATTACAGTAATTTCAGGTTTATTTATTCTAATGCAGTTTCCCCATCTCTCTGGTAATTATGAGCAATTTTTTCGCCCAGGGAATCTTTTTGCATTAACAAAAGAGATAACGCACTGAAAGCCAAATTTGCTGTGCATTGAGAAAAGGAAAAAAAATAATAAAATAGGTTCGAGCTGCCATCTCTGCAATTCTCCTATATTGGAGCTAGGCAAATTGCTTGCAGGTGTATGGAGCAGGACTGTCAATGGGAAGGGGCTTCCAAATTAGCAAATGCACAATGTTGAAGTAATGAAGACAGACTTAGCAAAATTGCCAAACAACAGATACCTCTTTAATATCTTCTCTTACACACACACACACACACACACACACACACACACACACACACACACACCCATAAGGGGGGAAATACCCCAATACCCACCAACACCCCCCCCACTCTTTGGCATGGCTTTCATCAGTCACCGAGTAACTGGGAGTGCTGGACATGTCATTCTACTTGCAGAGCAGCACAAACCCTCAAATCTAGAAAATGTTTTAAAATATAAAATGAGAAATAATTTAATTTTATTGAATTTCTTAATGGATTAGCATTATCTCTCCCCTCCCCTTTAAATCTGCATCAGATTTGGCTCAAATGGCTCTTCACAATTCCAGCTTCCCTGTTTTCACTAATTTTAGAAGTCATGGAAAGTTTAAAATTCTTAAAATATAAATCTATATGCATAGGTTGAAAATAATTAATTAGGTACCATTTCGGTAGATTGAATTCAAACTCTCAAAACAGAAAAGAAATTATCTGTGGTTTAATAAAAATGTGTGTGTGTGAGTGTGCGTGTGAGTGTGTGTGCGTGTGTGTGTTATAAAAGGAAGAGAAATCCCATCTCCCTGGACGATATTAATTGGAAATATAGTAAATTGTGAGAAAAAAGAAGATGGTCATGTTCCAAAGCTCCAAGTCTCCCTTTCCTATTAACATCTCCAAAACATATCCCTCTTTTGCTTCCTGCCCCCTTTTAAACTGGTGTGAGAATAATATCTCAATTTCTAGCTCAGTACCAATGCCTAGGACGAAAATTCTCTAAGTTGATGCGAACTTTTCTTTCATTATATAGGTGTGTATATATACATATATGGACATGAATATATGTATGTATGTATACACAGATGCAAACACACTGTCATATATTATACAGTATTAGGCTCACTCCACACGCACACCCCATCCCTTACATGAAAATCCTACAGAAAGCAGCCTTATAACCGACATTTCAACTAGAATCTAAACATCTCTCTTTAGCTCTAAAGGGTGAATACCCCTAGCAGAGGATGCATCTCCCCCCATCCACCCCCTCCTAACCCCCTCCTTCATACCCTGAATCTTCAGGGATTAACACTTCCTGAAACATCTTTAAAAAAAAAAAAGAAAAAAATAATCCTGACATAGCTGACAAGAAGTTTTGATGGAAGAATTAGCTGGTGCATACATAATCACTCCCCCACCCTCCTACTCCCAGAGCGGGGAAATGTATCGACAGAGCGCATTCATCCAACCCTCAGAAAAATGAAACTGGTTTCCACCCTTACCTTCTTCACAGTCTCAATTTCAGTTAATCTGGACACACTCTTTGATACAACAAATCAAAGGGGTCGGATACGGCTTTTGGCTAGGAAAGTTATGGGAGACAGAAGGGGGGGGGGAAGCAAAACATAAAAACCAAACAAACCGAAACAAAACAAAAACAGAAAAGAAAAAAAAAACAAGGCACAATAATCCTATCCTGGGAGTGCAAATGTGGAATGAGATTCCCCCGAGACGAGCCTGCCTCGGAACGCCCGCAGCCTTTTGCAGCGCTGCTCCTGCAGAATATGACTGAAATTTTCGGCTATATAGCCTCTGTCTTTATAGCTGATGAAAAAAATTGCAGATTATTA
>CM053622.1:631797521-631830021 GCA_028646595.1 Phalanger gymnotis | reverse complement strand
TGGAGGGGAGGTGGTACTACCACTTCTTAAGGCTGGATTTTCTCAGGCTCCTGCCCCAAGCTTAGGGTGTGGCGGAGGTCTTTTTTCCCCAAACTCCTTTCCCCTGCCTCGCCTCTGCCTCCCTCCATCCACTGCCAAGTTTCTTGACCTGTTCCTATGGCCTACAGGCGCACTGTGTTCCTAGGTTTGGCCTTAGCTGGGGAGGTGGTGTGGAGAAGGCAGAGGAATCTTTTTAGCGTTGGATGTATGTATTTTTTAATAAACCCGTGGAAAGGCTGCTGTTTTGCTTTGCTTTACAATATAATCCGCGGACTGTGCTTTCAGGTCAAAAACTGCTCACTGTCCAAGAGTAGAAAAATGGGTCTGTACTCGTGCTTTAGTAACTTTGAGAGAGTGGGACAGAAGCTACGATCAGCAACGGGGGACGAGTTCTCAAATGCAGGGAAGTTTACTGTTTTTCTGATCTTTTTTTTCACGTCCAAATCTCCTCTCTTCAGCTTTGCGGCCCTTCGAACGACTGAGCCGGAAGGAAACTGAACTCTTACCCCATGTGGAATGTATGAGCTCTAGGGCCTTAGGCCTGCTTCTCCCGCAGTTCCTGGGAGCACTGCGGTCGCTGGGGCACGGTTGGGAAAGAGGTCCTACCTAGACCTGTGGGTCCATCACGCTCAAGTATCCTCGGCTCAAAACTTCCACTGGTTTCCACCCTGCCTTATTAAACCCATAGTCCACCCCTTTCCGAATTTGCCCCAGAAGTCTCGGAAATCGTTACACACAGGCGGATATTCCCAATTTTCACAAGTAATCCTAAAAGAAAGGCAGAAGGGAAGCCTCCTAAACGGTCCCACATTTCAATCTCGGCTGATTAGTCTGGGGTTTTCTTCTCTCCATCCCCCACCCTCAGCCCTCTATTCTGCCCCCTTGTACAAACCAGTGGGGAATGCGGAGGGGCAAGGAGCCGGCGGGCAATTTCTAGGCATTTATTGGCATTTCAAACGTTTGGCTCTCTCCAAAGAGTTTGCAAACCGTACCCGAGGGTGGCTGGTGGGAGGTGGAGGTTGGGGGCGGGGGTGAGGGTGGATCCTTTCATCTGCCACAAGGAGGGCAAAACATCAAGCAGCAAAACATTAGTATTAACGTTTTGCCCAAGTTTGAAGAAGCCTCCCGCATGGGAATAATGCTCAGATTGTGAACAGAGCAATGCAGAGTCTTGTCTTTACCGCCCCCCCCCCCTTTTCCTTATTCCGACCCTCCTCTTACCCCCACCCGTTTGCTTCCCAGCGCTTGTCACATCCTGTCTCTGGCCTGATATTTCACGTGCGCAAATTGAAGGGGATTACAATGAAGATTTATGTGTTTTATGAACGCGGCTGGTTTCCCAGTGGATGGAGCCGAGTTCACTGCTTCCCATTTCCATTTTTCATCGGCACATTTGGGAGAGCCGTTCATCACCAGGGGGGAGGGGATGTCTGCGCGGCGGGCTGATCACAGGGCTCTGTGTCTTGGAGAGAGCTGCAAGTTGTGAGAAATGCTTCCAAGTGACTTGCCTTGGGCTGTGGTGGAGCCTCCCGCTCGCTCCCCTCCCACTCCCGTCTTTGTTTCTCTTCTCTCCTTCATCCCGACATTCTTCCAACTCCAGCAGCTCTCTCGCTCCCCCCAGCGCGCCTCCGGTCTCTCCCCTCACACTCACAAGCCCTTACTTCTAATCCCAGCCCTTTCCCCTCTTTCACCTTCCTTCCTCACCTCCCCCTTTGCTTCTCTCTCTTTTACCTTAAAGGTTTACTCTGGTAACTCCCAGGCCTCTGAACCCCACCCCGCGTTCCTTACACTCTAGTTTCTGTTCCGGCCCCTCTTTCCTTTTTCCCCCAGTGACTCTCTCCCTCCACCCTTCAAAGCTGCCCCTCCTCCCTCTGTGGGTCTCCCTCTCCCGCCCTTTGCTCGTCTCTCCCAGGGAATGGGCGGGGGTGGCAAGAGGCTGAGCTGTAGCCCGACCCGACCTCGGTTGCCAGGTTCGGTGACTCCGGCTTGTCTGTGGGGCCTGAGCCCACCCCGGAGCTGAGGCCGCCCGCCCGCCCTCCCGGCTCCTAGGCTCTGCTCATGCCAAGGCCTGCTACGTGATTCCAACTTGGGCTGACATTCCCTGCCCCGGGCGCTCCGGCTTAGGCCTCTTAATCATCTTGTCTGCAGCAGATCCTCAATACCAGCCAATTTACTACCACGTCTCTCTGCTTCTGCTTTCGTGATCGGGGGATGAAGTGGGGGTAGGGGTGGGGAACAGAGAAGAGGGCATTCAACCACTGGAGAAAAAGAGCAAGAGCCTGGCGCTCTAGGATCCTAGGGCTATGGAATTCTGGAGCCCGGAAGGGTGGGGAAGTACTCAAGTTCTCGCCTGGGAAAGACAGATAGAAATTTTGAGGGAAAGATATTTGAGGGCCATGAACCCCTTAACCTTCTGCTGCTGCTAGGCCTACTTGCCACGGCTGTCCCCAAACTTCAATGAACAATAAAAAATACAACAAACTTAGACGATAAAGTAGTGCCGGTATTTAAAGATGTAATGGCCAAAAAAAGAGGTACTGGATCTTCTTACAACCCAGACTGTGTTTTCCATTCCTTTCTGCTTACAACTACCTGTCAAAGCTACCGGATCTTTTCCAAAACTCTCATTTTTAACAGATCCGAGAAGAGCAAGCGACAAAAAATGGAATAAGGAAAACACTGAAGATAATGCCTCTCTTTGACATGGCCTTAGTCCTCAGGCCAGGGGAGCAGATTTTTTCTTAGCAGCGGATTAACTCTTTTCTTGTAATACTGTTCGCTCTTTATGAATGGTTAGTGACATCTTGAAGGCTGCCTCAATCGGGAAAAAACCAGGAGATGGAGACCTCAGTGCCTTGAAGTGCGCTCAGACAAGTCATGTTTTAGCCCTCACTCCCCACCTCCAATTTCTTTTCCCTCATTTGTGAAAATAAGTAGTTTGATTTAAATGTATTCTAAGGGCCCCTTTGGCTTTTCAATCAATGATATTTCTGCACAAGAAAGATTTGAGATCCCTCAGGTCCACAGTTGCCTAGGACAACATAACAAAGTTGCATTTCCCCCACTTCCTAATAAAAAATGAGAGCTCTATTGGAGCTAGGGTTAGGGTTACTAGGCCTGAGAATCGGTTCTTCAGATAAATCAGAACCCCTTAGATTACTAGACCAATGACACTTGTAGAGGCAAGAGAAAGTGATGTATAGCCCCAGAATCCATCCAGAATCCAATGGCACCCGTCTAATCAATAAAAACTCCCTTTTGTCCACAGCAGTTTCTGTTGGGTACATTGGTGTCAAAACTAAAAGCAAATGAATGTACCTGTTATTTGCTCGCTAGGAGGGCGAGCGAAGAACTCAGCCTTTCCTACAAAGAGTGAGTTGCAAGCATGCTGCTCCAATCAATTTTGTATGTATATGTGTGTGTTCAATTCCTGTGCTTGCATCTAACAGCATTCCAATGCAGCCGAGTGTGTATGCGTGTGAATGTGACTCCCCACAGGGGTCCAGACCAAACAAAGCACAAGCTTCTCTGCCTTCAAGGCAAGTAAGGAACCCGGGAACCCGGGTCGGGCAGGTGCGAGCAGAATTGGCCCGATTCGAGGACAGGTAGAGAACAGTCCTAGAACCGGTCAGTTCCCTTTATCAACTTAAGAGACTTGCTGCTGCGGAGGCCGGAGGCCTCGGCTGCAACAACAAACAGCAGCAACGCCAGCAGCACCAGCAACAACAGCAGCAACACCAGCTACGCAGGGGTGGGGTGACGTGGGCGGCGGGAGACAGTCCGGGGCTAAAAGTCAGTGGCGCCAGCTCGCGGAAGGGGAGGGAGGGAGGGGCGGGGCTGAGTCTGGGAGCCCGAGCGTGAGCAGAGTGATTCATAGGGCCGAGGCAGCGGTCGCCCCCATCCTCCAGGCAAACTGAGCGAGTTGTTCTGCCATAATGGGAGATCGTGAACTTATGGCTGCCGTGGCTCCAACAAGAAACGAAACTTTTCTCCAAATTCTGATCACTTTCCCCAAATTCTGATCTCTTTCCCCTGGCTCAGCTGCTAATACCTAAAAAACTGCAACGTGCAGTTGCAGGTAAAATAGCCCCTCAGATGGGACAGCAGCATAGAGGACTCTGAGCGCAGCATGAGCGGCTGCAAGTGCTTGGGCCCAAGTATGCCCCTTTTGACATTGGCTGCTGTTGTATAAAGGACCACCGGCCTGCAGCTCAGGGCTCAATCGCGATATCCAAGGAAATAAGGTGCAAGTACAATGAAAACAATAATTTATTTAAATAATCTCTTCATATTGTAAAATCGACATTAAGAGTATGTTGTTTTCATAATAAATAACTCAAAAATACCTTTCCTTTAAAGAACAAAGACCTTGGGTTTAAAATAAAATAAAAACGAAATCAGTAGCTTAATTTAACTGAGAGAAGGAAACTTGTCGAGGGGAAAATTAAAAAAAAATTGGGGGGAGAGAATGAGACTACTGCTAACCCGAAATTCTTACAGTTGGTTCACCAAAAAGTCTGAAAGTTGAATTTTTTTTTTTTTACAAATAAATCAAGGGAAGGGGAGGGAAATCTGCACGAATACCTTTATTTACAAACTTTGTGTGTGTGTGTGTGTGTGTGTGTGTTTTTCCAGGATAATAATCCTGAATTGAGTTTAAAAAAGATAATTTAAACACTTTTTTTTGCAATGTCCACATATAAAAAAATCATTTTTAAACATCAAAATGAGGTCATCCGCAAAGGCACCTAAACTTTTAAAAAAATAAAAATAAAAAAATTCCACTGGTGATGAATGAGGAGGAGGAGGAGTGGAGATCTTGTATGCTTTTCCCTAGAGAGCTAAGGGGATGAGGGCCAGGAAACACACACCACAGCAAAAAAGAAAAAAAAAAGTCGGCGAGGATGACGTGAGGAAAGGGATAAAGTTGAGTTAGAAAAAGAATGGAATTAGGCCCACAGTGAGGTTTATAACCAAGGATTCTTTTTTGCTCTCACCAGTGTGTGTATGTGGAACGTGGGGGTGAGGAGGGGGAAGGAGAAAGGGTTCGAGGCAGAACCGTAGACTGAGAGACTGACCCTGGAAAAGAGCAATGCAATTCAGCGTGAACCCTTGGGGAGAGGGAGGAATGGCCAAGCTGGGAAGGAAGGAGGAAAGCGTCACTCTTCAGGACTTTGTTCTTAGCCTCGGGGAGAAGAAGTTCTCTGACCTCCCAGGACCCGGGTGGAGGTGGGGGTGGGAGAGACGGAGAGTGGAGAGTTATTGGTAAGTCAGGGCTTGAAGGAGAGCTTGGGGAGAAGGAACCTGACCTGAAACATGGCCGAAGCCCCTAACCCCTTGGGGACCCCGACTAAGCAAAGTCCTTTTCCCACCTATCACGCAGAAAAAACCCACAGGGCAAAATGCCTCATAACTTTACAAATGCATCGGACAGTTGGACGGGAAAGGGTTATCAAAGCACCAGGAGGAATAGGGGCTTAGGGGTGTGTGCAGCCCCTCTTTGCTCAGGGAGAGAAAGGCGCTGGGATTGTGGACTGGGGGTCTGGGATGGCAGAGGAATAAGGGAGAAGTACCCCTTACTCTGAGTAGGCAGCAGCCACTGTGGGGAGCCTCTCTCTCTCTCTCTCTCTCTCTCTCTCTCTCTCTCTCTCCCAGTCTCTTCCAAAATTAGAATATCGTCCCTGCGCTCACTGCTGAGCTGCTGCTACTGTGGTGATGATGATGGTGGGGATGGTGGTGGTGATGGGGCTGCGGGGGCTGAGGATGCTGCAACAGCGGTGCACTGGCCTGGAGGTGGGAAGCCGAGCTGGAAGCCTGGTGGTACCACGGATAGTTGCCTAGGAAAGCTGAAGTACCGCTGCTGGGACTGGAGCCTGAACTACCTCCACCTCCGCTACCGCTACCTCCACTGCCTCCTCCTCCGCTGCTCATCCGCTGGTGAGGGGCGAAGTCCCACGTAGTAGGTGCTGAGACAGGAGGTGATGCGCAAGGGGGAGAGGCACTGCTCCCGGGGTGCTGGTCTGAAGGAATCTCTCCGCTTTTCCACATCTTCTTGAACTTAGAACGGCGATTCTGGAACCAGATCTTGACCTTTGTGGAAAAGGGAAACTGGTCAGGTTATGTACAGCAGGGTCGGGAGAAGAAAAGGAAGAAGAAACAGACTGAGAGACTGAAACAGTAGATCTCCAGCCAGGCTGGAACGGCTGAGGGGAGGGAGACTTTGAAGACCTCAATCAATTTAGAAAATGAAATTCAGTTTATTTTTGGTCAATTGGGATAATTTTTAGACGGAGTGAATATAAATTAAAATCATGAATGGAAGGATAAGAGTATATAGTATAGAAACAGGGGACTAATGAAAGTTAGACACTAAGTGCCAATCAATTATTACAACTCTTTTAATCAGGAGGACATTATCCCCGAGATGGCATTTGTAAGTCCATCCCTTCTCTCTTCGCACTGGTCAATGCCATTATTCCAATCACTAAGGGTTTGTCACTTCTGATTTCATATACTGTATTGCGACTCAGCAAGCCTTTTTAGAGTATGTATATATATCTACATATGGATGGATGGATATTCATTACAATTAGAACTTCTGCCCCTGGGCCAACTGCAAGTTTGGAAATACTCCAGCACTCGAAAACCCATGCTCAGGGGGCAGAAAAATCGGGGAGCCCCTTACCTGAGTCTGTGTGAGGCCTAGGGAGGCGGCCAGTTCAGCTCTTTCGGGTAGTGCCAAGTACTGAGTCTTTTGGAATCGCCTCTGAAGAGCTGCTAACTGGAAACTAGAATAAATGGTGCGAGGTTTCCTCACTTTCTTTGGCTTCCCGTTCACTATTCTGATTTCGGGCTCGCATTCTTCCTTTTCTGCAACGAAAGGGGGACAATAAGAGAGAGAACAATGAAGGAACCCGCCAAACAAGAAGTGGGACGCCCGCTGGTGCCCCATCACACAGTGTCTCTTGCAGCGAGGTGGTCAGAGATTCCCGGGCCGAAAAACTTCACCAGTCCTTCTTTCCAGGGGTTTACTGTTGGGAGTGAATCAGGTCCCCGCTGTTGTTCCCCAAAACTTTGGGGGGGGGCGGGGCGGGACGGGAAAGAAGCAAAAGAAACGTATTAAGAAAAAAGAAACTCGGGTAAAGAGAAAAAGTCAACTACACTGCATGCGTAACTCTCCCGTTCTTGAATATTTCCTGCTCTTATCCCAACTTCTTAAAAATCCTCTTCGGTAAAGGAACTGTTATCTGAAACCAGCTTTGGAATTGAGGAAAGGGAAAAGTGGGAATCCGGGGGATGGAGTGGGTGGAGTAGGAGGAACAGAGATGGGGTATGATAACCTGCAAAATCTATAGGACCACGGCTCAGGCTGGGAACCCTTTCCCCCCAAACTTCCCCTTCCCCCGACAAGAAGCAAGAAAGATTTAGCCCCAATTAGTTGTTCTAGAATTACCCGTACCGGGCTCGTTGTTGGCCGGGGAGGAGTTGGTTCCGTAGGGCCCGTAGGAGCTGTACGCCGCGGTGTAGCCCAGGTCGTAGCCCGCTTTGGCAGAGTAGGGGACTGTGTTGAGGCTGCTGGCATGGTACTGGTACGAGCCCATCTGCCCGTAGGGGGACCCTCCGCCGCCGCCGCCGCCGCTGCCCCCTGCCCCGTGCTGCTGGTTGGTATAGTAGCTGCTGTCGGTGGCGGTGGACACGGGCAGCGTGGGGGACTCCTGGGGCTTGTGCAAGCTCGTGCTGCTGCCGCCGCTGCCGCCGTGCTGGTGGTGGTGTTGGTGGTAACTGCTGGAGGCAGTGATCTGATTCGAGTGCATATCAGCCACCAAACTGTCAAAGACTCCAGTCATCCTGCCCCGGGACGGGAAGGAGCAGGCGGTGGGGCACCAGTGAGGACTACGAGGGCGGCTCCTCAGTCTCTCTCTCTCGCTCTCCCCTCGGGCAACCAAAGTAATTACGGGGAAGGGGGTGGGGAGAAGGAAAACAAGAAATGTGGCGATTATCTAGGAACCCCTCCTCCTCCTCCTCTTCTGGGCGGGGGAGGCGATCAGTGGGGACCACTGGGGACCACTGCCTCTGTGGCTGCTGCCCGACTCTCCTCTAGCCCACCATGCTCTCCTCCTCTGCCAGCACTGGGCACGGGCGGGGGAGGAGAACTGGAAGGGGGAGGGGCGGCGGGGGGGCAGCGGTGGTAGGCTCCGGGAGGCAGGAGCAGGTGAGCGGTCAGGAGCAGCTTTACGATTGTCTGAGGAGCTGGCTCCTGCCGGGCGGGCATTTAACACTTGTCACGTGAGGGCAGACGACGTCACCTAGCAACAGCCAATAGCCATCCCGGCCCCTCAGAAGTCTCCGGGTTCCTTAGAACGCCCAGACAGGAGGTGGGTGTCACATGGCGTGTGCTGTGGCTGCGGCAGCGGCTGCTGTTCTAAGGCCGAGGCTCTCGGAGCAGCTATGAAAGAAGAGGGGATGGAGAGGAAGGGGCGGGGGCAAAAGGGGGAATTCGGTGGAGGGAGAGGGTAGCCAGTGGGAGGGGTAGACGACTGTGGCCTATTGCTCCAAATGAAAAAAGTTTCCACTTCCCCCCATTTTGTTTATTATAAATTACTTGAAGTAAATCCTAGGTCAGATCTTATCTCTATTTTCAAACACATTAATCACAATAAAGAAGGCGTTGAGAGCTGTGTAAACTCTGGTTCTTTGCTCTTTTCCTCGAAACCTCGGGCACTTAGACCCGTCAGCACGTTCGGTTATTCTGAATTATCTATAAACCACGTATAATAACACCTGCCACTTGTACCAACCATTATGGCGATATCTGGAGGTTTAATTAGTGTATTTAAGGTGGTTTTTTGGGGTTGTTATTGCTTGAAAGAAAAGCTATATAAATACAAAAGTATTCTTGTTAATCATACATTCGAAAACCACTTTTCCTTGTTCTTACCTGACACACCTAGGCTTTAGGTAATAGAATGTACATATAGCCTTATTATAAGCATTTGATGGGTAATTAACCACACCAAATAGTGATAGTGGGATTTTTTTCCCACTAGTGTGGAAGTTAGATTAGAATTAGATGACCTGTAGATTCCCCTCCAAATATGATTTCTATAAAAAGGTGAATTAATTTACATTTAAGGTAAGGAGTCATGTTTCCTTCTGAAATTTCTGAAGTCTTGCTAAATTTTCGACACGAATTCACTGAAAAGGTTTACCTTGTGTGATAGGGCTGCTCTTTGCTTATTTTACTTTTAGGAACTTTAGGACATACTTGCATCTATATTTTCCTTGTCTCTCCCCTCTCCCCCCTTCCCCCCACTAGGGTAGAGACTTCCTTTAAAAAAAAAATTCCTCCAAGTCAACAACGAAACCCTGACTAAACCGGGAGGAAAAAATACACTTCATGAATACTGGGTAGTCCCGGGAGGTGGTGGTGGGGGTAGACTTTTCAGGTTGTTTTTGATCTTGCCTCATAGCGCCACCTAGTGGAAGTAGAGCCATGCTTCACTAAGTCCCAGGTAGAGGTAGACAGTGTAATCATCCCTAGGCGCCAGTCTCTCAAACCCCCCAGCTGAACAAAATAGTAATTAAAAGCCACAAAATTGTGCTAGCGCTCACAGTCTGAAGATCCCCAACCCAAATGCATAACTGTGTCGTCGAATGAACTTGTTGTAACAACAACGTCCTGGAAAACAAGTTGATACTCCGAAAAAATATTACCCCTGGTCTTCTTCTCTAGGGGAAAAAAAGCAAACGTACAATTAAAATATGAACATTCCGCATTAACGCTATGCAATGGCTCGCCGTCAGGGCGACAATGAGAGAGGAGGGAATCACGCCTTCAAATGCAACCCGAATCTGCTTCTTAGCCACCGTTTTAGGCTAGGAAGAACCCTGGAAAATCCTGAGCTCCTGCACCGTGTTCTCCATTGAAATGCTTTTTTTTTGGGACTTCTAGTGAATGTCAAGAGGCCTCCCTTTGATAAGAAAGCGACTACAGGTCCAAGGTGTGTGTGCTAGAGAAGATCGGAGACAAAGAACATGGAACAAGTGAGCTAGCTGAGGAGGGAAGCAAGACTCACACTGACAAGTCAAGTATTGAAGCAATTGTCTGAGTAATTTAAGTCCAAACCCACTTCCCTAATACCCGGAAAATTGAGGCAAAAGTAGCTTTAAACTTGAAAAACTGCATCTAGATAATTGTTTCCATTTTCTAGAAAGCCAGAAGGAAAGTCTGTCGGAGCTGAGAATTAATTTCCTTTCCTTGTGTAGAATTGGACGATACTACTCTCAATTCATTCTTCGGATATGGAGAGAGAGTAATGCGGTTGAAAGTTCAGCGCTCAACGATTGGAGCTTAGAGAGCTCAGAGTTGAGGATCTCTTTTTTCTTTTTCCTCTGAGTCAAGTTCAGGATTGATCCAAAGGCGTTAGGGTGGGAAAGAATGAATGGAGAGCAAGATTAGGAGGGGGTGTCCATGCAGTTTTTAGGGGGTGAAGAGCAGTAGACTTTCTCTTTGGGAGGGGAGGAGAGGAACGTCCAGAAGATTCCTCCTTGAAGCCTTTCCAAGCTATATGGCTCTCTTTTCCTACTCAGATATTGCAGTTGTTCATGGTCTGATCTCTCCTTTACCGCCTTCACGCCTGCCTCGGTGTTATACTCCTCCGTGTTCATGCTGTATTTCTCACCTCTACCTCCACCCTCTCTCTAGAATGGTAAACTCCTTAAGGGCAGAGACTATCTTGTTGGCTTTGTACTACCATAGCTTAGCATGTTGGCTTGCACATACATCAAAGACATTTGATTTATCGGTGTAGAAAATTCCTCCATCGAAGCAGATCACAACCAACTTGTGATGTATATAGCTTTCAGAGAAGATGAGTGACTTGTTCGTGGTCACACAGCTAGTAAATTTCAGAAGCAGGATTTTACCCCAGGTATCTCAGAGTCCAAGTGCAGGACACAATATATTACTACACATTGGCTTCTCCTGCTTTGTACACAAAAGGTGCTTAATAAATATTTTTTTTGTATTCTTAGATTGCTTTTTTACCGTGGCTTTGCCACATCTTCCTTCTCCTCTGGCCACCATTGGAGTGCTGAAAGTTTCTCTTTTCTTTAATACAATGTCGGTAATAATAATCTATTATATTTAATAATGACTGGCACAGAGCTCTTTTTGGTTTACAAAGCGTAAAGCACTTTGTGTATTGTGATCTTCACAACTACTCTGTGAAGCAAGTAGTGGAAGTATCCCTATCCCCATCGTATAGATGAGGAAACCTGGGCTCAGACAGTTTAAGTGACTTGCTCACAATAATATGTTGCAAAGTCTGAAGATTCTGGTCCTTTGACTTTAGGTCCAGTATTCTTGTCATTATCCCACGCAGCCTTTTAAAGATGCTTGTTATAAAGCCAATATCCCAGGAAGGATTATACCTTAAACCGTTACCAGATAACATCTCAGCAGAGATTAGTTGACAGCTAGCCTTCCAAGAATGGGACCTGAGGTAGGCGCCTACAGTTAAGGGACTTCCAAAGGAGGGTGTGGATGAGAGGGCTTCAAAGACAACTCTGCCGCTGCTGCTGTTTTGCCTGAGGGTGACTGTGGGTTCTGCAAATTCTGCTCTTTCCCCAAGTCATCCTATTATGCCTTTTTACCCACGGGTACCTGAGTGTCTTGAATTTTTATAGGTCTCATCTGGAATTCCAAATGGTTTTTCCTTCCTCCCTCCTTCTTCCCTCTCTTCCTTCCTTCCTTCCTCCTTCCCTCCCTCCCTTCTTTTCTTCCTCCTCTTTCTTCCTTCCTTCTGTCCTTCCTTCCTCTCTTTCTTTCTTCCTTTCTTTCTTCCCGTCTTTCTTCCTTTTCTCTTTCTTTCCTCCTTCCTTCCTTTCTTTCTCTTTCTTTCTTTCTTTCTTTCTTTCTTTCTTTCTTTCTTTCTTTCTTTCTTTCTTTCTTTCTTTCTTTCTTTCTTTCTCTCCTTCCTTTTTCTTTTGACGTGGTCTCCAATATCCCCTTCCACCAAGGAATCAGTACTGGGTTGCCTTCCTGCACCATTGCTAGCCTGATTGAGTCACTTTGGCTCACTTCTTAGGATGACAGGTTCATCTATTTAGAGAACCTTTCCTCAGCTGGGAAAAAAATGCAGCTCACAGAATTGAAGTGACTTACCCAAACCACACTGGAGGAAATGGCAGAGCCAAGATTTGAACCTAGATCATCTGACTTTAAAGATAACTTTCTTTTTTTAGAATTTTTAAATACATTTTGTTCTTATATCACCTTTATTTTCCAATATATCCCTCCTCCCCTCCCTGAGAGGTAGCCTTATATAGCTAACCAACTAAATAAAAAGAGACCAAAAAGAAAGAAAAAAAGAAAAGCAGCAAAACTAACCAACATATCAACCAAATCAGATCTCAAATACAGCATTCCACATCCAAAGCCTTTTCTATGTTTTCTTTGGGGCCCAATTTGGTCATTATAATTTCACAGCATTCAGTTTCTATTTAGTCATTATTATTTTTTTCCCATTTACATTGTTTAGTCATTGTGTATTTTGTTTTCCTGGCTCTGCTTATTTGCCTTAGTTCATATGTCTTCCCATATTTCTCTGTATTTTTCACATTTATTTTTTCTTACAGCACAGTAATATTCCATTACTTTCCTCTGCCACAATTTGCCTAGTCATTCCCAATGAATGAAGAGCTATTTTGTTTCCCCTTCTTTGCTACTACAAAAAGTAAGCCTATAAATATTCTGGTCCATATGGGACCTTTCTTTTTATGATCAACCTCCTTGGAGTATGTGCCTAGTGGTGAGATCTCTGGGTGAAAGGGTTGGACATTATAATCACTTTTTAGTGCAAGTTTAAATTGTTTTTTTTTAGAATGATTAGGCCAGTTCAGACACTAGCATTTTTTCCAACTATACAGTGATGCCTCCAACAAATTTATTAAGACCCTATTATCTGTGAAGCCTGGTGCTAGGTGCTGGGGAAACAAAGACAGGAAGGAAACAGACCAAGCCCTTGAGGAGTTTGGGAGAAGGGGAGATAGAATTTACATATGTGTGTATATGTGTGTATATTACAAAACATTTTCTAATACTTGAGTTCATTGGTCATGTGAGGACCTTTCCAAGAAGTATCAAGTTGACATGTTGCCTCTCTTGTAACTAACAGTTCCCTTTCCCCCTTTCATTTGCGTTCATCCCCCCTGCCCCCTTCTGTTAGCTGACTTTTTCTGTAGCTGATCAATGTTCCCTTAGACTCTTTCTAGAAGTTCTCTGCAAAACAAAAATTCTAATTACAAGCACCAGCTTACTAGATTCCGCGAGATACTGTGTGGCCCTTTATGAGTTCACATAGTTCTTCCCATCTCTCTATCTTGGTTCCCTCCCCCTTGCTTTTTCTGCTTAGACCCCGATTCGGCTGCAATCACACTGGTGCATTTGAAAAATTACATCCTTTGAAGAAAACAGTCTGTGCTCCTAGCGTCAATTCTGTAGAAAAGCCTCTGTGACCAACCACATCTTAGGACTGGAGAATGCCAGGGAGAAAGGGCAGCTCGCCAAGAAAGTGACCACGTGGCTGCGGGGACAGAGGAGGGCTATTGGAGCCGGGGTCAGCACTCAGAGCACCTCATCGGACTCACACGCCTACACTGTCAGATCCTACTCTCTAGTCTTCCATGGAGCACTTTTATCCATGGGGAAGGAGAGTAGAGAGATACGTCCTGTGGCACTCAGTTTTTTTTTGAACTCTAAGATTATCAGATTTAGAACTGGCTGGGACTTTGGAGGTCATCTCCTGAACCCCCACATTTTACTGATGAAGAAACTGAAGCCCAGAGACTTAAGTGACTTGCCCAAGGTTACGCAGGCGTTTGGTAACAGAGTAGGGATTCAAACCCAGGTCTTCTGATGGCAAATCAGTACTCTCTTCACTACATCACCTACTGGGCTAACACCATGCCTCTTTAGGGATGGTTTTTTGAAACAAAATACTCAGTTCTGCTTCCTTCTCATATCTCCATAACTGACCTCACTATAACCCTTCCAATCTAACCTTCAGACCATCACTCACAATGAAACTTATCGAAACATCGGCAGCTCTCTTTCTCCCACATTCCCTGAAGTCTTATGATCTTAGAGCTAAACCCTTTGGGCCTATCTGGATCTGTGAGCAAACTGAGCTGTGAGAACCTCTATATTTCAGATCCTAAGCAGTTTTCCCTTTTACTTCAAATGGAGATTTTGGAGTTAAAAGGGACAGCTAAATGGGCTGTTGATCCAGTCCCAGGAGATTCCTCCAGCAGAAATGAGTCAGAAGGCAGAGCATTAGCTTCAAAATCCAGAAAATCTAAGTTTGAATTCTTTCTCTCTCTGGAATCAGGGTTAAGTGACTTACCCAAGATCACACAGCTAGTAAGTGTCTGAGGTGGGATGTGAACTCAGGTCTTCCTGATGCTGAGACTGATGCAATATCTCCTGGGCCACATAGCTGCCCCATGAAGCTTCAGTGGAAATTTAATTTCAATGGACCCTTGGTAAAGCCACACTCTGCATGAGCTTCAGTTTCCTCATCCGTAAAATGTAAAAGATTGAACTAGATGGTCCCTAAGGTCCCTTCTAGGTTGAAATTCTACGAACAGTTTATGGATGGAGGAGATATAACTGATGCCCTCCAAGTAAGGATAAAGAGATAGCTCAAACTGCCGGATGTTTAGTCTCTGCTCTGATTCATTATAAAAATTACCTTTAATATAACTTGATTTTGAATAAGCCCAAGGGGCTTGAACAAGAATTAGGGGCTTTCCTCAGCTGTGTAAAGGATGAAATCCCAGTACCGTATGTGTATGAAATGCCAGCTCAGTTTTGGCTGTCTCAACGGAAGAACACATGAACAACAGGAAGTGTTCTGAACTCTGGGGTGCAGAGACCACCGTGGGCTTGATTGAAGGGCTCTGGTGGTACAGCTTGTCACCAAGTAGTTTGGTCTGAGGCACTATACTTGCTGAAGGACTCCAAATATTCAAAAGGCTTACAAGGCAAACATCACTGGGAGAGAGAAATGCATTTTCCTTTGATCACTAAAAGCTGCCAGATCACCCTTCCAAGGCTTTGGGTTGTGAGTTGCATAAACACTGATGGAATAAATCACATTCATTTTTTTTTCGGGGACAAAAGCTGCAAGATAATCGGACTGTTCTGTTGTTACCTTTGCCCTTCCATGAGCAACCATAATGCATGGTGAGAGGCAGTTAGCAAGAATATTGTCAACATATCTTGCTCTCAAACCTCCCAAGAAAGCAGGCATACTTTCTCCCTACCTCCCCCTTCCCCAATTTGCATTGCTGGAAACATTCACAAAAAACCTTTCAGTAGGTGCTCAGCTCTTCACAAAGCAAGTGGTGCTGGATGGGCATTTTTGAAGAAGAATACCTTCGAGAAGAAAAAAAAATTGGCTTTAACCCCAACCTTCATTTCCTCATTCTTCCTTGAGTCTGTTTGCAAGGGAAAGAAAGCCTGAACGTCAGCAGCAGCTCTGGATAAATGACCCTGTTTATGCAAAAACAAACCAAACCAAACTGAATCCCAAACCCCAAGTGTAATCAAATCCTAGTGGGCAGCTGTGGGGGCTACTATTGATCCAGGTGCCTGAATCCCCAATTTAGGTGATGAACCACAGTGAGTGTTCAGGAGGTGCCTTGTAGCTGGCTATTCAGTTCTCTTGTGACTTTCAGAACTAATTTTGGTCATTACCATCCAGGAATTTTATTTTTGAGGAAACAGAACAAAACAAAACAAAAAAGAAGAGGGAAGAAACAGTAACTAGAGGAGGCAGAGTCCTGTGATTTGGAGGCTTCCTTTGGGTAGGTATGGAGCTGCTTGGAGGAAGGAATGACATTTGCTTCTTTACCCAAGTCCCCCCTCCTTTCTCTCTGTGATGTTCTAGCCTTTTCTGGAAAGGTCAGTGTTCTTTCCCTTCCTCATCAATGATTTGGAGAAGGAATGGGATGCTAAAAACAATGAACTGCACTTTATATGCTCTACCATGTCTTACTTCAACGGTTCATTGTGCTTTGGAGTTGATCTTGGGTTGATGAAGCCTATGTCAGCACCACTGTCAGGTTCTATCACACTGGAAAGGCTTTGAGTATAGCAGAGTTTGCCTTCTGAAGATCAATTTAACTGATTTTGAAGCTACACATCTCTCTCTCTCTCTCTCTCTCTGTCTCTGTCTCTCTCTCTCCATACATATACATACATTATAGATGTAGACATTTATACATACCACACATACAAAGGAAATATAAAAACAGGCCCCAATTCTGTGTGGATCCCCTCCACTTAAGCAGTGATGGTAGAAGAGTAGTAGGTAAGAAAACAGAGTGCTAAGAATCACATACTTTTAATCGTCAATAAACTTGAATCAGATTGTTGATGATCTAAAGGTGAGATGCTTGTCCAATGACCAAGCAGTTCAAGGAGGAGCTGAATCATATCAATTTGGATGAACTGAATCATATCAATCCTGCCATTCTTTCTATAAACAAAGCCAGAAGAAAAAAGGAAGTTACAGAAAAATGGCAGGCAGGCTTAAGAGGCAAAACACTCCTTGGAGAGGCAAAGAAAGGAGTTAGCAGGGCAGGTTTTATTATGTATCCCAAAGCAACAAGCAATATTTCAAGGGCTATTTGGTTATTCACATAGTTCATTACTACTAATAAGTATTTGTAAAAGGAACCCAAAAAACACTTGCAGCTTATTCACTGACAATGGTTGCTGAGGATGAAGTAATAGAGAAATTCCATGAAGTACTTAATAAAACCCTCCAAATAAACACAACACAAACTCTGATACTTGGAAACCTCAAAACAAAGATAGAAAAAGGCAAAGAGGAAGAGAAAAACTTAGGAAAACATTGTTCAAGAAGAAGTAATGAGAGAGGCCAAAGATTTGTAGATTATACAAAAGTCTCCTGATTCCACATCATGATCACTGGTAGTATGGATAAAGTGAGCACCAAACAACACTGGAAAGAAAAAAATAGATTGTATTTTAACAGTTGGAAAAAGACTTGTTACCAATATGGAAGTTATCTCTGACTCTGTGTGGTCAGATCATAAACTCTTGGGTGTTTTCATTTGGGGAGTATTTTTGGGAGGTGATGTAGATTCTTTCTATTTTTCACTTTGAATGAAATCCAAAATGGTTCCAATATATCTGGGTAGTTTTCCTGTATGGTTTCTAGAAATATCATGTCTGGGCTCTTTTTTTGGTCATAGTGTTCAGATAGGCCACTGCTTCTTAAATTATGTCTCCTGGACCTATTTTCCAAGTTGGTTGTTTTAACCATCAGATGCCTTATGTTTTTTCTTCTCCCTCTACTTCTTCTTCTTTTCCTTCTTCTTCTTTTTTCTTCTCCTCTTCTTATTCCTCCTTTTCTTTCTTCCTTTCTTTCTTCTTCTCTTCCTCCTTCCCCTCTTCCTCCTCTTCCTTCTCTTTTTCCTCTTCCTCCTCCTCCTCCTTCTCTTTCTTCTACCCCTCCTCCTCTTCTTCTTCCTCCTCCTCCTCCTCTTTCTTCTTCTGTCTTTGTTTTAATATTTCTTACTTAATGGAATCACTAATTTGATCCATTCCAATTCTCAGGGAGTCTGTTACTTGCATAAGGTTTTATATAAGCTGTTTATTCTCCTTTCTTGTCTTTACTTCAGCATTCTCATTTCTTTTCCAATTCTTTCCTCTAGAACTCTCACTTCCTTTATAATACTGTATCATTTTTTTGACTCTTAAAAAAGCTCTTTATTTATTCTAAGAATTCTAGTTGACCTTGCAGCCAATCTGTATTTTTACTGTAGATATTTTAGAGTTATTCTCTTGTAGGTTTGTTTCTTGGTTATTTCTGTCTCCGTTATAGTTCTTTAATGTCAGTATCTTTTTTTTTTAAACCCTTCTTCAGCCTTACTTCTGGAATTGGAATTTGTTGTTAAGGTCAGGCTCTGTTTACTCTTGGAGAGAATTTTAGGGCCTTGTATGGTCTTGGTCTGAGTCACTGGGGGTCCTGTCACTGCAATTTAAAGGTATTGAGTGTTGTGTACGCCAAGCATCTCAGGAGTGGTTCAGGCCAGGCAGCTGCAAGCTTTCAGTGTGACTTAAGGTCTGTCTTGTTGCTGCCCTTCTTTTCTGAGCTTTGCAGTTTCTGGACTCTGGTTTAGGTCTGGGTAATATGAGTGAATAAAACATTTACTAACGTCTTACAAAAGCTAGGTCTCAATTAGTGTAAATAATGAATTTCCTGAAGTGGTTGCATGTATTTAAATTCACACTATTTGAAGTTATAATTATAAAATATGATAATTAGTTCCAGTCCAATGGAAATATGCAGTGTGAATTTGAGTAATATAACTACTTGAAGGGATTCATTATTCTACTAATCAGGTCCTATGCAAAGCACTATGCTAAACCTAGAGATACAAATAGAAAAGTAAGACAGATCCTGTGGTCAAGAAGCTCACATTCTAATGGACTTGCTCCTGGGTGGAGCTCCAGTAAACAGTTGCTGATCCCAGCCCTGTTCCACTAGCTGAAAGGTTTTGTAGATTTAGAGTGACGGCATAGTAGACAACCTCTTTCCCCTACTGCCCAGCTCCCCTTCTCCCCCTTGACATCCTTGTCATTGTCTAAATCCTGTGGCTTACATCCATGATCCCATTTCAGAGACAGCACTACATGCTTACCCCTAGTCTCTGCTTTCAGGCAGAATCTGAGATCTCATTCTGAGATCATTTGAGCAGTATTGTAGTGCCATAAGCTTATCCTTGTTCTATAATTACTCTCCTGGTCACTTGTCTGAATGCTAAATTCACAGTTGTGTCCCTTTGGATTTCCTTTTTGGATTTTACTACTGTGTCTGGTGCTCTTCCTAGATCTATGTTGGAGTAGCTGTGGGAAAGAGCTGAGTGTACTGCTTTCTCCTCCTCCGCATCTTTGTTGGACTCCAGACCATCAGTTCTCCAAAACTATATCCAGCACTGGTAAACCAACAAACTAAAAAGAGGAAAGAATAATGTTAAGAAAAGGATTTGGCACATAATGGAAACAACTTAGGCTTGACTTATTGAAAGAAGGAATTGCACATTTTAAAAATGAGAAATACTCCACAGAAATTATATTGACACCAACCACAACCATTTAATCCAGGAGTCTAACCAATATAAATTAACTTCTGCAATGAAGAGACCAAAAGAACTCAGAAAATTCCTTAGTAAGTAAAATCTGACTCTCTTGCCAGGTAGAAAAAGATAGTTGCCAAAAGTAACCCTGAATTAGATTATATACCTGTTTGTAGAATCTTACAATGGTAAACCATGAGTCTGAAAGATGGAAAGATGAAACATGCCATTCACTTCCCAACAGAGAGGTGAAAAGTGTAAAATGCAAAAAGAGATATTCATTTTGGGAATGGTCAGTATGGGAATTTATTTTGCCAGTAGATCCAGTGCCAGGCCTGAAGTCAGGAAGACTCATCTTCCTGAGTTCAAATCTGGCCTCAGACACTTACTAGGGGTGGGCAACTCACTTTACCTTATTTGCCTCAGTTTCCTCACCTGTAAAATGATCTGAAAAAGGAAATTGCAAACTACCCCAATATCTTTGCCAAGAAAACCCCAAATGGATCATGAAGGTTCTGACATGACTGAAATGACTGACCACATGAACCCACATGTTAAGGGTTTTACTTATTTGTTTTTAAAAATTGCTCAATTAGGAAAAGGGAAGGTAGAGGAGGGGATATATTAATTTTAAAATGTTTGTTAATTGAAAAAATAAAAATGAATAAAAAGTTTGTCAAGATATCCAACTAAGCTTTTAAAAATTTATTTGCTTGTTGTTTGTTGATTGTGAAAAACCACTGGATTTGCTAGAAACAAAGTATCACCTTATAAACTCTTCTACAACAAGGTATCTTGAAACCACACATCAAAATCTATTGTCCAGATTGGCAGATGGACAGCGAGAATCTTCCACTAGCATTCTCATGATGTCAGGGGAAAACAAGGAAGGCCTAACATGTTGGGTAGGCACCTTGTGTCAAACTTATGGGAGGACATGGACCATGGTCACATAAGATAGGCATGCACGAGAGGGGTTACTTTAGTATTAGAGGGAACTTCTGAATTACTGAGACCACGGATACATTTGATTTTTTGAGTTCCTTATAAAGATAGAGCTACTAATTGATACAAGCCATTCCATTTCCCACCTTTCCTATTTCCTCCAGTAGTGGTGTTAAGTCTCTTGAGAAATTCACATTCTTTTGTTCATTCAACTTGCATCTTCTTTTATTTTTTTAAAAAATCATTAGCTGAAATTTAGGGTAGAGATGGACAGCAAATGGAAGGAAAGAGCCTTCTTCAAAGCTATTCAATAGAGTCATTGCCAGAACTAGTAGAAGAAATGAAAATCTTATTTCTCCATGCCAGTCTCTGGATAATGTAGTTTCTTTGTAGTATATACTATGTTATGTTATTGTTGTATGTTATTTGAATGTGGGTGACTATATTAAATTGCCAAGGTAGGCAGGTTAATCTTAGGGAAGTTAATCTGCTAAGTTTTAGAACTTCTGCCCTGGGCTGAGCCATCTTGACTGAACACAAACTTGCCTAGCCCACTATATATCTCACCTGCTCCAGAACAGATCAGACTATACTTTATATCCTATCCAGCCATCTACCCTGGTCAGATTGCCATCCTATCTGCTGCATCCACTGACCTTTCCTACTGGATGTAGGAATCAAATTAACAATACCAATTTTTTTTTGTTTATTTGCCTTTTTTTATTTTTGGTAAGGGACAGGTCAATTGATTAAACTATTGTTGTTTGTCCTTCATTCTTGAAGAGGACCATGACATCGAGAAGGTAATGTCGTGAATTGTGACAAGTTCATTGGATTTAAATGAGGCAGGGTTGTGCAAAGTCACCAGCCTCACTTTCTTCTCTGGAGCCATTTGGGTCCAGTGGCAAGATATAGATCAGGATGATTAGAGATGGCCCTGCATACAGTGGAAGACCGTGGCCTTTTTAAGCTAAGTTCTTTCCCAGGTCTCAGTTTGTCTGAGGCAATGCCCATTCAGTGATTAAGGCTAGGTAAGAAGTGAGGCAAAGAATGGCCTCTTTTACCTAGTCCAAAAAATCAATTTAGGAGAGGAAGATGCTCAGGGTTTCTGGCCAAAGCAGAAATGATTGCTATTTACACTCACTCTGAACCAGCAGAGCCCAAACAATGACCAAATGAGGTTTGGGCTGGGGCATGTTGTTGGCCAATCAATGAGAGCCAGAGTTCTTTGGGTTTCAAAGCATGGTCTTTAAAAAAGAAATCTAGCCCATAAACCCCAAGATATTTTGTGAGGTTTCAGAGATCAAAATTTATGTTCTTTTGGGCAGAGCACCTGCAGATACGGATGTGGTTCCTTATATTGATAGAGAGAGAGAAGGAAAGGAGAGAAGGAGGGAGAGAGAGGAGGGAAGGAGGAAGAGGAGAAAGGAAAGAAAGAAGAAAGGAAGGAAAGAAGGAAGGAAGAAAGGAAGGAGCTGCATTGCCCAATTGGAACTAGCCAGTTGGGTCCCCAGTGGGACAGCTACTAATACTCACAGATTGTTGATTGTTGTTTATCCCTAATTTTGGAAGAGGATTACAACATTAGGAAGGTGATATCACGACTTGGAGGTGAGCTGGATTTAAGTGAGGTAGGGTTGTGCAAAGTCACCAGCCTCACTCTCTCCTCTGGAGCCATCTGGGTCCAGTGGCAAGATATAATAATAAATAATGACACTATATATATAATGACACCAGATATATGTATGTATATATATGGATATAATAATCATATTGGATAGTAATCAAATTAATAAGACTATCACTTTTATAAGGGACAGGTCAATTGACTGAACTATGCATCAAAACATTATCCTTTGACTTCCCAGAACAAAACTCCCTTCCTTGGCCATACTCTGCTATCAGATACGATCTCACCTTTTGTGTTTGTATCATTAGTTAGGTAGCACATATTAAGTGATTTTGCATTCATTCTAATTGGTAGAATTTATGGAAGACTTTGGAGGTGAAGTGTCAGGATGTATTGAATAAACTCTATGACACAGACTTGGTGAATGCCCATGACACCAGGGTCCAAGGCAGAGTTTCTACATCTGAGTTACTCTTTCCCTCTTTACATTTGAAAAATCCAAAATGTGAAGATTGCACACTAGGAAAATATCTGCTTTGAGTAGCACATCTCTCTTTCAGAAAGTGATTTTGTGTTTATCCAAATGCTGAAAGATTCAGTCCATAAGAATGGAAGTCCCAAAGAAACAGTCTCTGGAGATTAAAGTGTTTTAAGATCTGCATACTAAGAATACTACTCAAAGGTTAAAAAAAGAATAAATAACATTGCTGTGCATTCTTTATTATAAACATAATTTTTCTCAATCCTTTCATTGCTCATTGATCATTTGGACAGTGACAATAAACGCCCAGTTTCTTGGTGGCTTTTTCTCTTAACCACATGAAAGAACATGTGCCATGTGGCGTATTTGCAGCAGCCATAGCTGATGCTGTACATGTTGCTACATGTGACTAAATGTTGAACGTCTCCTTTCTCTAGCGCAGAAATCTGTGATTGCTAGGTCTCGGCTACGTTCCTACCCTGCCACAACCTCTCCCCAAATCAGCTCTTGACCCTTGTTCCATTAAGAGTCATATCCTAGTCCAGTCACTAATGATCTAGGTCACAACAGGCAGACTTTTGGACCCAACTTAGCCTTCAAGGCCCCTTCTGGTTCTAATATTCTATAATGCTTGTCCTTTGGTAGGAATATTGGCTCTTTTTAAGATGAGAAGCACACTACAAGGTGTAGTAGCTGACAACTGAAGAGCAGCATTAGTTTGGACAAATGGACAGAAACTACTCTTTCTGTAAGGCCTCAAAATCATCCCTAATGATGAGCAGCTTATGGGAGTAGGAAGGGGAGAGACATGATACCAATGACCTACTATCATTAAGGCAAGTGTTGACCTTACATTCCAGACCACGATGACCGGTGTGCAAGTTGCTAAAGAAATCCAGAACATCTTTTGTCTGTGAAACACCACTGATTGAACAGGGAGCTGGGAAATCATCTGTCTCCTAGGAGCAATCAGTCCACAAATAGAAATAGGTTGACACAGCTGGTTGTTATCATTAGGTGCCTAAACCTTAAAATGATCATTAGCAGGGCTCTGGCAGGTCTAAGCCTAAATCATACATGTTTCCTTTTAAAGGTGATGGGTTGCTGGGGTTTTGTCATCCTGCCATGCAGTGCCTTCCCCTTTATGTCAATGTCACTCTAGCCTTGGACACATGCTTATTATAGTTTAGGAATTGTCAAAGGGTGATAGGCCCACTTCCTTATAAAGGCATATGAGGATCTATGGCTCTGAGATAGCAGGATAAGAAGAGAGAGAAGCAAGTAAAAATTGCAGAAAGACAACAATTGTAATTTCTCATGGCAGAAATAGGCTCATGCTGAATTAGGAAGCCACATAGAGGAAAACGGACATAACTGAGGGAAGTAAATTTGAATGTGATCACAAATAGCCCTGGCTATCCTGGATGACTTGGGTTGCAGCAAGAACTGACAGATTGCAGCTAGAACTTTCTTGAGTGAATAATCAAATTGGCCACTGGATGTCATCATAGCCTTAACACTAATGCAGCCACTTGGCCATTTGTCCTGCAATGTTGACTGTCCTCAGGAAGTTTAAAGGTTAAATGTATTTTCCTTTTGGGTGGAAGTTACATGTTAATAAAAAGCTAGTGTGTGTATATATACATATATGTATATAAAATATACTATATATGTATTGTATATAATATATGTACTGTATTGGCTAGTATATATGTATACACACATGTGTGCATGTGTGTGTATTACATATATAGTATCTATATATACACATAGATATAGATATCACTTTAAGGTTTGCAAAGTGCTTAATACATATTTCATTTGATCCTCCCAACAACACTAGGAGGTAAGTACAATTATTATTCCCATTTTACAGATGATTTTGTTATGCAGTCATTTCAGTCACATCTGGCTCTTCATGATCCCATTTGGGGTATTCTTGACAAAGATGCTAGAGTGGTCTGCCATTTTGTTCTCCGGCTCATTTTACTGATGAAGGAACTGAGGTAAACAGGGTTAAGTGACCTTCCCAAGGTCACACAGCTGAAGTGTCTGAGCCAGATTTAAACTCAGGAAGGTGAATCTTCCTGACTCCAGACCCGGAGTGCTATCCAATATGCTGCTTAGCTCTCCTTTACAGATGATATTAAATGACTCCTCCAGGGGGACTCAGTTGCTAAGTGTCTGAAGCAGGGTTTGAACTTGGGTCACCCTGACTCCAAGTCCAGTGCATTATCCATTATACAACCTGGCTACCTCAATAAAATAGGATTGATTATCTAATTTCTAAGCCCAGAAAAGAATCAACAAATTATTAGGTGGTTAAAAGGACTTTTTCAGGTAGGTACACTGAAAGCAGTAAGAAGTGACAGTCTTAAAGGAAAAGAAAGAGACAGAAAAACTAAGGGGCAGAAAGGAAAATAAAAAGCCCAGCAATCTGGAGGGTACTTGGTGTAGTTTATCTGTCTCTTTCTCTGTTTCTGTTTCTCCCTGTCTCCTTCTCTCTCCCCACCTTCTCCCTTTCTCTCTCTGTCTCCATGTTCATCTCTATTCCTTCTCTCCCTTTTCCCCCCTCCCCTTCTCTCCCTTTCTCCTCCCTCTCTCTCCATCTCCCTTTGTATCTGTCCCTTTTCCTCTTCTTCTCTCCCTGACCCTCAGACTGGAAGTGCTGGTTTAGCCCACTGTGGCTCAGAACTCCCAAGCTCAAGAAATCCACCACCCTCAGTGTTGGTGGTAGCAGAAGCCTCTGGACCCAACTAGTCACACAAGTCTTAATAGGCCTTGAGAGCTTGCTTGTATTATATAGCACAGTACAAATTGATGTTCACAATGAGCTTAAATAATATTTTGTGTTTAAGAAGTCAGGGAGATATGCAGCCTATATGAGAGGAATTTCCTATCCCAAATTATTAAAATAAATGTCGTTAAAGGTATGAATCCTCCTTTATTCAGAATGATTCATTTTCCAAGGACCTCATATAGCCAAAGTATGACCATATTGTACTTCATATGTGAACAAGACACTCCTTGTTTTTTCCATAATGTACCCTGTCCCCCATTCACGCTCTTTTGCCTAGCCACTATATAATAGAGGGCTAAATGTTGGAGATAAGTCTGTGGCCATAAGACAATGTGGAGTTAACTGTCCGGTGAGGAGTACTGTCATGTCTTCTAAAAGAATCCAAAGCGAGAGAAAATGGCTCATAGGAACAAATTCGTGGGAATCTGAGCACCAACAATAATCATGCCAATTTATTTCCTCAATTATTTGTTACAGCTGAAAGACTTCGCAGTGTTTATTTCTCTTTGTGCACTTCTCTCTACACAGTTCTTAGAGACTTTAAAGCAGGACTTATTAACTTTTTTGACCTGTCTTGAATCACTTTGACAGTCTGGTGATGAATATAGAGCCTTTCTCAGAATAATGTTAAATGAGTAACAAAATATACAGGATTACAAAGGAAACCAATTATATTGAAATATATTTATCAAAATATTTTTTAAAAGTCTTAAGACCTGTTTAGGAACTCTTGCTTTAAAGGTAGCTGTGATGATACGGCAAGCAGATGGATGGAAGAGTTAGTTGGCCTAATGGGTTGAAAATTCTACTACAAAGAAGAGGGACGAACCAAGGAGAATTTCATTCCTTAAGTCCTGGGATGAGCACCACACTTATTGGGGGGAAAGTCTCAGGACTACATTTCTCCCTGCATCTACAAAATAGAATAATCACTTGTTATCTATCCATCACTTTGGGGACTTGTTCCTTCTCTCCTGCTCATCCATTTCATCTACTCAGTGGAAACCTGAGAACTTTAGGATCTTTCATGCTTTGTCTCCCAATTTGGTCCCTTGGAAAAGCTCAGATTTAAAAAAGACATCAAACATAAAACAAGTCTTATCCACACACTAAGAAACATGGAAAAGGCTTGGAAAGTCAAGATAACCCTTTCTGACTTCTAGCAGACTCTCCTTTCCAAGGTGATATGCCATTCCGTGAGTCACAACACTGCCCCAGTGGGTCCTCAGTAAAAAGAAGTAAATTGGCTCCTTGGTTCACTCTAGGTTTCCCTAGTGTGCATTCCTCCCGGTTCTGGGTCCTTGGGGATCCAATTTCTGGCAGAGTTGGTTCAATGTAGCCTTGCTTTATGTCTGTCTGTCTGTCTGTCTCTCCTCTCTCTGTCTCTCTCTGTTTCTCTCTCTCTGTTTCTCTCTAGAGTGCATGACTCCCTAGAACTGGAAGACTCCTCTTCCCCCACTGGGATTGGCCAAGTTGTCTGTTCTGCACTTACACCTGGGCATCCCTGCACATGGTTGGGGAGGGGAAATGGCAAGGGAGTCCCTACTACACTCTGAAGGAAAGACTAATAGCCTTGAGATAAGAAATGTAAATAAATGAGCTTTAGCACCCCACTCTATATCAAGTCAGAGAAGGCAGGAGAGGGGCAATGGGTAGAAATTCTCCTATCAGGCAAATCCGAGCCTGGTGTCAGGAAAAACTTTCTAGCAATAAGAGCTATCCATGATTAGCCCTTACTGGAGATCTTCCAGCAGAGGCTAGATGACCACTTGTCCAGTAAGTTGCTACGAGGGTGGGAGGTGGGGTGGTGGATTTTATTTTGGGCGTGGTTTGAACTAGCTGGTTGCTCAGGTTCCTGCCAGCTCTGAAATTCTGTGAACCTGATTTTGTGAGTTGCTCCAGCTCGTTTAATCATCTTGAGAACTTAATTGTTTGTTCTGCTTATTCTTGAAGAGAAATCCTAATGCTTCTGAACTGGGCACCAGGCATTACTGAACAGTTCCGACTTAGCTTTTTGATGCTTCAGCAGTTGTTTAACTTGTGAAGGCTGCCCATAGATTTCCCCCATTTTCTCATCAGGTCTGACATCCCTTTAAGCATTTTAATAGCATCTTCTTTTAGAAGACCTTTTGGGTTAGGAGATAAAAAAATCCAAAAGTGCTTTTTTATGTCATCTTGTTCTTATATCTTAACGACAAGAGAGAGGGTGGGGACAGGCAAGCCTGAGCAATTTTGAGCTCAATTTAGATGGAGCACAGATTCTGAGCTCTTCTTGTGCAGATACTCTCTCTGTCCTTCTCTTAGTCAGTTTTCCAGGTTCAAAATTATGCTGCAGTCTAGTGATTAGTGCAGGGAAATGACATCCACTTTGGCATTGTCAATACATTTTTTCCCCCTGAGGACAACAGATGAATTTTCTCATAGGGAACAGCCTAGGGTGAAAAGAGAAGAGGCAACCAAGCTCATGGTAGTCCCATGAACAAGACCCTGCCTGTATGCATTAGTAAAGATCTTTACCTTTCCCATTTCCCCTCAATCACTCCAATCAAGCTAAGTCCTATCAGAATCTACATCTGGCCATGGTTTGTTTGGACCTTTGTTGTCCCCCATCATTATCCTTCAATGCCTTCACTTCAGAATTAATCTGTACCCTTACATGCTCTGTTAACTTTCTCATCTCATTGATCTCCTCTCTCTCATCTACCTTTTCATTTCATTAAAATTCCACTGCTCAGATAACTCCTCTCTTATATCTTGGCCACATGGCCTCTAGCCTTGCTGGAATCTGCCCTTGCTTCTGAAATTCTTCCATCTACAAGTTCAAGCCTCTCCTTCCTTTTCAAAATTATGATTCTGCCCCTGCCTTCATCTTGCCTTTCATTTCCTCCATCTCTCCTGCCTACTCCATATGTTCCTCCCCAGCTTCTCCCTTCATTGCTCCTTTAATCTGCTTCCCTCCTGGTTGATTCTGAGCTTTACACCTGGAAGCACCTCCCAAATAATATGCTCTTCCTCCTCTGTTTTCAGAAACCCCATCTGTTTCTCTAAGTGATTCCAGCTTTCACGACCACAGGCTACTTGGTGGCTTTGTTTCCCAGTGCCTTGTGCTGGACTGTTCAGAGATTGGAAGCAGTTTGGTCAGGAGTTTTCTTTTTGATGCTTTTCGCTTTTAGCTCTTTTGAATCACAGGACAAGTTTAGGGAAGACACTGTATGATCATGCAGATACCCTTTGATGGCAGAACACAGGACTGGTGAATTAGAAGGAGATTGTAGTCACTCTGACCTGGGGTGCCTCATGTGGGAATAACCAATGTTTTTAACTGATCCAAAATTACATGGGAGAGACTATTATTTTTAGGAGAGAGATTGGTGTTAGCATCATCTTGTGGTATTATCTAGTTAACATTTAATTTGGACAGGTTTCATGTTTCTGATAATTATTGCATTTTAAAAATTTCATAAAAACCCCCAAATTTTATTGACTTTTTTCTTTTTTACATCACTTATATTTACCAGTGTATCCTTCCCTTCTCTTTCTTCTATAGAGACATCTATTATTTAAAAAGAATAGAAAAAATAGGAAAAAAGACAGTTCAGTAAAACAAAGAAACATAATTGAAAAAGGTTTGACATTAAAAACTCAATGTTGCATACTCATGGTCCCCCACTTCTACAAAAACAATAGGGAAGGTTGTTTTTTCCCCCTTGGGACAACCATGGTTTAAGTCAGAGACTAAAGTCCTATGCCAAATAACAAATATTTATTACATGTGTACTATATGCAAGGCACCATGCTCTGTGCTGGGGATACAGAGAGAAGAGGAAAGACAGTGTCTGCCATCAGGGAACTTATAATCTGCGAGGTGAGACAACATGTGAACAGATATGCATAGAAATGATTATGTGAGAAGAGATAGCAAGAACATTCAAGGAGAAAAAGGTAAAGCTCCCCACAGGAGATGACCTGTAAGCTGTGGTTGGTGGAAGTGAAGACGGATTTAATTCTGGTCATCAGGTACAGCCTATGCAAAGTCATAGGGGTGAAAGATGGGATGTTGACTTTGGGTAATAACAAGGAAGCCAGTTGGCTAGAACTTAGTGTTCTAGGGGCATAAAGTGAAACAAGCTAGAAGCCAGAGTGTAAAGAGCCTTAAATGCCAAATAAGAGTTTGTATTTTATACTACAAGTAATAGGAAACTGCTAAAGATTCTTGACCAAAGGAACACATGATCAGATTTGTGCTTTAGGAAGATTATTTTGGTAGCTGGTCTGAGATTGCTTGCTGAGGGGAGAAGATGAGAGTTGGATTAGGAAGGAGGCTTTGAAAGAGCCCAGGCTAGAGGTGATGAAGGTCTGAATTAGGCCATTGTGAGTGAAGACAAGGGGACAGATGTGAGGAATGTTGTGATGGAACACTTAGTAAGACATGGCAACTAATTTGATATGGTGGGTAAGGGAAAGGGAAGAGGAGAGGATGACTCTAAGGTTGTTTACATGTGTAACTAGAAGTTAGGAGGAAGGTAGGTTTAGAGGAAAATATAATGAGTTCCATTTTGGACATTTTGAGTTTGAGATGTCAATAGGATATCCACTTGTAGATGTACAACCAATTGTTGGTGATGTAGGATTGATTCTCAGGAGAGAGACTAGGGCTGAATATATAGAAATGAGAATCATATGCATAGAAATAACAAGAGGAGAGGCCTAGAATATGCCCTTGGTGAATACCTTTCCTTAGCGACTAAGAAAGCAATAATGATCCTGTAGGAATGGTCAGACAGGAGAAAACAGTGTCACAAAACCTCAGGGAGGAGATCACATTGGAGGAGAAGATGGTCATTTGTTTCAAATGATGTCAGGAAGTGAGAATGGAAGGGAATTGAGAAAAGGCTGTCAGATTGAATATTTTAGAAATCCTTCATTAATAACCTTGAAAAAAAACAGTTTTAGTCTTAGTTTTGAAAGGAGTAAGGGAATGCAGTAGGTAAATTTCTGTGCTTGGAATAAGACTTGATTTCAAATTCTGCCTAACACCCTTATTAGCTGTATGACCCTGAGCAAATCACTTAACTTTTTTTTTTTTGGCAAGTTTCCTCATCTGGGAGTTGGTTTCTAGTGACTTTATTGGTTCGAAATCTATGATCCTATGAGTGATGAGAGTGAAAGTCACATTATAAGATTGAGAAGTGATATAGACAATATTTTCTGGGAAATTGTGATGGTAGAGATATAGCATAATAATTGACAACAGCTCTGTGAAGGAGGCATTATGGGTTTTATTATCTCCATTTTATAGATTAAGAAACTGAATCCCACAGAGGCTAAATTGCTTGTCCACAGTCATATAGCTAGAAGTGTCAGAATTAGGATTTGAACCCAAATTTCCTGTCATACTGTATCTATCTCACTAGGATAGCTTCAGTAGCCTGAGGGGATGGCAGAGCCAAATGAACTATAATTAGATACTTTTGTTTGTTTTTGTTTTTTAACAAAGCATGAGGAAGATCTTGGGGTGTTTGTCACTGGGAAGGAGTCAGTTAATAAACAATGAAGATTAAAGAAAGAGGTGGCTATTTGAAGGATCTTGGTCCAAGAAAAGACAGAAGGGGATGAGATCAAGGAGTTGAAATTGGCAAGGAGAAGTGTGACCTTGTTGTCAGAGACTAGAGCAAAGAAAGGGAGACCAGATGGGATGATGTTGAGAGCTTTTGAAGCATAGAATAAAGGAAAAAAGGAATCTCAGGACAGGGAGGTCGAATTTTCCTGCTAGAATAGGACAAAGTTCTCCAAAGTTCTCTTCAGGTGCCTCCTTGTGTTAACTCTGTGTTATTGTGGCAGGTCTTATCAAGCTGGAAGGGCATTCAATGTGGACCAAGAAGCAACAAGGTAGTATAATGGGTAGAGTTCTGGACTTGGAAAGATCTGAGTTCTAATACTGGCTCAGAAACTTAGTAGCTGTGTGTCCCTGGGCAAGTCACTTACCTTCTTTTGGTCAGTTTGCTCATCTCTAAGATGGGGATGATAAATATAATAGTATCTTCCTCACAGGGTTGTTGTAAGGAACAAATGAGATAACGCACGTAAAGTGCTCTGCAAAGTTTAAAATGCTGCATAAACGGCAACTATTACTATGATTAGCCCAGATAAATTCAGAGAGGCTCATTGTTAGAAAGCTGGCCAACAGGAGATGATTTTTTTTTCAATCAGAGGAACGCATGAAGACATTGGCAGAACAGTTTGCAATCTCTGTTGGATGAGAAAATGTTCACACTGACTAAATCAAAGATCTTTTGAAGTGCTACTTGTGTACTATCTTATCATTCTTGTTCCATTATCAGTTCCTTGAGGGCAGAGATTCTATGTCTATAGGTACAGTTGTACTTCATGCATTCCCAATGCATTGTTTTCCCACTACCTTGTATGCATGAGGTGCTTCATACGTATTTGATGAGTTTATTTGGATGTGCTGTACCAGCTGCTCAGCTTTGTCCTTCTTCTATTCCTTTTTCAGTTAGATTTTACTTTTTCCATATTGGGACTGATGGAACATAACTGATTTTTTTCTTCCCCCCACCCCGCCTCATGTACGTATTTAGGCTTAAAAAGGTCCACACACCATCTTTATTATGACTAGCTAAATTTACATGGATGTTGTTCCAAATTTCCCTTTAAGTCACATCGGAAATCTCTTTATCACTTTCCTAGTTGTTGAGGTCTTTTTGGTTTCTTTGAGATTAACTTCAGTCTAGGAGTTTGGAGTCCCCCAAAACTGGGAATACCTTTTCCCTAGGGGAATAGAAAAGAGGAATTTATCTTCTTGAATTATCACGAACAAAAATAACAAGAATTAAAACAGCAGTGGTTATCCAACAATATCAATAAAAGCAGACACTGGCAACGAAAACAAGAACATGCATATATTGACTGTGATATCTAAGTAGGTGCTCTAGAACATGTCTAGGGGCAGGAGCTGGATGGCATAGTGGATGGTGCACTCAACTTAGAGTCAGGAGGGCCTGAGTTAAAGTCTGGCCTCAGATATTTACTGGCTGTGTGACATTGCTCAAGTCACTGAAGCTCAATTGCTTCTAAGAAAAAAAAAACTGTCTAGAGATACATACATGTTGGAGTTGTCTGGAACTTCCTTAAAAGAGCTGATTGTTAAATTTTCAGTGTGAACATTTGTACTTCAGAAATTGGCAAAAGGTAAAAATCAGGGCTTCATTTACTGTTTTATTGATTGTCCAGACTCAAAGAAGTAATGGAGAAATTCTTTTTTTTATGTTTAATTTAATATATTTAGTTTTCAGCATTGATTTTCACAAGAGTTTGGATTACAAATTTTCTCTCCATTTCTACCCTCCCCCCCACTCCAAGATGGCATATATTCTGATTGCCCTGTTCCCCAGTCAGCCCTCCCTTCTGTCAC
>CM053622.1:631736259-631797021 GCA_028646595.1 Phalanger gymnotis | reverse complement strand
TCAATAAAGGGGGATAGGTTAGGAAGGAGCAAAACATAGTTAGTCTTTCACAGCATGAGTATTGTGGAAGGGTTTTACATAATGATACACATGTGGCCTATGTTGATTTGCTTCCCTTCTTAGGGAGGGTGGATGGGGAGGGAAGAGGGGAGAGAATTTGGAACTCAAAGTTTTAAAAACATGTTCAAAAACAAAAAAAAGTTTTTGCATGCAACTAGGAAATAAGATACACAGGCAATGGGACATAGAAATTTATTTTACGCTACAAGAAAGTAAGGGAAAAGGGGATGGGAGGAGAGTGAGGTGACAGAAGGGAGGGCAATGGGGCAACTAGAATATATGCTATCTTGGAGTGATAATTTTTTTTTTTAAAAAAGATAGATAAAAAAATAAAAAAAAACTATAGGGAAGAAAACATAATTAAAAAAGAGATGTTGTAAAGGTAGAAATACTAGATTTGGCAACTGGTTCAATGTGTGCAGTGAGGGAGAATGAGTTGCCAGTAATACCAAGGTCATAAACCTGGTAGATTGGAAGGGTGATGGTGACTGCAACAGAAATAGGGAAACTTGGAAGGGGAGTAGGTTTAGAAGGAGTTAATATGTTCAGTACTGGACATGTTTAGCTTAAGGTAGCCGTTCTAAAAGGTTTAATGAGCATTTTGTGATATAGGACTAAATTTCAGGGTAGATACTAGCATTGGAGATAGATAGATAGATAGATAGATAGATAGATAGATAGATAGATAGATAGATAGACAGATAGATAGATGAGTCATCTGCATAGAGATGGTAGTTAAACCCACAAGAACTGATGAGGTTACCAACAGGGAGACGAGAATATGACCAAGGATAGAACCTTGAAGTACATCCAAAGTTAGGGGAAATGATCTAGATGATAAACTAGCAAAGGAGACTGACAAAGAATGTTGAATCAAGTAGGAAGAGAGCCAGGAGAAAGCAGTGTCATGAAAACACAGAAAGGATTTCAGGATCACCCCTTCCCTCCTCCCAGTTGCTGGGGATTTTAGTGTACTGGTTTTTGTTTAGATAAGTAGTTTTAAATTTAGGTAGGTTTTGTTTTTTGTTTTCCTAGAAGGTCTGGTGGTAGAAAAGAGCAAAGGGAATTTGAAGAATTACTGATGCTTGATCATAGAACAAAAACTAGTACATGAAGCTCAGTTATATTTTAATCACACATGGAAGAGGGGAGAAGAACAGAATGTCTCATTACAAAAGCTTGCTATTTTTAACTGTTGGGATTGGCTAGATTAGGTAATAAAACGTGTATGATTCTAGTCTGTTATTGTGTTTGAAAGCTCTTTCAAATCCCAGTAACTAAGAGACAGAGATGAGTATATGAAGCTTGAAAGTAAAATCTACTACTAGCTTTAATTCGATTTCAATTTAACAAATATTTGGTAAGTAAGCTCAGCTAGGTGCTGGGCATACTAAGACAAAAATGATAGAGGTGCCTTGACAAGTTCACCTTCTACTGGAGGGACACAGCACATAAACATAATAATAATTGTCACATGAATTATATTTAGGTTACTTCCTAACATAGCACGACTATTCCCTGAAACGATACATTTCAGCAAACTTTACTAACATAGCATAATGTGATATACAGGGTCCCTTGTTAAAATATTCTGGGTGTCCAAGGATTCTCCAAAGTTAGGTGGCATAGTGGATAGAGTGCTGGGCCTGAGGTCAGGAAGACCAGAATTTAAATCTGGCCTCAGTCACTTAACCCTTGGGCAAGTCACTTAACTTTTGTTTGCCACAGTTTCCTCATCTATAAAATGGGGATAATAATAGCGCCTACCTCCCAGGGTTATTCTGGGGATCAAATGAGATAACTGTAAAGCACTTAGCACAGTGTCTGGCACATAGTACACACTAAATAAATGTTAGCTATTATTGTAATATTAACAATTGAGTTAGTTCCAAAGATGAGTTTTATCTACATATAGATAAGCAGGTATTAACTGTCTGTATTATATACTCAATAATTAAGTTTTTTGTTCTATAATCCCTTTTTCAATCTTTTCTGTAGCTTTTGAGATTGTTGACCATTATCTTCTCCTGGATATTCTCTTCATTCTCGATTTTCATGATACTTTCCTATTCTGATTTTCCTCTCACCTGTTTTATGGCTTCTTTGCAGTCTCTCTTACTGACTCATAATCCATGTCACTCCCCATAATTGGAGGTGTTCCCCCAACACATTGTCTTGGGCCCTCTCTCTTTTTTCTCTCACATACTCTCTTGTTCAGTGACTTCATCGACTCCCATGAGTTCAATTACCATTTTTATGCAAATGACTTCCAGATACATCGGACTTTGTTTATATTCTAAAGTCTAAAATTAATGCTGCTGGGAAGGTCAAAGAAGTCCAAAATGAATACAATCAGATGGAAAATGAGAAGAGATTACCATGTCTCATTTGAATTATTATATTCCCTAAGAACCCCAAAGAAGAAAAATGATAAATTTCATCTCCTCTTTTTTTCTTATACTCATTTATTCCTCCTTTAACCCTTCCTTCTCTTTCCCTTCTTCAGGCACTCAGAAAAGAACCAATCCATCCAAGATCATCTATTTTTTCTTATTTAACTTCCTCAATAACTTTGAAGACATTAAGGTTATGAGAGGACACTTGTATCTTCTCCTCCTATCAGAATGTTAATTTTACATCATTAGATAGCCCCATCCCAAGTGCTCAAAGAAATTTGTCTTCCTAGGTTGCTCTTGACTGACTGTTTGCACTTAAAAGTTCCTACTCAGCTCTCTGCTTCTGACCACTGCCTCCCAAAATCTGCACTCCCTCTTATTGCCTCTCACCTTTCTCTTCTCCCCTTCCTTTCCTACTTCTCTGTTGGGTACGATAGATTTCTATACTAAAATGGGTGTATATATATATATATATATATATTCTTCTCTGTTGTTTCAGCAATCCAGCTAGCAGCTGCTGTGGGGGTGTAAAACCAATAACAACCAGCTCACAGAATGCTGCAAGCCCAGGTTCTTTTGATCTGCTTTACCAAGGAAAGCAACGTTAAGGGGCTGACAAGTTTACTTTAATCCAACATACAAATATCATTCACTTAGTTCAGGGGAAAAAGCCAGCACCCTGAACTTCAGAGCAAGTACAAACAAATTACAAACCTCAACAGACAGACAATTCATAGTTACCAACATCTGAGTTCAGCCAGGGAGCTCAGAACAACAGCTGGCCCAGAGTTACGTGGCACTCCTGCTGTGGGTCAGAGCTCTGGAAAAAGAGAAAGCCAACCTCTGGTTTTATGTCTTTTTCAGGGTCAAGAGTGAGTCACACATGCTACTCTAAAATCATCACAAAAATGCAACTTAAACCCACATGGTCTAAAAGCCTCTGATGTCACAGACATGTCACTTAAACCTATGTAAACTAGGCTTTCCCTTGAGGCAAGGAGGTCGTCAAGGACTCCTAATTTAATCAGGGAAATAAAGGCCAAACTCTTCAAGGGCACTTGGTTGAATTAAGTACTAAGAGCCTGTCTTGATTGCCAATCTACCTCTTTGAGCGGGGTTCAGATGAGAGTGAGGCTCAAGCATTGCCCTCCTCTATTTTCCCCTTCATATCAAGCTATTGTCTTTTCATAACTTTCTTGCATTGTTCTCATTTATTTTATCAATTTTTCCTCTACCATTCTCATTTGATTTTTAAATCTTTTTTTTTGTTTTTTTTTTTCTTTAATTCTTCCAGGAGTTCTTGCTGGGCTTGTGTACAATTTGCATTTTTATTTGAGGTTTTGCTTTTAGCTTTTTCGTCACTGTCTTCTTCTGAGTTTGTGTCTTGATCTTCCCTGTCACCATAGTGGCTTTATTTGGTCAGGTTCTTTTTTTGTCGTTTGCTCATTTTTCCATCCTATCACCTAGGGAAGTGAAGGCGAACTGTCCCAACCTTGAGGCTTCTTCATATTGCTCTTTTCCGAGCTAGTTCTAAGGATTTGGATGTATTCAGTGTTACCAAGGTAGTATGATTTGGAGAGAGTTGTAGCCACTGCTCTTCTGGTCTGCATTCTGATCCTTACCCAAGAAGGGTCCCTGATCCCTTGAAGTCATACGTATTATTGCTCCTCAGGGCCTGTGCTCCCTTGGAATCATAAGTGCTTCTCTCTATCCTTGAACTTTGATCTGGAAGTGAGTCAAATAGTGCTCTGTCCCATGCCCAGTACTAGCAGGGGGGTCTCTTGTAATCCTTTTCTGACCAGTTGTCCAGAGACCTTACTGTCTCTAGGCTGAAATTCCCAAAGCTGCTGCTGCTGTCACTGCCATCTCCAAGCCAATAAGCTGATGTTGCCATCATGTGAACTCTGGGCCA
This sequence comes from Phalanger gymnotis, assembly GCA_028646595.1. Lineage (NCBI taxonomy): Eukaryota > Metazoa > Chordata > Mammalia > Diprotodontia > Phalangeridae > Phalanger > Phalanger gymnotis. The sequence goes on along the minus strand of CM053622.1, from coordinate 631,792,653 downwards.
GCCCCCATCCCAGTCTCATAAACTTTTCCTCCTGAACTTTGTATTACTATTGCAATGCTTTGTATTGCCAATGCCATGCACCACGGCTGAATTTTACTTTTGGTTCAGATCATGCTCCCAATAATGCACACTTTAGGCAGATTAGTTAGCATAAAGTACTATTTATTGATTATAAGACAACTAGATGATATCAGTGTCTGAATATATACAGATTATATGAGTATATATATCTCACCAAATTGGGGAAGTATCTACATCTGGGTCAGTCAGCTGGGAAGTCTCATTTCAGCTACCCAGAGTTTCGATTGGGAAATTCCTAGCTTATGGGTCCATCCCACAGGTGAGACTTACGTTGGCTAAAAGGAGAATTTTGGGGTTTTGGACAGAGTCAAAACACAAGACCTGCCCATCTGTTCTAAGTGCGGATGTTTACATTCCTCCAGGGGTGGCTAGCCCCTTAAAGAGGCAAAAATCCTGCCAGGAACATCTAATCTTCATGGGAAATGATATGGGGTTGATTTATTAATTTCTTCTCAGAAAGTCATGTCACGTGACTTCTGCCAGTATTCAACATGGAAGACTTAAAAATCCAATTAATTTCCTTTGCAACCTCCTGAGCTGTCTTGGCCTGGAAAAGTGTCTTATTCCAACCTTTCATTGACTCTGCCACCCCAAAATTTAATTTGAGGCATTAAAGTTGTTTTAAGGGAAATGTTGGGAAAGCTGGGCTGCAAAACTTCCTCTACTCCACTAACTTGGCTCCATCTCCAGGGTGATTCTTGGTATTGGACCTGGCACTGGGACAAGCTACATGGAAGAAGGACATGACTTCTTAACAACCTGACTACGAACGATCCTGCATGACCTGGGATGGGATTGGTGACAGTGCCAGCAATGTCATTGTCAGTAATGTAGCCCTGATGTTCCTCGTATCACTCCTGCTCATCAGTGCTACATCGGAAGAATGACTGTGATCTTCCCAAATTACCTGACTAGATCATTAAGACCTGGGACTCAGTCTTTTTAAAAGCAAAGCCTGAGATTTATGGTTTTCGTTCTGTTCTATATTATGTCACTCCTTTAGGGGGCTGTTACATTGCCTTTTGTTTTTTGAGGGGGTATGTGTTGCTGTCTTCCCATTTTAATTTTTCTTTCCTTCTGATGCAAAGCTTCTCACATCCCCAAGATGAGGGTTGCCCAGTATTTGCTCTAAAGCCATTTTAGCGTCAGACTTGTGGCTGCAAAACTCCTATGTGCCCAGAACAGATCAAAATGTGATTGGGAAATGTTTAACAAAATAAATCAAAATGCAACGCAACATAAGTAATGTGAATTTGTGACTTTGTAGGACAGCACGTGATCCTCTGGGACCCATTTCTATTTGAACTTAATACCATTCTTCTGGAATAACTTTGGGATCTTGCTACCAAGGAGTGGAATGTGGTAGGAGTAATATCTGCCATGTAGGCTAGGCCAATTTTTTGTTAGAGGTAAGACCTTGGCTATTGACATAGCTTCCTGGTGGCAAAATAGTACAAAAGCCCAGCAAAGGAGGAGTAAATAGTACCTCTCTCAGGGTTCTGATTAGAAGACCAAAATTTCCAACAGAAGCAGGGAAGATATACTCAGCTGAATCAATGCAATATCCTTTGCCTTTGTTGGCTAAGTAAACTATGAAGTATGGCAAGACCTAACTTGTATGTTGATCCTATTGTGGTAGGCTGGGCATGATTTTTAGTTTGTTGGTGCTTCCAGTTCAGAATTAGAATGAAGTTAGACTGTCATAGACCATGTAACAGATGGGCAATTAGGTGATTAGATTGCTGGCCTTGGAGTTAGTTAGATGTGAGTTATATCTCTGTGACCATAAGCAATTCACTTAACTCAGCCTCAGCTTTCTCACCTGTTAAATGAGGATAATAACACCTGTTGTTAGTGAGTCATTTCAGTCATGTTTGACTCTTCATGACCCTATTTGGTGTTTTCTTGGCAAAGATACTGGACTGGTTTGCCATTTCCTTCTCCAGCTCGCTTTACAGATGAGGACACTGAGGCAAATGAGGTTTAGTGACTTACCCAGGATCACACAGCTAATATGTATCTGAGGCTGGATTTGAACTCAGAAAGGTGAGTCTTCCTGATTCCAGGCCCAGCGCTTTATCCTTTGCACCATTTAGCTACCCCATATAGCATCTACTTCCCACAGTTAATGTGAGGATGACATATGAAAAGTGTTTTGCAAGTATTATATTTGCAAAGTATTATATAAATGCTGACCATTATTATTATTACTCAGACGTGGTAGATCCTTGAGATCGTCTCATCTAAATATAAGTAAATGTGATTACTACGTGAGAAAACATCGTTATCTGACGTCTCCCCTCTCTTTCACCTTTCCCAGCTTCTGTTTCCAAATGTGAAAGTAGCTATCCTAACTGACAAGCAGAGCTAGACCAGAGAAGATTTTTACCCTGACACTTAGCTTAGCTGGCTGTTACATAAATGGCACTTGACATCACTCATTTCGATGTAATCATCAAGCATTTATGTGCTCCATTTTCCCCATCATGGTGCCTGGCCCACCTTTACCCTGTGCTGGGCCAGTTTTCTTGCTAAGGTCTGTTTGCAACTTACTTCTTAGACAGACAACTTAGCTGTTAATCCTTTTATTACTTTCCTCAGAGATAGGGACAAGTAGTAACAGGCGCTACAGAGATGGTCTCAGTCAGCACTTCAGTAATACTCCCAAATTATAACAGCTGGATCAAACAACTTCCAGATCTAAAAAACCTGTACTTATTTTAAGGTATGACAGAAGTAGAAACACTCATTTTCCACCTGACCATAATCAGGAACCAAAGAAAACATCTATTTATTTATTTATATAAACTCTCTTGAGGTCACAACTAAAGGGAGCTCCAAAGTCCCCTGGGACTCATTTTCCCCACTAAGAACTGCCAGTAGCAGGCACCTTGGCACCTTGACTTTGGTGTCAGAAAAACCTTTTAAAATCTTAATCTAAATGTCACCAAAGAGGAAGACAGTGTCTTCCTCTAGGTATGAGATGAAGTCCTCAAACCTAGAATGTTTTATTTGCCTGCTGTTTTCCAACCTGTTTTCTTTCTCCTTTGAGGGCATTTAACCTAGAAACCTGTTTGTTAAACTGTCTTTTTTCTACCTTAGACCATCTTGCTGTTCATTCCTTTCTTGGTAGTTTTTACATTTCCCCCCACATTACTAAACACTCTAGAATCCATGAGCATTCCGATAGGCAACTCGTAGCTAAATGTGGCAAGATTCCTCTACTCTTTGAAGATGAACCAAGTAAGCATACCATAATTTATCTTTCAGCCAAATACCAAGTTAAAAAGATTAATGAAGGCAACTATTTTGGACAGGTCAACAACTTGGTGTTCCTAGTATGTGACTTATTTTCATTTTGTTATTTGATAACCTGTCATGACCTACTTCATATACTCTTTATCATTCTAGAAAATGGGCCTATCAGTTATTACTTATTACTCAGATTTGACAAAACCATTCATTTCCTGCCTCTTTACATTTGTACAAGACATTCCCTTAATTGGAATGCACTCCTCGATCATCTTTTCCTCTTGGTCTATTGATCGACTCAAGGCTCAGTTCAGATGTAACCTCCACGCTTCTCTCATCTATCTCTCCCTCCTCAGATGTTCTCAAAACATGTTGATGACTTGGTTCTTGGCCCCCTTCATTCCTTACCATGAATTATCTTTATCTGCATACATGCCACAGACAATGAAATGTAAGTTTATTGAAGGCAGGGATCACCTTCAGTTTTTGTCCCAATCACTTGGCACAGTCCTTTGAACACTTTGTGATCTCTCCTTTACCCATCTCTTCTTCATTCCCTACCTGATATTAAACTTGTGCCAGTACAATGTAAAGTCACCGAGGGCAAGGGGTCTTCCATTTTTGTCTTTACAGCTAGTACGGTGTCTTGCATATAGTCCATGTGCTTAATAAATGTTTGTTGAATTGAATCTTACTAGAGCAGTTAAATAGAGTTAGTTGCTAGAGTGGGGATTAAGTCAAAGTGATTAAAGACTTGTTTTTCAAAGAGCAGACCTGAAATAATTTACTTTGAAGGTAAGTAAACAGTTTAGGCAGGTGTGGAAATATATTTCTTTTAGTGCAGTGGTGGTAGGAAGTCAGTGGTGCCAAATGATACCTTATTAGTGGCATCACAGGAATGAGCAGTCCCCACTGAGGCCATTAATTCTCAATGTTTATAAGGGTGATGATAGTAATACCTTACATTTGTATAAAGTCCTGTAGCCTACAGAGTCCTTTTTAACATACGTTATCTCATTAGATCCTTATAATCTTGACTTGATAGGACATTTTAAACAACTCTAAAGTAAATACTACAATGATATTCTTATTTATTTATTGCTGAGGCCATTTTTTTTTAAGCATCAAAGGTCTACGATACTGTCCAAACACCTTGGGCTTCTCAGCTGCTCAGACCACTTCAATTCTTCGGTACATCTGTGATCCCACGGATTTAGGTGCTCTCTCCAGAGATGTAGACAGCAACACAACTACGCCCAAGTTAGTTTAGAATGTGGTTTCTAACTACATCTAGCCGACTTTTGTCTGTCTGTGCCTTCCGGGTAAATATGTCAACGTGTCAACTTTATTATCGTTCTTCTCATTTTGTTGTTGTTCAGTTGTGTCCGACTCTTTGTGAGCCCATTTGGAGTGTCCTTGACAAAGATACTGAAGACATTTGTCATTTCCTTCTCCAGCTCATTTTCCAGATGAGGAAACTGAGGGAAACAGGGTTAAACAACTTGCCTGGCATCACGCAGCTAGGGTGTGTCCGAGGTTGCATTTGAACTCGGGTCTTCTGGATGCCAGGCCCAGAGCTCTATCCACTGCGCCACCTAGCTGCCCCATCTTAGAGATGGACAAATTGAGACTCGGGTTAAATGACAATGACATAGTAAGTAGTATTAGAGTGAGAACCCAGGTGTTCAGACTCCAAGTCCAGTCTTTTTTCTGTTACACAACATGGCCCAGAATCAGCATCCACTCTGCAGATGTTCTTCTACACAAGTAATCTCTTAGGTTTTCCATCCACTAGGGAAGAAAACCATTCTAAAATTTATCAACAGCCAAAGGAAAAATACCTACATGATTGCTTCAAATAACCTCATCTTTTGAATCTGGCAAAGACACTGTCTCATCATTGTCCAAAATTAATCTGGACACAGAACCACAGATTTAGTGCTCGGACAGATCTTTGAGGTTTTCTGGTCTAACATCCTCATATTACATGGGAGGAAACTGGGGCCTGGTAATGAGTGTCAGACTTGGAATATACTAAGGATCTGGCAAATAATGTAGACCAGGAAAAGAGATTGCCTCCTTCATTAGCACAGACTCAAATAAAATAGGTATACCATTGTCAATTTTTTAAAAAGTTGTTTAAACTATGCAAATTTTCTTATTAATTACAGATTTTATATTGCCTTTCGTTTGGGCATTTATTTACTCATTTACATCAAATACTAGTCAAAACAGTATTTAGACAACTTTCAGATGATTTTGTGCATTAAAAGTAATTAAATAACATACTATTTCAGAAATCTTATATAAGACATAGAAATAACTGGTTTCATGAAGAGATAAAGTCTGCAATTAAGATCCTCTCACAAATGTTTGCTATGTTACAATACTAAAGGTGGCCTCAGGACAATGACTAAGCAATAAGTACTTTCATAAAAAAATTTTATTTCACACTTTTATACAAATATCCACAGGTACGTTCTCATCAAGGAATGATTTCACAACATTAGTATAAAAATTTATCAAATACAAACAGACCAGTGACTTGACTTGAGATGACATTTTTTAACAATTCTAAATTTAACACTGCAACAACATTCTTGCTTTTTGTGTTGTTGAAAACTATACCGACTTCAGGACATTCACTTTTTAAAACAAAGATCTACGAACACTGCCAACATAAGCAGCCTCTTAGCAGCTTATAAAGCCAGTACATTGGGATCTTGAGTTATCCAGGCAAGAAATTGAATTTTTAAACACTGATGCTACCTTGTTTTTTGAGACTAAAATTGTAAACAAAATACAATTTGTGTAAATGTCTCTATGAATGAGGACTTTCGAAATGAGTAAGAATTTTAAGGGCACACAGTTCCTGAAAAGGAAAAAAAAATAGCCCAAACCAATGAAAGTACACATAATAGTATTTTGTACGTTAGGAAATTTCTTATACTAGTTTCAAACTAATTAGCACCTTCCTCCTTTCTCTCCCCATATAACTTAACATTTTGGAACATGATAGTTAGAATAAACTTTTTTATGATGCCCGTTTCTATTCAAGATATAATCAATGTATGTAACACAGCTATTGCCTTATGTCAGCAGATGCAAAAAGCAATTTGAAGGCATTGTAAAGTTCTTATTTTAATAATCACAAAGTCACTCAGGGAACATAGGTTGGAGAAAAAACATCAATGCACTCTCTTGATGGCTCTAATGGTAACCAAAAAATTAAAAGTCATGCTATCATGTCTGAAAAATAAAATCACTGTTTTGACATAAGAGCATCGTTCAGTAGTCTCAAATCGGATCACTTCAGATCCATCATATGCACCTAGCCTTTTTCCAAGTGCTATTAATAGAGAGCATCTGGAGGAATGAGGAATGGGGACAAACAAGTCCATTTCCTCCAAGGCTTTCTTAAAGCATGTGTGTGATGTTCTGAAAATAGTTGCTGGAGGGCAAACAAAATGCCTCCAAACCAAAAAAAAAAAAAAAAAAAAGAGGCCAAAAAAAAAAAAAAAAGGATTCTGACTGTTCAGTAAGGACAAAATAAGAGTTATATCCTATCTCTTAACCAAACCCAAATCTAGATGGAGTTTAGGAAGAATGAGGGTGGGAAGAGAGACGAGGGAAAGATGCTACAATATATAGTTAAGTTTTAAGTTATTAAAAAAATATCTCTGGTATATTTATAAAGAATTATTATTTTCTTTTTGCAGTGAAAGATTTAGGTCAAAACCACTAACCACCTATGTACTAACTCTGTGATCACCTAAACCAATCAAAGAAAGGTAAATTGGATAGTCTTTGGCCTATGTGTTAGTGAAAGGCAAAACAATTTATGAGAAAAATAAATACCAGGGCTAAAATATATACAAAACATATAACTTGTATTCAAGCCTGTTGTGTTTGTGTGTGTGTGTGTGTGTTTGTGTGTGGGTGTGTGTGTGTGTGTGTTAGTCAGAAGATGATAACCTGTGTATTTTGGTGTGAGCAGTATTCACACAAATCTGAGGTTAAAAACAAGATGGCGGGATGGCAGCATCACCTTCTATTGCACATTTACTTCAAGACAGTACTTTAAACCATTGTCGATTTAAAGTTCTCCAATTTTGGTGGAAGAAACGTTTGGAAAGGCAATGCTAGAATTATGAAACTTACTACGTGCCAGTAGATATCAGCATGACTGATGATGGTGGCTTTCTTTCTAATATACTAATGGGAAGATTTCACAGGAGGTACAACTCAACATATCCTTTCTCATAATGGGTCAGCCACACCAAAATGAAAGGCAATCTGGAAATTTAAATTAAGGTAGTTTAAAAAAAAATCAGTTCCATCGGTCTTAAATTTAGTTGTGCAAAATAAAAGCCTTGGGATATGTAACAATATCCACAGTTTAAAACTGTAGGTCCATACTGTCTGTAGTAAGTCTGAAACCAATCCTCAGTTACTGAAGGAACTTTTAAAATCCATTTAAATTTCTGAGTTGGAAAGCAAGAGAACAGTCTGGAGAGTGTGCTGTTTTTTCCCCCTAGGAATAGCTTTCATCTTCATTCCATTTTGTGATCCACTGCTTTTTTTCCAGGCCATCATTATATTTCTCATCTTTGATCTGTCGTTCCTCTTTCCGGATTCTTACAGCATGGTATCGGGGAACGCTGTCATCGTACCTGGAGCGCTTAAAGAATCCACACTAGAGAAGAGGCAGAAAAGGGAAACAAAAATATTCAATTATAAAATGCAAAAAAAATGTACTAAACAGGAATATCTAAGATTTTTTTTCCTTTTAAAGCAATGCCCACATTTGAGAGAAAAGAAATTATTTTCCTTAAGAAAGAAATACCTATGTCTGAAAAGAAAAACGGCTGAGATTGGAGAAAGGGAGAATAATGGAGTAAGAATACAGTAGAAGAGCTTTTGCAACTGGAGGCCACGTCTATTTTCACCTGTTGACTTTAGATTAAAATTTTTTTTTTTAACAACAGTGAAACCCATCTCTGTTCTAACAATTTAGGAGTCACTGAGAAAATGCTTCTACAATTTAACAAATAATCACAATATTATATTTGAATTACGGCTCATTTTAAAATCACACTAGGGGAGTCGTTTCAGCATAAACAGTATTTTGGAAATAGATCAGGAGCTAAATCAAGACTGAAAAAAAAAGAGAAAAGGTTTCCTTGCCAAAATAAATTGATGTTAAGTCACAAACATTTTGCAAGACAGTATTTGAATATACCAGTATGGTGTAACTGGCATATTTAAAAACCTTACTTATGCCTCCTGTTTAAAGCTTCATTGCTCCTATCATATCTCCTGGGAGCTATATGGCATCTCAGTTGTATAGGACATGTTGACCTGTCCACAAGTTAATCTCTTTTCTTCACAAATAATAAAGTAACTTTGTTAACCTGAATTATACCCTGCCTAAACCTTCTGTTTGTCTGAGCTGCTGTGGGACTCACAACACATCGGAATGGCTCCTCACTTTCTTGGAAAATACAAGATGCCTTTTCCACTGAAAGTGCTATGGGAATTAAATACTTTAGCCATATCTGCCCTGCTCTGTTGAAAGACAATACAATCTGAATGGAAATTTTCTAGGTTATTTCAGAATCAAAAACTGTTTGGAATGCAGTGTGGTTGTAAAGGAAGAGTCTTCCAATTTAGAAATGCAGCTAGATGATGGATGAGGAGGATATTTAGAATGAAAGATTAGACTGTTTATTATGCAACCACCTACAGGAACAGAATGCTTATGTTGAATGGTACCATCGTATTATTAAAATATCATGGTAAAAAATGTGTATTAATACGGCAATAGGAAAAAAATGGCATGAGGGCTTTCGTCTCAAGGCTACTTCTATGCTGACGACATTTTTTTTTCATGATTTATAATCTCAGACTAGATCACAGTAGCAATACTACCATAAAACACAGCTATTACTCCATTTAAACAATGTAGTAATTTAATGAACATTCAATGGCATGAGAGAAGTACTGTGCCATGGAAATTTGAGTGGGGTACCAAACTGAGCCAAGGAAAGGAACAGGAAGTTGGGAAAATGTCATCCTTTCCCTGTTTACTAAGATGTCAAAAAAAAAATGAGAAAGGAAAACGTTGAACTTCTCTCATGGGTCCACAAATAAGAAAAGTAAAAGGAAATCCAAAAACCTCTAAAAAGAGAATACAGAGGTTAAAGTCCACTACAATAAACTCAGTGGACTATCTAAATTACTTTGTTAAACTGAAATTTCTTTTTATCTGTTATTACTCTACTACTGCATAGAGTTGAAATCTTACAGAAATTTTGGTCATAATGTGCTAAAACGGGCTTTGGCCTGTCTTGTGTTTGCAGCAAAGTGAGGCTGCTTCTCTTGATCTTAGCAGCACGACACTTGTGAACAACAAAATTATTCCAAACTATCAATTTCCCCCCTCTATTTAATGTAAGTAGATTAAAATGATAATGATGAAAAAAATAAGGTAAAATTAAAATGATGAAAAAACCTTTTCATCAAGAGAAACAACATGTTTTCGCATGCAACAAAAGTTAATAAAGCAGCCAACATCACTTATAGTTACAGGCAATTCCATGACTAACCAAAAAAAATCAGTAGCAATTTCTTATGTGTTTAAAATCTCCAATCTTGCTCACTATCCACTAGTGAGTATACATGTATGTATGTGTGTATACATACACGCACACACATGTAGTAAGCTATCAGTGATTATAAAGATTTGGGGCATTCTTTGTTTACGAGTCTATAAGGCTTCAAATTTTTGCTACTGTTTGAAGTTGTATTGGAATGAATGGGAAGGAGAGGAAATCATACTTGTAATTGAAGGATTTTTCCTACACTTTTTAAAAAAAGGCACGTGAGCATTCAAATGCAAATAATGAAAATACACAAAAGCAAGCAAGCACATGGAGATACACAGAAACTCATCTGTTAATGGAACGAATGCAGCAAGCTCTTTCCCTTAACATTAGCCACCACAACCACAGCAGGTCCCACAGCTAGCAATGAAAAAACATTGATCAATTACCAATTACAGAAGTAGCTCAATACTATGCATCAGAAGTAAGCCTCTCTTTATCAGATGGCTGAGCATGGATCTCAGCCTTGTGATATGTGGCATCATAATGATCTTTCTTATTTCTCTTGAAGAAACCACACTATAAGGAAGCAAGGTACTTAGTCAATTTCACAGGTTGATGTACAACAGCCAAACAAAACTCAGAACTTGATCTGTTACATTTATAGCCCATATACAAAGATACCAATTTCAGCAGCCACTAGGTAAGACAGCACTAAATATTTGGGGTAACATTCAACCTAATTCCCCTAGGACATATTGCCTCTCCTGATGATTTTCCTTTTATGACTCCAACAACTAAGGAACCAACATAGGTTAACATATCAGAGGGGAATGGATTCCATTTATTCAGAAGAAAAATGTCAAGGCATGCATTTTCTCCAGAGGCTTAAACATGCCAAACTGTGTCTTTGGTTTCATCTAGAAGGTGCGTCGTGCCCTTCTGCAGAAGGTCAAAAGGATGACCTATGCTGTTTGTTCAGACAGTAGCTAGGAAATGAACTCTCCGAAGTGAGACTTGCACAAATCCTAGGAAAAGAACTTCTGAGAAGTTTTTTTTCCCCTCCTTTCACAATAAGTTCTGCAGAACAAATACCATCTACTTGAGGCCTAGGGATTTGTGGAGCGAATTACAATATAAATTTGAAGACAGCACAGTGAAAGAATGATTGCTGTCATTTTCACAAATTCCAGATGAACACGAAACCCTCAAACGGTAGAAACTTAAGTGAATTAGGTTAGGTCACTCTAAATGAGTATAAAAGCATTATCCCACTTTCCACTGTAATTTCCTTCATATAACTGCAGAACTCGGTCTATTTACTTATACTCGGTTCATAAGGCCTTGAAATTATACTTTGAAATATAGCTTGGCCTGATGGATCTGTAACCTTCGGTGAATTCAACTTCTTATGCTGACAAATGTTATGAAGGAAAAGATATACCTAGTTGATATTGGGAAAAGTATGCTTGTTTGTGAAACCACCTAGTGATCTCTCAATTATCCAAGCTAATCAAGAGACAGTATGACCTAAGGCAGAAGTGTCAAACTCTTGAGAACAAAGCCCAAACCCGATTAAAATGTAACTGGGGAATGCTTAACAAAATAAATAAAAATACAACATAATGTTAATTTGTGGTTTTCTAAGTAGTCAATACCCAGATCCAACCCTTTTCTATTTGAATTTGACACCACTACCTTAGTGGACAGACAGAACACCACCCTTGGAGTCAGGAAATCCTGAATATGACATAGACTAGTTCTATGATCATGGACTAGTTACCTAACCTTCTGATGTCCGAAGCAATTCTCTAATACTATAAGTTAATATGAGTTGCTGATCTGCATTGGTGGAGGCATGTTCCCCACACCAAGAATTCACAGGTCTGGGGGAATCCAAATGAAGGAAAATCAAAGCCTTGGTATGAGGGGAGTAACCATAAAATAATGAATCTTAGTCACATGTACAAAGTCTTCTGTACATGTACTAAGTCTTCTGTACAAAGACTTAAAAGAACACAGAGCTACAGAATGGCAGATCGGAGAGGGATCTTAAAAATTATCCAATCAAACCCCATCATTATTTCCAGTAAGAAAACTGAGGCAAAGGGAGATTATGTGATTTAGCCAAAGCAACACGTCTAGTTGATGAGTATGCTGGGGCTAGAAGTCATGTCTTTTTTAAGTACCTTTCCATGACACCAATTTTTAGATAGCCTATCTTTAGATAGGACAGCCTATCTGGAAGGCTATCCTTAGACACTCCCTAACACCAGAACACTTTTTTTCCTTGACTTCATTTTTCTTGATTTTACTTTAACATGGGTTGGTTAGACTTGTCTCAGACTATGAAAAACACAACTGCATAAACCTGATGCTTGAGCAGTAGGTCTGCATTGAACTAATGGAGGTCGGGCTCTGTCTAAGATTCACTGTGAATCAAAAGCTCTTGGGATAACAAGAACTCCAAACACATCCCTTGGGAGAGGTCTGAAGTATGACTTCACTTTGGGAGAAACATGTGTGGCCGGGGCTGGAGGATGCATAGCTCTCATTTTTTACAGCAGAAAGGGGAAATAGTATTCTGCATGGCCCATTACACTCTGAACTCCATTTGTAATTTATTTCTAACTCTCTATTGTAATGAGGGTAATTAGATAGCACAGTAGCTAGAGCACTGAAGTCTGAAAGACCTGAGTTCAAATGTGGCTTCAGACATTTACTAGCTATGTGATCTTGGACAAGTCACTTTAACCCAGCTGGCCTCAGTTTCCTCAGCCGGAGAAGGAAATGGCAAACCACTCCAGTATCTTTGCCAAGAAAACCCCAAAATGTAGTCATGAAAAACTGAACATAACTGAAAACGACTAAACCATAACAAAATTGTAATGAGAGAACTGTGCATTACCAGCAATACTAAAAACCAAGGCCACGAAATAGTGTCTATATGTTGTAACCTCTAGGAACAACAGTATACACACAGGCAGAATCCTTATAAAGATAGATGTAGGAAATATGTACACATATAAATATAATCCTTATATAAGATGTATGATATGTATACATAATGTATAAATCCTCATATAGCATATATATGAAGATGAGTACAAGCTGTGTGGAAGAAATGTTTTTTAATGTGGTAAAGTGGTTTCAGAAGGGGAAGAGGGAAAGGTGTTTTAACAGTTAAAAAGAAATGAAAGCTTTCTATGTGGGCTTCTATTACGTTTAGAATATAAAGTATGGGTGGTACTTTTTTTTCAAATTGATTCCAAATTTTGCTCACCTCATACAGATATTTCACGTTATGGTGTGAGGTGGCAGGGTTGAGGGGGTAGGTTTGGCTAAAACTTGCCAATACTACAGTAGCCAGCAATTAAGGATCTGTTTGTTCCCAAAGGAAGCTCATGGCAGTCTCAAGCAACAGAAAGATGAATCATGTTTGGTTATGTGTGCTATGGCTGTCATTAAGGTGGCTGAACTTCACACATCAAAACTTTCCGTAGCATTCAGATCATTATAACATGCTGGCCTCACTCTTTTAAAAGCCAGTAGTTTTAAAAACATGAAATAAAATACACATTAAAATGCTTAAATAAAACCCACCTTCCATAGTAAAAAGACTAAGAGAGCAAGCATCAAAATTCCAGCAAGGATAGCCACAAGAATGATCCACCAAGGCACTCCAGAATACTGCGCGACTGTCTTTGAAGGAAATACTGTAACACGGACCTGTGAGACGGAAGAAATTATGTAAGGATGAGTGTATGCTGTGTGAAGGAATGCAAAGAGCAAGAGTTTGAAAGACCAATTCTAGCTCAGATTTTGCCCCCAAAGGCAGTTTGGGCAAGACCATCTATGAACTATACTTAAATTTTAAATGCAATTTTTTTTCCTCTGTTAACTGTGTAATACATTCCACACTTGCTTACTTCTCCAATCTCGTTCCTTCACTCTAGGCAGACTTAAAAAGAGGTCCACAATACATAATGTACGAATCCTCATATAGCATGTATATATGAAGATGAGTACAAGCTGTGTGGAGGAAATATTTTTTAATGTGGTAAAGTGGTTTCAGAAGGGGGAGAGGGAAAGGTGATCCACGATGATGAAGCTTTTTTTTCCAATTAAAATTTCAGTAAGAGAAAGAACTGTTAAATTAAGTATAAAGAAGGTATATGGACAATAAGCATTCCCACACTTTAGAGGTGGCAGTGAACTCCACCAAGGCTGACGGAGGGCAAGGAAGTCAGCAGGGATGTTGGCATGCAAAAATATTTTTCTTTGGGTGGAAGTGGCATGGTGGAGGGAATCAGGAAGCCCCCCTCCACATTCAAGTCCCTCATCTACCACATATTGGCTATGTGATTCTGGAAAATTCATTTCACCTCTCGATGGTCCAGGAAACTCTCTAAGACTTTATGTTATAATCTGCCCTGGTCAAAGAAGTTCCTCCCTAGTAACTCCCAGCACTGAGGAAATCTCAGATCTGGCCAGTAATGCTGACCTGCATCCTTCCTGACTCTTTGCTTGATTCGATACTGCTCCCGACACCAGCAATATCCTCCTTACCTGCTTTGCCTGGAAAACTGGTCATCCTTTAAAGCCCAAATCAAATGTCATCTCATCCATGACACTTTCCCTGACGCCCCCATCAGGATGATCTTCCCCTTTGCCCCTCACATGATACTTTGATATCTTCTCTGAGGCACTCATGCATCATTGGATAGTTTTGTCTTCTCTCATTACAGTGTCCCAATGAGGGTTAATTATATTTCATATTTCCTCCCACCCCGACTCCACTTACTGCCTATACATAGCGAGTTTTAAATAAATATTTATTGAACTGAATTACTGATCAATGATAATACCAGGAATATTTAGGTTTGAGAAAAAGGAGATCTCATCAGTTTTCAAATATTTGTATGAATGAGGAAGTAAACATGTTTTATATTACTCTAGAGTGGAGGTTCTTAAACTGAAGTCCATGGTCCTCTTGGTCTACAGAGAGAGGTCAAGGATTCTTCTATAAACTTGGAAACTTTTCATATTTGGATAATTATTTCAATATAATGGTTTCCTTTATACTCCTGTAGATCTTGTTTTGTATATTAAAAAATATTATTCTGAGAAGAGGTCCAAAAACTTCATCTGACTGCCAAAGGGATAGGTGACACATAACAAATTAGAAACCTCTGCTATAGAAGGCAGAAGACTTATTGATGGATAGAAGAAATGTCATGCTAGTAAATTTTTAACAACTAACTCTCTGAAAACACTTAACACTATTTTAAGTGTAATCTGCATTATCAGCACTTTCTTCATCACCTTCTTAAATCTAAAAAGTCAACAAAATAATAAATCAAGCCCTAATTTCTAGCATTTGCTGATTTCTGAAATATAAATTACTCACAATGAAAATTTAACAATCAGCTTTTGAAAACCTACCCAAGCCAACTCCAGTATATTCCTGGTGAGAAGTTACAAAGAGACCAACTTAGGCTCAATACAAGGAAGAATTTCATAATAATTAATGCTATTCGACGATAGAAAAAGATTCCTTGTGAGGTAATAATAAGCTCCCTATCACTGGAGGTATTCAAATACAATTTTCTACAGCAAATACACTGTCACAGTCCCACCTGACTCAACTGTTTCGTGACGACACGATACCTTTGTGTTTATGGTAAATTGGTCATGAGAAAGTATTTGGTTCTGTAGGGCAAAATGTAGCTTTTCTGATTCTTCTCCAAAGTTTCTATCATGTGAATATTAAGATCATGCAACACTTTCCTGACAGATGAAACCACAGTTATAAGTTCAATCAATGATTCTCCGATAGTCAGTATTAAGCAAGACATAAACCAGAGAGACGTATGCTTGCCAAAGTTTGGCTCTAGTTTGGGGGAATGTCCTGTGTGTAGTCAAAATGGAAGAGGGATTATGTAGAGATACTGAGGTTCTCTTACGATTCAT
This sequence comes from Phalanger gymnotis, assembly GCA_028646595.1. Lineage (NCBI taxonomy): Eukaryota > Metazoa > Chordata > Mammalia > Diprotodontia > Phalangeridae > Phalanger > Phalanger gymnotis. The sequence continues at coordinate 631,776,742 of CM053622.1, read as the reverse complement.
GTTTGAAATTGTGCTGATTGCATCAATCCTTCAAATACTATGGGTCCCCCTTAGTGAGATACTTCACTTCTCAAAGGAGATCAGCCCACTTATCACACAGCCAAGAATGAATTGGCTGACCATCCAGATTACAGCCTACAATTGCACTGGCAGCCTACTGAGTTGGTCAATCACTACAAGTACCTTAAACAAACACAGCAGATAGACGAGGACATGGGTGCAGGACTGAACAGGTGTAGGACAGAAGACTATGCTTCATTTAGGAAACTGTGCAGCCCCATCAATGATGTCAAGATGCTCCCTTTGGTTACCCAAAGGGCAAAAGAAAGACATATGGTGGTTCTAAGTAAGTTACAGAATACTGACCTAGAATTAAACCATAGAGTACAATGATATCTTTCACTCAAGAGGACTAAAACCCAGGATTATTTGGGCTTAAAAGATATCACTGAAGATCTGTTTAACTGGAAAAGAAGTCAGGCCAGTTATGTACAGATTGGAAGGGTTAACAGATAAGCAGTCTGCTATACTGTATCCACAAAATATTAAAAGACCCAGAGAAGGCCTCTAGGTTGTCTAGGTACATCTGGAGGTTTTTGGAGGTTCTATGGAAGAAAATGAACAAGAATCACATAAAATGAGAAAGAAAAGATGGTTTACAAAATTCACTAGTGGAGCCCACTAGTTTGCCCACTAGTAATGCCCACATTTACGAGATTATGGATCTGTGATCTTAAAAAATATGAGAGGTTTGGCCTAGATCAGGGTTATTTAACCTGAGGTCTATGAACTCGGTACAACAGTATTTCAATATAAACGATTTCCTTGGTAATCCTGAGTTTGACGTATTTAAAACCTTTATTCTGAGAAGGGGTCTATGATACATAAAAAATGTTAAGATTACTGGATCTAGATAATCCCTGCAATTCCTCTAAACTCTAAAATTCAATTATTCAATAACTCATTCTACAAATACTTTTGATAATTTAATATGTGCATAGTTGGATGATTTCTAGGTTTCATTCTGACCCTAAAAGCCTATCAAAATGCATTTACCTCTTTAAAGGAATGAGTAGATGTATAAGGAGGAACAGAGAGAGGAATCATGAAAGGCAAGAGGATGAAAACAAAAAATACTGGCAACTTCAGTTTTACCAACTAGCCCAGAGAAAGACCAAAATGATTCTAAAACTACTCACTTGAGTGCCTGCATTTGGGACCTTAATATTCTCTGCAGCAGCAGTAACATTAATGGAAGCCTGAAGAAGAATATCTAAGTAGTTCAGCTTGGAATATTCCTGTTTTGGGAAAAAGACAGTAAATGCATCAAGGAAACAACTGATCCCTATAAGAAAGTAAATCTCTTTCCAAACAATTGTCCCATCATGAGGCCATACCTCTAGGAATGTACCGTTCCACAGCCTCGACCGTAATATAACAGAAGCCTTGCTGTCCAAACCGTGTAAGGGACATTTTATGTTCACACAGTTAACATTTGTGCTACAATTCTAGAAAATAATTAAAATTGAAAAGTTGAAATGTAGAGTACCAAAAAATGCTAGTAATCTGTCAAATCTCTTAGAGAACACTTACAAGTGTCTGATATTTTCTTTCTGCAAATAAAGAAAACTTTCTGCCATCATCTGTCTGCTTCTCAGCAATTTCTCGTTTCTTTCTTGAGTTGTGAGGAGATTCCTGAAGGAGAAGGAGAATTGTCACCAGGAAGCCCTTGGTCAAGCAATTCTGCCTTTTCTTCCCCCCATACAATCTGGACCTTTTCCTTATCATCCCTCCCAAAATCACTTCAAATCTACATTTTTATACTACAGTCACACACAGATTCCCTCTACAATTTATGTACAAAACCAGTGAAAGTTTTTATCATCTAAACTTTCTGACATTTACTGATTTTAAGACCAGGCAGATCATCTCTAGCTTACATAAATATATGTTGAAAAAAAGAACGAGGTCTCCAAAGAATTAGCCAGGGCATAAATAGTCCATCACCAAATTGGTGTAGGGAACCCTCAGGGAGGAAATTTCTTCTATTAATGTAGATTAGAACCTGCTTAGAAACTTAAGAGTCTTTTAGACAGATGCCCAGGGGCACTGAGATGTTATGGGTTACACAGAGAGTACGTTTCAGAGGCAGGATTAGAACCCAAGTCTTCTAGACATTATCTCTATCACACCAAAGCCTTTACACCTGTGTTTTATTCTAGATGTTTTCAATGGCCAATGGATGTCCTATAAAACATCTCTGGCTGATATAGTCGAGGCAAAGCAGAATTGAAACTGCCTGTCCAAGTCTCTAGCATAACTAAAGAATTATTGATTATAATTACTGACATGTCTATAACACCTTTAAGATTTGCAAAGGGCTTTCTGTACATTATCTCATTTGATCTTCATAATAACCCTGTGAGGTAGATTGCCAATAGCACTGTCCCATGTTATAGATGAAGAAACTAAGGCTTAACAAGCTAAGTCACTTGTTCATGGTCACACAGCCAGTAAGTGTCAAGAGGCAGGATCAGAACACAGGGCTCTTCTGACTGATGGTACAGCGAAAATAGAGCTGGACACACCAATCACAGTAGGATGCCTTCCAACTCTTCTCAGCTCTCAATTATTGGACATCAACTTATCTCTATTATTGGTCATCAAATTTCAGAAGTTTTCATTTCCTGGAATGAGTACTAAGTAAAGGCAGTTCTAGCCTTTGGAATTAGGCATTTAACCTGAAAATTTCTCACTCTTCCTTGGTAACTTATAACTAAAAGGAAAATAAAATATGAGAAAGGAGGAAAGGCAAGGTTATTACTCTCTTGATTTGGTTTGGTTAATGCATCAAAGCAATCCTCTCCCATTTCACTGACATAATGACATTAGATAAGTTATAAGCTGAAAAAAACCTAAAAAAAAAACATACCCTTAGTCCCAGAGAGTTAATTTCAGCTTGTGGCTCACAATTTATTTGTTCCAATCCTTTGGATTCTATTTTCACCAAATAAAGCAGCCATTTGCCATTGCTAATTTCTTTGGGCCACTGAATGTTTAGAGATGCTGTGCCAAGATTTTTAAGAGGTTTGCCTAAATTAATTACCTGTTGGGAAATAAAAATGCATATGTTATCTCAAAGTAAATTCTCTTAATGCAAATTTACAGCAGCAGTTACCACTCATAAGCAGTTGGGAAAATGTCAAAAGTATTTGATGTAAAAATTGAATGAGAGCACAGAGAGGCATCAGAAACACAGATTTTGAGGCATGTTTGTTCATGCAGAGGACAAGGGCAAAGCACACTGATCTTCTGAGCTGTGTCTATATAATCGGGTCATCACCATTAACTTCAAATGTGAAGATACCCATTGGAATCTCCTTGTGTGGCTGCTCTCACAGGTCAGGAATGACACTTCTATGACAGACAAGGAATGTCATAGCAGGCTTTTACTATATGTAATAGCTATACTTCTAAGTACAGAATTTTTAGTCACAGGAAAGGGAAATCTATGTATGACTTTACGACAAGATTCAATGTCATATGGATAAAGGGAAGCAGATACTTGGACAATTTAATCATCTGTTGTGTGTAGCTAGTCTCGAGGAAGTTTTTCATCACTTCAATGTTATTGTGCAACACACCTCCAAGCCTCCTTTCCCAATATGGTCAGTATGTTTTACAAAGTATAAACCCAGTTTCACATTCCTGAAGTAAAACAAAAATAGGAAGGTAAACCTGTTGAGAGAAACAGAGATATTACCTTCCAAAGCCAATAAATAAATTTTTTTTTAGATTTTCATTGGCATAAATAATTACAAGGTACCAAGTTGCCTCGGTTCCTCAACTGCAGAATGAGCTGGAGAAAGATATGGGAAACCGCTCCCCCCTCCCTGTATCATTGCCAAGAAAACCCCAAATGGGGTCACAAAGAGTCAGACATGATTGAAACACTGAACAACAAGAAAAACAAATTTATGTAGTACCTACTGTGCACCAAACACTGCCCCAAGTGCTTTACAAATATCTCATTTGATCCTCACACCAACTCTGTGAGGTAAGTGCTATTATTCTCCCATTTTGTAATTCAGGAAATTGAGGCGAACAGAGAATATGAAATGTTAGAGGTTGGATTTGAATCCAGGTTTTCCTGAGTCCAGGTCCAGCACCCCCTGGCTGTTCAGAGTATGTGATAAAGACAACGTAAAATAAGAATGGAAAGGTCACACTGTGGGAGCCCTCAAATGCCAGGCTGAACAGTCTGGAGTTTATTTGGTGGACAATGGGGAGACAAGTAAAAAGAAAGAAATTATTTTTATGAACGCCGTATCTTACACACATTTGCTCTAACTCACCCTGAATTCATACTCTATTAAGTTTCCAATCTCATCTTCAGATTTCATAGCTCGCTCACCAACAACAGTACCTCCAAAGTACACCTGGGAAGGTTTAGCAACTCTGTTAAATTAAAAAACACTGGGTTTCAGTAAAGATTGTAAATGGTTCTTTCAAACATTGATTTGTTATGCTAAATACAAACACTTACCCAGAGACCGACAAAAGCAGTTCAATAACCACTTTAGCTTTAGCTGTAATTGAAGCCAAATTATCTTGATTGCTTGTTCTGAAGTGGAAAGGAAACAAAGAGGCTTTATTTTAACAGTTTTTTCATTATAATTACACTTCTTTCACGAGTCAGATCAGAGGCGACTCTTGGAGGCCTACACATTCATGGTGCCAGGCTAGAGGAAGAGACAGGAAAAAGAACTCTTACGTTTCCAACTTCAGATTCACGTCCAGGTCTGTGGTATCAAAGGTGACTTCTGTGGTACTTAAAATCAAATAAAAAGTAACCTAAAAAGGAGAAACAAAGCATAGGCCAATTAACATGAATCCAATCTATCAAAATCCCAATGACATTATAAAATAATAAAATGAAAAAAAAAAGCTAGCACCCACACTAGAATTTCTCTTAAAGGGATTTCCAAGTTCACAGTCCACTTGGGAACCATTTACATTGGCTGCGCAACTCAACTGTTTTTCCTACGAAAGTAAAAAAAAAGTTAGGCCAAAATTATCAAACACTAAAGACTTATGTGTGCATATGAAATACACACACATTTTCTTTCTCCCTTTCCCTTTTTGTCTTTAAGGACACTCACAGGATAAGCCCTCAGCTCTCTGTAGGCAGAATAAGTTAAGGTGTCAGGAAAAGTTGCAATGAGTTTGGCTTCGTGGGCATCGTCCCCGTCTTTTGCAGGATTCCTGGGATCAGATGGGCTATTTGTCACTGTTATTTCTAAAGCGATATCCTTCTGGTCTTTGAGGACAAGCTCTGGAACGCCATTGTGACTATAAAAAGACACAGAGATAACAATATCATTCTCAAGACACTTGAAATCCTTCCTCATCAAAAGGCCTTTGTCAAATGATAACAGTTTATGTAAATGCTACAAAAGGGATTCTTACATTGGCAAATAAGAAAATTTGTCTTGGTTGCCATCTCGCGTACAAAATCTGTACTTTAATTTCAGATTGCTATTACAGATGTTGTCATTTCCGCATCCCTCTTTTAGGAACTGAACCTAGAGAAAAACCAGAAATGAGTGTACGTTAACATCCATCAGGAAAACACAGACGGAAGGCTAAGTAAATCAATGGCTTCCTCTATGTCTACATTCTGGTACAACACCACCTTTGGAGAAACCACAGGCGTGCCAAGCCTTTGTGACATATCCAGTTCCCACTTGGGTCTGGAAGGACATAGCAAATAACATTCTAATAACTTTTCCCCAATTACATAAGAATAAATCATGGCTAAAGTTGTCTTGTGGCAGAGTGGATAGTGTGTCAGGCCTGGAGGCAGGAAGACTCATCTTCTTGAGTTCAAATCAGGCCTTAGACACTTACTAGCTGTGTGACCCTGGAAAAGCCACTTCGCCCTGTTTGCCTCAGTTTCCTCATCTGTAAAATGAGCTGGAGAAGGAAATGGCAAACTACTCCAATATCTTTGCCAAGAAAACCCCAAATGAAGTCACGAAGAATCAGACACAACTAAAGCCAACTGAACAGCAACAAAAATGTTTTCTTTCTCTTTGTTTCACCATGCTACACTGAGGCTCCTTCCAGAAGGCAGAAATGTGCTAGAAAGAAGTTATAAAGATGACAAAAATATCCATATCAATAACAGTCTAAGGAGTTTGTGAAGCAGTGTTATATACGCTATGGTATTTTACAAAGTTTAGATTTAACCTGCTTCTGGTTTCAAAAAATCTTACACCTTTTACTATTCACTATGAGAAAGTGGCCTCCATAAATCCTCCAAAACCAGCAGAGATCACAGGGGGACTGTGTATAGCATAAACATAAGCTGGCCTACTGACAGCAAGAAAGAAGCATAATCATAAATAAGTGAATCCTCCTCTCTAAATCAGCACAATACCGATTTGTAACCCTTTCCCCCCCACTCCTACTCCCAACCCAGTACAGGATCTCTAACAATTCAGACTGTAACTTTCTCCAATTCTAACATAACATAACTGAGTGTATAATGCTGTCCGTTTCATCTTGCTGATCGCAGCCTAAAGTAATCACTTCCCTTTCTGAGCAAGACTTGCCCCTTGATTGTAAGAACCAGACCAACCAAGAGCAGTTTTATGACTTTTCAAAGGCATGAAAGGTCTTCGGTATAAGAACACTGTAACAGGAGAAATATACGATACACTGTATAGAAACTCAGCTGGTTATAATATGAAAAAATTGCAATAGAAAGATACTTTCAGCCTATAAACTATTCATACATACACGCCTTCCTAATTTGGGGGGAGGGAGGAGGAAAGAAATCATCATTTCACTGATGTCAAATAAGAGTGTATGCATGGGAATATATGTGCATGTGCATGTATATATACACATTAATGTATATATCAATATTTATACCTATATCTAGATCTATGATCCCTGTTAGTCTCTAGATTACCAGAGATCAGAGTGAATGGCAAATGTGTCAGCTGCTAGAGTAAAGGTATATATGTAACACGTACGTATATTAACATACATATGCCACGGATTTTGAGAGATCAATGAGATGGTGATTTTTCCAAATTACTAAAAAATTTAGGTAATTATTTGTACTGTGTAAGCAGATTATTTCTCTCATTATTTCCTTGATTATGATTGACTGAGTTTAACATGTAATATATACTGAACATGTAACACATGCATATGTTACAATACAGATTTATACAAAGAAGCATCCTCTCAATCTAATTACACATTCTAACTATCCCCTCGGGAAGATATTTTACTACACTGTTTAACACTGTAGGAAAAAACCTCTGACATGATGGGGCATCCTGCAAACTTACCTCTGAGGTCACCGTTTTTGGTTCATTTGAATTCAGAATTGGAAGAAGTTCTGGAAGTGAATTCACTCTCCTCCGTGAACTTGGTTCTTGGATTTCCACTGAAGCTGTTATGGGAATGGGACGTAGTTTATCTCTGATGTTCTCCTGGAAAACAGAACCATCTAATGAGGATACTTACTACGAGGAAACAGTAACACACTCCTAAGGACTATTTTATTTTGGATTTAAGAATACTACTTTCAAACATCTGTATATACCACTAAAAAACCCCTCTTGAATTAAATAAGAATAACCCTCATGCAGTGCCTTGACCCTCCCTACTTACTTAATCTCTTAATCCCTCACCTGCAGCCAAAGTGTTCTCTCCATGCACATTTTTTGCTTCTGCCCTTTCAGAGTCAAAGCATGAGAAGACTTAGGTTCAGAAGGTTGATTTGGAAAATGAACTCTTGATGATAATCCGGATTTCCTCCTCTGACTTTCGGCTTCAAGGGTGCCCACAATTGCTAAGGAAAATTCAACAAGTAAACAGATACTATGAAACATCTATTGACTCAAAGCATATTCCGCTATAAGCATATTTTTAGTTCTTTTAAAATCCTTTCTTTCTGAACTTTGGTGGAAAAACTTTTTTTTCCCATTTGCCAAGATGGAAAATCTTGTGGCTAACCTGTCACTCGTGGAAATGTGATTTTTTCCTATCTCCTACTAGCAATTTATTTACGCACTTAAAATCTGATGATTTATAAATTAATTTCAACTCAAGCCACCTGAGGGCGCTCAAGAACAACCCAAAATTCCACCACACTGTATTTTCTGTTAAGTTTGTGGCTGACATGACTACAGCAAATCATGGAATTCTAGGGCTAAATAGAGGTCAAAGCTCTCTTCAAAAAGTAAAAATAATCCCACTGCGTTTAGGCAGGTGAATATCTAAAGCTATCGAGTCTTTTTTAAAAAAAGATAAAAACAAAACAAGACAAAACAAAACCACTATAGTAATGCTGGTTGCATTTTCTTATAAAGAAGTCTTTTGAAGATGGGATTGACTTCTGCGTTGGTAAGCAAAACGTGTTCCTTTGCACTTAGTTCAACAAGTGCCCTTGAAGAGTTTGGCTTTTGTTTGCTTTGAGTAATTCAGTGTATTTCATTGAGTCTTACTAAGTGCTAAGCCCCAGGCCCAAACCCCTATTAGGTGTAAAACCTTAGTGGGTGTGGATTGGCAACTAAGGTGGGGCCCAAGGTGGAGCTAACTCCAGGGAGGGCCCAGTTTATATGTCTGGGACAGTAGAGGCTTTTAGACCAAGTAGGTTTAAGTCACCTCTTCTTGACGATTCTAGGTCATGTGGGTAAATGGCATGTGTGACACACCCCTGACTTCCGAAAAAGATACAAAACCAGGGGTTGGATTTCTCTTCTTTGGAGCTCTTTGCCACAGCAGTGGTGGCGCACGTGACTCTGGGCCAGCCCTTCTTCTGAGCTCCCAGGCTGAACCTAGATGTTCGTAACTATGGGTCTGTCTGTTGATATCTGTACTTTGTATTTTGTTCTGAAGTTCTGGGGTGCTGGCTTTTTCTCCTGAACTAAGTGAATGATATTTGTATGCTGAATTAAAAGTAAGCTTGTCAACCCCTTCACCTTGCTTTCCTTAGTTAAGCAGATCAAAAGAACATGTGCTGTTGGCAGCTTTCTGGGTGCTGGCTGTGGGTGGATCTTATACCCCCACAGAAGCTGCTAGCTGGATTGTTGAAACAACTTCTAAAAAGAATTAAAAGCTGGTTGCTATGTCGTCCTTTTGTCAATGTTCCTATAATAATGAAAAACCACTATTATCAAGTTTCCTACACACAGTAATTCTGAGCTAGATATTAATGTTACAAATCAATATTTGATCATCTCCATTTATATAGCCTCTAAAATATAGAATCATAGAACTAGAGCTAGAAGAAACCTCCGAGTTCACCTAGTCCACCCCCCTCATTTTACAGCTGACAAAACTGTGGTCCAATTTTAAAACTATGACTTGCCCAAGGTCACACAGATAACAAGCATCAGGCATGGGCTATGAACCCAGACTGCCTCCTTCCATGATACAGATGGCTGAACAGCATTTATAAACGACTTTAGGATGCATTTCCCACCCACCCTACCCCCCAAAAGCAGATTTGTTCTATTATGTTTCTTTGACTACTATACATGAGCTCAGATTTACTCAATACACGGTAACTGACCAGAAAGGGGAACAACTCAGAGGTAAGCTAGGTTTAATAATATTATTACCATTAATATTAGTTATTGTTATTGGCACTGATAATACAAAATCAACCAATTCATTTTTAAAGAAACTGACTTGGGAAAGTAACATAATTTGCCCAGGTTACACCACGAATCAGAGACAGGGAAGGAGGTTTTGGGGGGAAGGGGAACCACCTTTTGGCCCAAACATCCTTATGGGATCATAAAACCACAGATTTTATGAAGAGACCTCAGAAGCTATTTATTCTAACCCCCTAATTTTACAGATGAAGAAACTGAAGACCAGAGAGGTTAAACTACCCAAGATCAGAGAGGATGTAAGCATCACAGGAGTGGGATTTTTAAACCTCAGCCCAATGACTCTAGCCAATGCTCTTTCTGCCATATCACATGTTAAAAACATTAATGATAACTAGTTCTATGTATTAGAACATACATACGAACATACACATACACACACAACTCCCACAGCTATGTGGCTCTCTCCTTGTAACTGATACTATTTCTATACAGATAGGCAAGACCAAAATCTAGAGACACTGACAAATTGTTTCAACAGTAGGCATTTCTGTGTCCATCTGAAGAATTCCTAAATGTCAGAGCTGCCAAATGGAATGCTCCCCATTTTAAGGCCCTCCACAATCTTGACATTTTCCATTTATCAGTGACCTGCAAACATTAAAATGAACTAGATGAAGGCTTACATGCTGAGTGCCCCTCAAAGCAAAAAGTCAGGAAGGGTTTGGGCGCATTAAAACCATTTATGTACCAAATTCTACTTTAACCCTTACTAACCCTCCAGACATTCACATCATCATAAAATATTTTCAAGCTGCCTCTGAACTGACCTTTTGAGAGCAAGCCAAGTAGAAGATTCATTAAAACTAAATAATGAGTATCTGTATAAGTGGATTACTACATTTAAGGCCTGTGCAATAAAAACTGCCTTGCCACACAACAGTTTATTTTTTTTTAATACAGGGAAGGGCAATCAAATGTATTAATTTTTATAGCTTTGCAAACAATTTTCTAATTGACTTACAATATTTTTAATACTATGGAATTGCCATGAATAGCAGGTAATCTCTGAATATTCCCTGAAAAAGGTTAATATATGTACGTATCTTCAAATACAAATGACACAGATATAAATCTCTGTATTGTGGGCATTTGATAAATATTTGATTGAGAGACTAATCATACAAATGCAAGGTCCTGTATACAATTCATAAAATATGGTAAAAACATACCATACTTTATTTTTCCAAAAATAAAAAAAAATGGTTCATTTCCAGGGAGGTGATAAGTGCTTTGAAGAATAGATCTCCATTTTACACAAAATATGATCTGAAAATTTCTCACTAGAATTCTAATAAAATTTAACAAGATTTCTCCTCATGGGATCATTCGTTTAGAATAAGAAGGGATCTCTGAGATTATCTGGTCCAACACTCCCTACAGATGATGAGGAAAGGCCTCTTGCCCCAAGGTGACACAGGCAGTAAATGGGAGAGTAAATAGATAGAGTAAATGATTCAAAACCTAATCCTTGGATTCCAAACTAAGTGTTCTTTTAGCATTTTTTCTTTTTTAGTGGAGTGGCTAACTTACCCCCAAGGAATAGCAGAGGATCAGTGATTTTTGAAATAAGGAAGTACAAAGTAATGCAGGTAGGTTGAAAAGAATCCCAGCTATGCTTGGGTAAGTTGCAGAATGTTCCTTGTACATGTGAGTTTAAGTTCTAGCAAGCAGGCTAAGAGAACACTGAGCAGTATTAAGGAGAGTATTACAAATAAGATTAAAATCAAATCGGTACACTTCTTTTGCACAAAGTCCCAGTGCACCTTGACCTGCGATACCAAATGCAAGACTCAAAAGATAATGAGAAAGACCTAATAGAACTGGAGATAATCCAGAGAAAGGCAGTTGCCTTTCAAGGCAATTGGGAAAAGGCTCAAGGGAAATGAACAGAAGCCAAGGAAGGCTGCCTAATATCTTTACATGTTGTTTTCCCTATTAGCATGCAAACCTCTCAAGGGCAGGGATTGTTTCGTTTTTGTCTTTGTATGCCCAGCACATAGTAGGTACTTCATAAGTGCTTGCTGATGGACTCATTAATTCATCTGTATGGCTAGAGGCTAAGAGGGAACATATGATCAAACTGTATGTAATCTGGGACGATTTACATTAGGCAAATACAAATTTCACAAAAATCTAGAATGAACCAGAGGACATCCGTTGAAGCTTAAGAGGGGTAAATTTGAGGAAAAAGGTGGGGAGAGGAAGGGTACTGTTCTACACAATGGCCAGTAAATTCATCGAAATAATTATCCTCTCTAATCCTTCCCCCAAAAGTAGTACAAGATAAAAAATGTAAGTGGATTTAGATAAATTAATGGAGGGTAAGTACACAATAGGATTTGTTCTGGAAAACTAGAATATCCTATAGGTATATATCTAACCTTTTTGAGAGTGATGTATTAGAGAACAGTCATGTCCCTAGTACCTCTATCAAATCAAGAGAAAGAGGATTAGCTTGGACAAATCAGAAGTTGGACCCAATACAAAAGTCCTTCTATGCTTATCTTTTCACCTTAGGAGTTTAAATACCCATTTAATTCGGCTTTAAACTCTGACATATTGGTCTCGACTGTGAAGCAAACCAATGAGGTTTCTCATTGGAAGTCTCCTAACAAATGCCATGTTACCACAAACACCTGTCTTTGCTTTATGTGCTTCAAATAAAAAAGAAGTGTACCACCATATTAAATCATGCACCAAATTCAGTAACTAAATGTACCACAAAAAAAAAAGAAACTTTCAACCTAGCATAAATTCTTCTAACATTTTATGAGCAAAAATTTACCATTTAGACTGTCAAAACACTTATGGAAGAAGTCAACTTGGGTTATTCAAGGACACAGAATATCTGCCCTTTTAATGGATGAGCAAGGAAAAGAATCAATGTTGTTTGTGTCCTTCAGGCCATGAGACAGTGTGGGGCCAAGGGAGGTGAGCCATAAGTAACCCAGGGTGTTCTAAGGGGTGGAGCCAGAAGGAGGGTGGACTTGGTGAATCTACCAAACTCTAGCCAGTTCCAGAGAACATTTTTTAACCAGCAACAACCCCAAAGCCAGCTTTTCCACACACTAATTTTCACTAGAAACAAAGTCTTCACTGGACTGCCATGAAACAGGGAGCATGGCTATAAGAACAGCTATTCTCCAAAGTATCCTGGTATAAACAGATTTTCTACAGTGAAGGTTTTCTCTATTATTTGGTTCTGGGGCATGTGCTGTTATGTTTTTTAAAGAAAGAGGGAGAACTAGGTATGCTCATATAATAATAATAATAAATAGCGCTTTAAAAATTTATAATATGATATAATATGCATAAAGCATTTTATCATCACAATAACCCTGGGAGGTAGGTGTGGATTATTCCCATTTTATAGATGAGGAAACTGAGGCTTACAGAAATTACTTGCCTAAGGTCATACATCTAAAAGTGTCTGAGGCAGGATTTGAACCCAAATGCTCCTGATGCCAAGCCTTGTGCTTTATCTTACTATACCCCTTTCATGGTGTGTAATAAAAAGCGCTTTACTCCTAAAATTTCTTTTGTTTGCCACAGTTCTATTTTTTCTAGAATTTTTGAAGATCTTTCAACTTTGAACAAATTTCTTTAAAAATCCTTAAAAATACATACATATTATACATACATATATACACACATATATACAGGCTCATGTACTTACATATTGCAGGGTTGTAATTACTGGGCTTGGCAGTGTATTCAAAACAGGCCTTGACCTTCAGGCTGTATGAAATCAAACAAATCATTCTTAAATAATGTCTTATCATGGTGGGAGAAATCAATTAAAAACTTTAATTTTCACATATCCCCAAATTACATTTTTTCCAGAAGATGACTCCTTAAGGCTGTTTAAGAGAATAATAACAGTAGCCCTTTGAAGTTTACAAAATACCTTATGAACATTACCTCATTTTATCCTCACAATAGCCCTGAAGGGTAGGTGTTCACATTATACCTACTGAGGCAGAGGTTAAAGTGACTTGCCCAGGGTCACACAGCTAATAAGTGTCTGAGGCAGGATTTGAACTCAGGTCTTCCTGGCTCTAGGCCCAGTGCTCCATCCATGGCACCACCCAGCTACCTCTAAAACTCTGAAAAGCAGGTACTATTAATTAATTTTCCTCATTTTACAATTGAGGAAGGTCAGGCAAAAAAGGATTAAGGCATTTTCCTAGAGCCACAGAGCTTGTAACCAGCTGAGGCAGGATTTGAACTCAGGTCTATCCTGGCTCCAGGTCCAGGGCTCTATCCACTGCTCCACCTAAGGATAACATACAATTTCTTCTTTCCATGCCCCAGCACGTCGTGCTTGTGGAATTTTGAGGAATGTTGTCATTGCAGTATCCAAGAATGCAAATAAAGAGAATTAAAATTCACAGGGAAAGGCAACATAGCACGTTCACACACACACACATGCACACATACACACGCACGCATGTGCACACACATGCACGTGCATGCACACACACACACATGCACATACAAATACAAAGTCAGTCTGGCAGACAGCGCTGACCATTCCCAAAGTAGGAAGAAGCAGACAGAGGCAGCCCACAGCATACAACTATCCATCTCACCATATGCCACTAGGGGCATCGCAGGCCATTTTCTGTCTCAGATCAATTCTGCTGGGTGTTACTGTGATTGTTTTCACGATGTTGATCACAGGTCGAGATCTGGAAGGGAGGAAGAAACAAGAGAACCCATTTAGAACTCTGCTGGCCTCTCCCTTGAACGTCCTCCTTGCATGGCTTTGCCGTGTGAAGGTAAGGTGTACACCACAGAGCAGAGATGTTTGGAATCCCAAGACCTAGAACCTGAAGAACCTCAGACATCACAGAACCTGCTCCCAACATTTTACAGGTGAAGATCCCGAGGCCCAGGCAGGCTAAGTGACTTACCTTGAATCACCCAAGTACTTAAGTAGAAGAGCCAGATTTTGAACTCAGGACTTCTGACTCCAAATCTAGTTTTCTTTCTATTATACAAAAAAGTTGGGAAAGTATAGTCTGGGGCCAAAAAAATGAGTGTGGGCTGGATGTGGCCGGGAGGCTGTGGTTCCCTGATTTTTTTCCATGTGGTCTCTCTCTGTCTGATGGATCAACAATGTGTTGAAGTGTTAAAAGCAATTTAAGTCGAAAGTAACCAATAATAGGAATTTTAGCTTCAAGAATCTTGATTTCTTGAAAAAGAAAAGAAACTAAATTCTCCAGCAAATCATTTTAACAGCTGTTCCTTCTGAGCTCTGTTATCACACAGGGTGGATGCCGACTCTGTACTGATCTATTGGTATTTTCTCATTTTCATTCTTTTCAAGACATAAACAGATGTCCGTGTTTCTCTCTTTTGTGCTTAGCACCATTTTTATTCTTCTGCCCTTTCTAGTTCTCTAGAGGAAGACTGGAATCCATGTACCAAGAAGGAATCTACAATTAGCACAGCAGGGAAGAAAACACAGCTGAGCCGTGGAGATGGCGAGGGAACAGGTGCATTGACTGTTGACAGCCTAGCACACCAGCCTGGTGATGAGGTCCTGAGGTGTGGGTGGCTGTTCGCTCCCCCAGACTACACAACCATTCTTTCTCTTCATCACTGCTGGTGTCTGCCACTCACCACCCCCGTGGCCACTTCTAATCATGGCCACCGCCGTCACTTCCCTCCTCCCTCCATTCTTCTTCTCTCTTTCCAGTCTTTTTTGTCTTTTCTCCCTCTTCTCCAGATGTGTTCCTTAGTTGCCAAGTGCTCAGGGAGGGCCTGCTTCTTCACTTGTAAAATAATTAGTGAGTGTGTGTGTGTGTGTGTGTGTGTGTGTGTGTGTGTGTGTGTCCACCCACTTCCAGCTCTAAAGCCATTCTGGAAGCTGAGAGTTCTGGGAAGCTGTTTTCTCTATAACCAATGTTTTCTACTACTTTTCTTTAAAAATATTCTTTAATTCAGAAAATGTACTAATTTTTTAAGTGTTCTTTCCCCCAATTCATGTAAAATGACTCAGGTTTTACTACAGACCTTTCTTTACTAAAGCACTTCTGACACCTGAACACGGTAAGGAGCTGGCCCTGGGTTCTCAAAGGCAAGATGAGTAGAGCACATTCCAGCATGCTTTAGACGGAGGATAGGTGACTGCCCAACAACAGGCATTGACAAAGTGCCTCCTATATGGCAGGCAACATGTTAAGTTCTGAGGGCACAAACACTGAGGGCAAAAACACATTCTCTGCCCTCAAGGCGCTCACATTCTAATGGAAGGGACTAGGAAAAGTATTTCACATAAAGTGGAATTTGAACTGAATCTTTTAGTAAGTTAGGGAAGCCCAGAGACAGAGGCAAGGAGAGAGAGCATTCCAGACATGGGAGAAGCCAGGAAAAAGATGCTAAGAGTCAGGAGGCAGAATGCTAGGTGGGACAGCAAGGCCAGTGTCACCAGAACAGAAGGTACATGTAGAGGGGGGGGAAAGGGGATGAAACACAAAAATCTTGGAAAGGTAGGAAAGGGTCAGGTTAGGAAGGAAGGTAAAAGTCAAACACAGGATGAAACGTATTTGATTATAGCAATAATAGGGAGCCACTGGAGTTTATTGACTGTTTCTTGTTTAACGATCAGCCTAGGCTCATTTACTAGGCTTGGCCACAACAGTTCTCTATGACCATCTTCCACAGGGGTTCTTAACCTGAGAGTCTATGGATAGATTTTGGGAAGTCCATGACTTTGGATGAGGGAAAAAGGTATCTTTATTTTTGTTGTTTTTCCGTTTTGTCCAATTTTTCACAACCCCATTTGGGTTTTTCTTGGCAAAAATACTGAGTGGTTTGCCATTTCCTTTTCCATCTCATTTTATAGATGGGGAAACTGAGACAAACAGGTGTAAGTGACTTGCCCAAGATCACACAGCAAGTGTCTGAGGCCAGATTTGAACTAAGGAGTCTTCCTGACTCCATGTCTGGCACTCTATCCACTGCACCTCTAACTGACATTTGGTATTTTCTTCAATTATTGAAATACACTGTTCTGAGAAGAGGTCGATTGGCTTTAGGGTCTAGGACACACAAAAAGCTTATGAACTTCTGGTTCTACTAATTTACAAATGGACTGGGAGCTTATCCGTGGAGTGTGTTTCCATGCTAATGAAATAGCAGATTGCTTAAGTACTGAAACACTTACTGTATTGGAAAATTGTTTTTTGGTTTTTCTTTAAAACCTATATAACTCTCGAAAACCAAATATCTTCAAAATTAATTTTTTAACAATAGCCTTTGCAGCAAGCTTTTGAAATTTCAATCTAAATTATAAATATGTCATTAAAAATGTCAATTTGTATGATTAAATAAAGACACACAGGTACCTGAAAATTGACACTGAATCTGAGAGTGAACCAACAGCAACATCAGGATAGGAATTTTTATCAAGGTCCATATTTCCAGCAATTGAGTAGCCAAAGTATCGAGATTTACCCTCAAGAACCTAAAATGAGAAGGTGAACAGAATATTGAATTATTCAAATGAACTTTTTAGCCATGTTTTGAAAAAGAAATACAAAATTTCTTTTGGCACATGTTCCTTTAAAGTTCATCTACAAGCACCCCCAATTTATACTCCCAAAGTTCAAGTACTTTAGTTCATCCAAGGCTTCCAATTTATGTTGTGTCTACACAGGAGAAGTGTGTAATTATCTGATTAGCTTGTTCCATGTACAAAGCTAATCTGGATAATTCAATTTTTTTAAAAAGCTCTCATTTTCCTTAATAGCAGTTTTGAGGGCTTGAACCATCCAGGTAATTGCAATAATTCTCCACTTCATTCCACCTTGGTGGATACAAGCCGAAATATGCATTTAGCATAGCTGTGGAAGGAAATCCTGGATAAGAGGGTTACTTTGTAAAATACTGAAAGGCTGTATAGTCAAACTATTCCTCATTTGGGATTATTTTTATCTCTGTTTATAATATTTTAAAATTAAAATAAATAGGTCATGAAGTTTGTCTCTAGAAGCAAATTTCTCAGATGTTTCTCAGTGCTAAAGATTAAAAAAAAATCAATGTAGACGTAAGAATTTCATATTGTGGCACAAAACCAAACTGGAAATATGTGGTCAACAATATTGAATCACCTGTGTTGGTTTCGTATTTATTCCACTTGGAGAGCCATGATAGATAAAAACCTTCCCGAAATCATCGTAAGGTGCTCCAACTGCAATATCTGTTGAAGACATAACAATTTGACAGGCATTTATTTAGACATCCAAAAGTCACAAACCAGCATTTTTATAAGATTTTAGACATATTTAAATTACTGGAAGTCATTTTAACATTTAGACCATTAACATTTTGTCATCCATTGTCTCACCTGGGTATCCATCTTGATTAACATCACCGATGTTTTCCACTGCGATGCCAAACATAGAATCTTTGGTTCCATTAAGTCGAATTGGCTTGACATTATTCCATTTGCCTTGCTGATTAATGTAGACATACACAGCACCTCCAACTTCCCCATCTCTATCAAAATACTGTGGTGCTCCAATAACTATATCTTGCCAGCTTCGAATAAAATAAGAGGAAGAATTTTATACAATTAGGTCAAAGTGCTTGAAAGTTTAGGGGTATAAGGCTCCTACCCATATTGCTGAAAAGCATAGTTGGTTTGTCATTGTCAACACATTGTCAACAAATCACTCTAGTCATCAAATATCGAACACTATATCTGGAAGAAATGATGTGTCGAAGAAGTACTTTTGGTTCAAGGAAAGCAGGAAATCATCCTATTTTGATCCGTAGTTAAGAATCTGACCCAGTTTTTGAGATATCTGAAAAGGTGGATAGCGTATAGGATAGGAAATTTTGGTCCCGGGTTAACTCTCATACCGAGTCTCTTCATGGTGTCTCAATCCATGTGGGAGAGGAGTTAGGAGTCTTGGTTTAATCAAAACCCCCTGAAGATTGCACCCCAAATACTGGAAAGGATGTAAATGCTAACTAGACTAGGTATTTTCCTTTTGAAGTCTTTAACATCCCTAGAAATCACTGATGTTTCTTATTGTTTATTTTTTCTTTTATTTAGGTACCAGGAATATATGGATAAGGAGGGGATGGAAAGGCTAGGAGAAGGTGGTGGTCTTGGAAATTCCAATGCCATAAGCTTTTCCTGTAATAAGGAACTTATGTGATAGTTGTGAATCTCCATTTTGCTTTCCTAGGTTTTTCACTGGACTGAGGCCTGGACAAAACTCACCATCTTAGGAGTCCCAGAGTCAATCAATCAAAACAGCAAGTCCCCAGTATGTGCCAGGAACTGACTCAAATACAACAAATGCAATAATTCCTGCTTACAAGAAGCTTCCATTCTAAAGAGTAAGATGAAGACACATCTAAAGCACATGCATGATAAATATAAATTGTTTAGTTGTTTCAATCATGTCTGACTCTCTGTGACCCCCATTTGGGGTTTTCTTGGCAGAGACACTGGAGTGGTTTGCCATTTCCTTCTCCAGAACATTTTATAGATGAGTAAACTGAGGCAAACAAGGTAAAGTGATTTGCCCAGGGTCACACAGCTAGTAAGTATCTGAGGTCATATTTGAACTCAGGAAGATGACTGGTCTTCCTAACTCCAGGCCCAGCATTTTATCTACTGCACTAGCTGGCAGCTCCACAAATACAAACAAAAAATGTTAAATACAAGGTAATTTGAAAGGGAAGGAACTGGCAATAGGCCCTAGGGTGGTTGAGGTTAAAGATCCAAAAAGTCTTCATGGAGAAGGTAGCATTTGGGCTATGTCTTGAAAAAAGGCTTCTATGAGGTGAAGTTGAGGAAATGCATTATTATGAGGAAAGGACTGAATGTGGGGAACTTATGGAGAACTCCATCAGGGGAGAGTCAGGGGAAAGGACAGGGCTGGACATATATGTGTCTGAGTCATCTGCATACGAGCTCATGAGGCTTCCAAGAGAGGTAGTGTAGAGGGAGAAAGAAGAAGGCCAAGGAACAGAAGAAGCCAGGAGATGTGAGATGGAGAATAACGTGTGAGGGAGAGAAGAGGAGCCAGTGGGAAACTACAGAGTCCAAAAAGGAAGGAATGTTCAATGAGGCTGGAAAGATTGGTTAGAGCCCAAATCAAGGCAAACAGAAGAGTTTTTATTTAACCCAGAGGCAATCGGTAGTGGCTAGGGTAAAGTGGATAAAAAAATGACATGGCTAGACCTGTGGTAAAGGAAAATCGGTTTGATAGCTACATGCAAGAGTGACTGGAGTTGTTAAAGGCATGAGCTAGAGAGAGATCAATCGAGAGGCTGTTGTACTAGTCCAGGTGAGGAATGATGAGGGCCAAACTAATAAGGGAGAAACATATATGAGTTCAGTTTTGGGGAGAAGGATAAGGTCTGAAAAGCTGATAGGATTTGGCATTAAAAGAGCATTGGCAACTTTGGAGAAAAAACATTTCAGTTGCATGATAATGTTAGAAACCAGACTGCAAAGCCTTGGGAAGTGAGTGCCAGGTGTTCAAATGCTTAATGATTGTTTTGATTTGAATTTTTTTAAAAAAATTGTATTTTAGCACTATGATAGGCTTGGAGGATTCGGATCGATATATGACACACGCCTTGCCCTCCATGGATCTAAAATCCAATTGATGAGATAGTCAATATTTATGGAATGATAAATATGATAACAAACCTTTTTTTCTTTTCCTCTTTGTAAATAGTATTTTATTTTTTCCAATTACATGTAAAGATAAGTTTTCAACATTCATGTTTTATAAGATTTTGAGTTCCAAGTTTTTTTCTCCTTCCCCTCTCCCCTCCTTAAGATGGCAAGCAATCTGATATAAGTTATACATGATATGTAAACATATTTCCACATTAGTCATATTGTGAAAGAAGAAACAGAATAAAAGTGAAAAGCCATAAAAAACAACAAAAAAGTGAAAATAGTATGCTTCGATCTGCATTCAGACTCCACAGTTCTTTTTCTGGATATGGATAGCATGAGTCCTTTGGAATTGTCCTGGATCATAATAAACCTTTTTATGTAATTACAATGTACATGGCACTGTACTAGGTACTCAGAATATAAAGACAAAAATCAAGCAGTCTCTACCCTTAAGGAAGTAAAATGCCTTGAAACTGAACTCATCTTTCTCTCAAACCCTCTGCTGTTCCAAAATTCCCTATTTCTGTCAAAGGCAACACCATCCTTCCAGCCTCCCAGGTTTGTAACACCAGCATAATTGTCAACATGACACTCTCCCTCATCCCACATATCCAATAAACTGCCAACTCTTGTCATTTCTATCTTCACAACACTTCTTGTATCCGATTCCTTCTCTCTACTCACATAAGCTACTACGTTAGTTCAGGACCTAATCACCTCTCACTTGGACTATCATACTAGACTCCTAACTGGTCTGCTGGCCTCAAGTTTCATACAACTCCCATCCACTCTATACACTACTGCCAAAATACAGTCATCCTTTCCCCACTGTGGTTTTGATATATCACGGTTGGCATAAAAAATTAAATGGGAATTTGGGAAGAGTTTTGTGAAAGCAGCAGATGATACATGAAGGCCAGCATCATCAGATGATACAGGAAAAACATTTAGAAACTCAGAAATGTATAAAATATATGTATAGAACTGTATAACATCAACACCCCATAAAAGAAAAAGAAAACATTCAGACTTCTGAAGGGAGGACCAAAAAATTTTACATGGATTTTCCAGATCATTGGGGCCCCATGTCCCTAACCCCTATGATGTGGAAGAGATAACTATTAATTACAGCCCACAACACTCTCCTATTCACTATCTACACACTTCCTTCCTACTGCCTCTAGGATAAAAAATAGAAACATGTTCACCACTTGGCCCCAACATATTTCCAACCTCAGTGAACATTCCCCTCCTTATCAAACCCTGAAATCCTGCCAAACTAGTCCTCTCTCTGTCCCTCACATGTGACTGTCTTCCACCTCTGTATCTTTGCTGTCTTGCAAGCTTGGAACACACTCCTTCAGCTCTTCCATATATAGGGGCCCCCTTTTCCTTCAAGGCCCAGCTCAAGCACCATAACCTTTCCTGATCCCTCCTTGCCCTGCCCCACCCCACCCCCAAACTGCTAGGTGCCTTCCCTCCCAAACTACCTTTTATTTAATTACTTTATGTTTATTCCTCTTATGCCAGGCTGAGGAATTGGTACTGAACCCCAGGATCATTTAAAGCTTTTATATGGGGGAAGGATATCATGGTCAGGCCCGTGCTTGAAGAAGTTTATTTTTGTAGTTGTGTGAAGAGTGACTTAAGAGGAGAGAGACCAGAGGCAAGGACACCAATTAGGAGGTTATTATAATAGTTTTGGCTTAATGTGAGAGAGGTCTGAATGAGGGTGGTGGTCTTGTTAAATGGGGAGAAGGGGATGGATGTGAAATGTGTGACAGGATTGATAGAACTTGGCAAATGACTGAATGTGTGGGGTAAAGCAGAGTCAAGGATGAACCTGCATGCCCAACAGGATGGTGGTAATCTCAACGAAACTAGGAGTTTGAGAGAGGGACAGACAGGTTTTCAGAGTGTAAAGGTAGATAACGAGTTCTATTTTGGATATGTTAAATTTGAGATGCCAACAGTACACTCTCATGGAGATGTCCAGCAGCACAAGATAAATATGAATCTTAGGTACCGCAACATTAAGTAATACAGATCATAGGTACTACTAGGGTTAGGTAAGGTCAAAAGCAAGTTCAAGATAGTTGTACACTGGAATGAGATTCTCCACATGGATGAGAGTCCACATCTAAGGTGGCCTGAATGCTGAAAGCCTGCACACTATTCTTCCCCTTCTCCATTCCAAACCCTCCTTTCCCCAGAGTATTCTGGGATATTCCAACTGCTGCTTATAAACAACCAATCCAGTATCACAGAATATGTGCAAAGGCTAACATGTTGAATTCCTTTGAAATTTTTTAGTTTTATTTACTTTAAAAAAAATCAAACAGCAGTACAAATTAAAAGATCATTAGAAAATTAGGCAGGTCTAAAACATATTGGGGTCAGTCAGTATTTAATACAAAAGCCATATTGTAAAACACAAACAAATGTGATGATGCTCATAGTTATCATATGCATTTTCTCCAAATAACAGAAATAATGAAGAAAATATGGAAGCTTAGTAAAAATCTGTCAGCAGAACTAAGAAAATCCTTAACAGAAAAAACAAAACAAAACAATCTATGTGCAAAATTATCTTCGAGTCCTAAGACCCAGTAAGCAATGAATGCTTTTCAATATAAAAGCAGGAACAAAATAATGAATTGGTTCGATTGAGAAATCCTTACCCATCTTTGTTGAGGTCCACTACTGCCACATCATAGCCAAACGAAGAGGCCAGCCCTTCTCCTTCAAACAGATGCTCAGTAAAAAGATGTGCAGATTTCATGTCTCTCTTTAGGAGAACCACAGCTCCACTATGGTTGGCTCTTGGTGCACCAGACACAAAAGTGATATCATCTTTAGAGATAATACTTTTTCCTGAGTCCAGTGAAAAACCTAGGAAACCATGAGAGAGACACACATCACAACAACTTTCTATTACAGGAAAGGCTTATGTCACTAGTGTTTCCACTATTACCACCTCCTCCCTGCCCCACCCCTAACCCCATCTATTTCGTTTGGTAAATGAACTACAGAGGCAAGAACTTTGGCATCCAAGTAAAAGAAAAAACTAAATGATAAGAACTATCAGTGCTTTCTAGGCATATTAAAGACTTCAAAAAGAAAATATCTACTCTGGTTAGCATTTATGTAGCATGAAGCATTTGCACAGCTTATAATGTAACTAAGTTCATTTTAATGATGATAACCGGGATAAGACCAACACTTGGGTTATAAGATATGCTATAACATAATAGAGGACACCTTGGTGTATACACACAGAGGGAGCGATCTGACTTTCAGCAGAGCTGAATCCATGCACTAAGTTGGGTTTTACCATTCCACACTGCATAACGCTATGATAAGATTTTGATACGTTGATACATCTTCTGTATTCAATCTATTCTGTAATCAGTCAAAAGAGAAATCTTTAATACACAATAGATAGCACATAGATGTTTCAAAGAGATTTGGTTCTTGGTCATGGACATGCAAAAGAAAGGCATGATGTAATGCTGATGAGGTTATGTAACATTTGAGAAGCTGAATGATGGAAAATGCTATCCATATCCAGAGAAAGAACTATGGAGTCCGAATGCAGATCAAAGCATACTATTTTCCCTTTTTTTTTGATTCTTCTTTTATAACATGTCTAATGTGGAAATATGTTTAACGTGATTGCACATGTATAATCTTTATCAGATTGTTTGTTCTCTTGGGGAGGGGTGAAGAGAGAAAGAAAAATTTGAAATTCAAAATCTTATAAAAATGATTGTTAAAACTATCTTTATGTGTAATTAGAAAAAATAAAATACTATTAAAAAATAAAACATAATGTTAAGAAAATTTGAGAAGTTGGTATCAACAACAGAGATGATTAAGTTGTAATTTCTTGTAGAAATTTTTAGACGACCTGCACCTAATTATTTGCTACAGCCTATTAATGGAATGCAAGTATTAAAACACATATATGTTTGTATGTGCATGCATATATATATAGTACATATATATATGTATATACAGGTATACACATATACATGTGTATAAATTTGCATTTTGTGCATATATACCTACATAGATGTGTTTATGTTTGTATATATGTAGGTGTGTATATGTACACACCTACATATGTGTGTTTGTGTGTGTGTTGTTGAGGAGGGGAAGTGACCTGGTCAGGTCTATCTAAGGCATAAATGTCAATACTGAACCATTCATGCCGAGAAATGAATCCTATACAAAAGCACAGCAAATGAAGAAAAGTATCAGCTTAGCCTCTTTAATTTTCTTTAACTTGTGGAAACTTCCACCACTACTGTTCCAATTCTCAAATTAGGAACTGACTTTAAAATATGTCATATAAGAAAGCTACAGGAAATTTTGACTGGAATGTTCCATTACTAATCCATCTCTGAAAGTGGTTCAAGGGCTGAATCCTTGCTATCAAATGCTTTTTTATTGATGGTTTTATTTGAAATGGAGTGAGACTTTAAAAAAAAAATGCTGACATGTAAATCAAGGTGGATTTATTAAAAAAAAATGACAAAGACAATTTACTTGTCATCATCTCCAGGGTCACAGACCTAGGTAGCTATTCATCATCACATCAGGAGATTTGTCGACCCTTACACTGGGGGGCTGTGTTTTGTAAACAAACTGGTCAGGATCTGTATAGGAAACACTGGTCAAAAAGAGAAGGCCTGTATACACACAAAGGGGAGAAATCAAAGAAAAAGCAATTATGTTTGGTAAACAGGGTGATAACTGTGGTGTCTCTCTTTAGATAACCAAAGATACAACAGCAGCCAATAGACTCTGAGGGGTCACCCCCTCAGACCTCAGATACCTATTCCTTTGTTCACAAGAAATAGTAACCAAGAAAGTGCTTCAATCGAGGAAAAAATCTACAGACAGGCAAAAAAACATAACCAAAAGTGATGAGTTTGTTTCCTTGTTCTACTGTTGAAGACCTGATACGCAAATAAGGAAAAAAGTAATAAGAACTATCACTAACCCCTAATTTCTAGGGATATTAGACTTCAAAAGAAAAATATCTAGTCTGTTTAGCATTTACATAGCTTGAATCATAAAGTATTTATTCAGCTTATAACTATAGGCTCATTTTCATGATGGCATTGGAACGAGTGTAACACTAGGGTTCTAAGCAATGCCGTAATGAGAGCCATACATAATATATGCATCCTTTTGTATGCACAAGATGGCATGATTTGACTTTCAGCAGAGCTGAATCTATGTAGATTGAGTTCTTCCATTCCATGCAATGATTCAAAAGGAGGA
This sequence comes from Phalanger gymnotis, assembly GCA_028646595.1. Taxonomy (NCBI): domain Eukaryota; kingdom Metazoa; phylum Chordata; class Mammalia; order Diprotodontia; family Phalangeridae; genus Phalanger; species Phalanger gymnotis. The sequence continues at coordinate 631,751,086 of CM053622.1, read as the reverse complement.
AAAAGCAGTGTGATACAGAGGTGCAAATATTTAGAAATGACAGTAAACCTGCAGTCAAAACATGTAGGGGAACATAAGCTCCTTGAGGGCAGGGGTTGTTTTTACTTTTTCTTTATATTCTCATTATTTAGCACAGTGCCTGGAATAGAAAATCCTTTATATAGGCTTGATTGATTGATTAATAAATGTTAGCTGTTTTACTGAATTAAAAGCTAAAAAAAAAAGGTCAATTTTGGCCAACACACTTAGTATTTCCCAGGTTACATAGATTTCCAAATAAAACTGACTTTAAAAATAAAAGGTAGCTCGGGACTTTTAGAACACACTCAAATATCAAGTTTGTGTTCTAACATCAATGTTTAACTTGGAAAGTATTAGGAGTGTGGGCATGATTCATAATGAGAAGAAGCACAAACCATTTATAGCAGCCTTCCTTTCCTGTCCCATTGTCAGTCAATGCAGAAATACAAAATGGCGACCTTGCACATTTCAAAGTCTTGAATTCACATCAGCAGTAGCCCTCGATGCTCCCACAGTTCCTACTTTTAAGGCATTTTCACTTGATCTTCATCTTCATCAATTCTTTCTTTGACCGTCTTCCACCTGATTTGTCTTCTGCCTTTCCTTGCTCTTTAACTCAGTCTTTTAGTTGTGAATAAACAGTGCCTTCAGGACAGACACTTTATTTTTCCTTTCCATTTTGTAATTCCTTATTGGACATGCCATACATTATAAAGTTAAAGCTAAAAATCTTTATAGAAGGTAGTTTTCTAAAATTTCAGGCCATAATGAATTTTCTCCTTCAAGCTTCCTTATTTGCAGTAGGATCATAGGACTGAATGGGTAGGACCTCAGGTATCATCTGGTCCGACCTCTTCAATTCACAGGTAAGAAAACAAAGGCCAAAGGTGCTAACAGGAGTTGCCCGCGGTCACACCGATACCAAGTAGTAAAGCCAAGATTCAGTCTCAAATCTTCTCATGCCAAACCCAGTGTTATTTCTATTACACCAAGGAGGACTTGTTATCAGTTCTACCCAAGTACTTTCTCTTCTTTGTTTGAGACAAAGTCCTTGGCTTAGTTTTGGATGGTTGATTTTTTTTCTTGTCTTTCCCATGAAAATCATTGTTCTTCATGTCAACTTACACCAAGAATTGGAGGTTTTTAAATCCTGTTTATAATTTCCATAGTGCACTTGAGTAATTTAAAATAGCCATTAGTAACACCAAGAAACCTTAGGCATTAAGGGATTGACACTTAATCACCATTTTTAAAGTCCTCATCATAGCTCCAGCAGTTAAGTTCAAGCTAGAAACTAAATGTCACAAGCCAGGACCCAGCTGGCCTGGGTCATACTTACCTTTTAGAGAATGATTTCAAATCACAAAATAAGAAATATAAGGTCTTTACCATTCCATTTAGTAGTGCCAAACATAATGAAACTCTTAAGAATACTTTCATAAAGAAGTTTGTCAGAGAGGGCTAGAACTCCATGTGAAATTTCATATCTGGTTATCTTTTTTTTTTCATTTCCGTATGGCCCATGATTCAATACCACCACTGAATACGATACCCTCCTTCTATGTACAAAACAGAGGGCCACATCCCATACCAAGGAATTTCAGAGAGGGCACCAGTTTGGGTAGAAACTGGCATTATTATTCTAAGTAATTTCAAGTCAGGTAGAATTCCATTGCCAAGCCAAAACAGGTGTAGACAGCTACCTTTCACTCTGGCTTTTTATCAGGCAGAATCTAATGAATCCCGGAGTTCTAAGTTTCCAAGATTTGGGGAATGAAGCTTTAGAAAGAGGGACACAGGATTGTCATACAGCAACAAACTGGTCTGCAAATGTTTGCCATCTATACTTATTCCTACCTAAATAACTGTTAGCTGGAACAGGAACTAGACTCTCATCGTGGTCAGTTTCACCACCAACTTCATAGGGCCCATCTTCAAAGATATTCATGTCAAAAAAAGTGTTATTCTTTTGCTCTGCACGAACAATTCCTGAAGGAATGAAATGGCAAAAACAAAAAAGGGAATGAAGATAAAACTGAAAGAAAATAAATGGTTCCTAATACATTTTCCATGTGGTCACTGAAGAGAAATGAGCAGAGTTGAAAGGAGAGTGAGTAAAAGTGAGATAGAATAATGATGAAGTGGATCATAATAACTAGGGTGAAAAGAATATTACTGTCATCCATGTAGATTCTAAAGAGTCAAGAAAATTGAGATTGTGATAATTTAAAAAAATAGATGCCTTGAATCTTAATGAAATCTCTATGATGTCATGAAACTAGATGAAAACATGATGTTTGCCATAAACACTGTAGAATATACGTATGTATATGAGAAGTTGACAAAAACTTCCTCATAAGGAAACCAAAACCAATTTAGTATCTTTACTGTGGTGTTAAAAGTCAAAATTTGCTTTTAATTCCTTAAGAGAAAGATGTAACCAAGTTACGACTTTTAAAAACCATATGCATTTAATTTTAAAAATAGAATTTCGTATCATACACTCAAGCACTCTGCTGCTCCTGAGAAAAACAAAAACAAAACAAAAAAGCCCCAGAAAGAAAACTAAACTCCAAGCCCATCCTATCTCTGCTCTCACGTCAAAGCTTATAGTAACAAGAGCTGACAGTTACACAGTGCTTTATGGTCTAGAATTGCTTTCCATAAGTTACCTTCATGCTACTCCTGTGATGTAGGAAGGACAGATATTATTATGACCATTTCACAGTTGAAGAAAATGAGGTCAAAGAAATTAAGGGACTTGCTCAAGGTGACATGGCGAGAATGCTGCAGAGCTGGGGCACTGAGCCAAGGCTGCTGCCTTCCAATCCCCTGCTGCTTCTAAAACACCCCCTGCTGTCAGTGCAGTCTTTTCTACAAAAAGTGAAAGAACCATCCTCTTGTAGTTATTAGCAATAATTCCTCTTTGTTCAAGAGAAATCATTTAAAATCTCTAAATACCATTTCAACATGGTCAGAGCCACATGGCAGGCACAAGAGAGATTACACCTTTTGTTAAGGAGTCCCGTGGGCAAATTAAGTAAAAACGCGATTATGAAATTTCTCAGAGGGCAGTATTCATGAGAACCCTTTTTAACAGGAATCAAATCCTGAAGAGCCTTCAAAAGAAAGAAGGAAACTTTTAAAGCTATTTTTTCCTAGGAAAATAAATAAAATTCTTATTGTTATTATTTTTTTTAATCAGGAAAGTTTCTTCTTGCCATGAGTTAGAAGAAAGCCAGCCATTCATTTGTTTTCTACAATTTTGATGTCTGATAAGATTATTGTTATTATGCTAGTAAAAGTTTTTAATATTACTCTCAATTAATAACTCTGGACCCAAGTACCTGGCTCCCTGTCTCCCCAAACCATGCTTTTCCTTGCAGTGATGATCTTAGCATCTCCTATTTCAACTGATATCAACTGAACTGACTGCTTTCCCTTATTGTAGGCATATGAAATGCTAGGAAAAGATGCAGCCAAAGAAACATCTACTACAACAAAGCTTTATGCATTCACCTGTCACCCCTAACTTTTCTTGATGCTTACAGATAATGAGACTCTTGTTAAGAGTAACAGATATCAAACCTGATAGTAGTAACCATATAGTCATATTACAAAGAAAATTATTATTTCCATGTATCACCTATTTGCCTACATATGATAGGTACATATTAAAAACAGGAAATTTAATAAAGAAATAAAGATGAACTTAAAAAAATTAAGACCTTGAAGAGGAATGTAAATGTGGCATTATAAACCTTTCCCTTTAAATCATATAATTTAGAGGTAAGAAAAAAATTAGGATATTTTGTTTTAACCACTCTTGCTTCTTCTATACTACACTCTTCAGGGAGGGAGTCTTCTTGCTCATTCTTTTTAGTCTAGTTCAGACATTCTGAAGGATCAACTTTTTAAAATAGTGTAGTAATATTTTTACTCTTTTATTTCCATCTGCCCCTTGCATCTGCATAAATAAAACTACTCCCTTGTTTAGTCTTCTTTCGTAAAGCTATAGACTGCTAAAATCTGTCCTTTATTAGATGCTTAAAACTATTAGAGATTTTTGACATTGTTTTCCTCCAAAAACAAGATCCTACTGAACATCCTTAGTATTATTTTTTAAAAAATTTCTCCATTTATTACCTAGTAATAAAGTACTCTTTTAGAAAAACTTAATCCTCACTCTAGAGGTCATGGCAGTAGTTAAAATACTTTGAATCCTCAAAATTAGTTTTTATAGATAATGACCATTTCAGCTTCAAGACATGGTGTTTCGTGCCCAAAATTAAATCTAGAAAAGTCAAAATTCTTTGGCAAAAGTAAAAACTCTTACTAAATATATACACATACATACACACATATGAATACATATAATACATACACATAGACACATATACATGCATACAGATATAGATATTGATACACATATATGTTTTCATACCTTTTCCCTATCTTACTATATCTAATCATTTATTTTCAATTCAATACTGGTTAAAAGAAACTTCTTTTTTATAGATAATTGTGTATTTTGTGAAAAGGATACACAGGTTCCAGCCACCCACAGTTTCTCCCATAGGTCTCAGGAGAAGAATAATGTCTGTCTGCAAGGAGACAGGTTCTCTTACCTTTCCAATTATAAGTGCCCGGGGCTCCAAAAACAATGTAATGGAAATCTTTAGTAAAAGTTGCAGATACACCTTGCTGACAGGAGCCAAATTTCTCATGGCCTCTCAAACGGCCATCACAAAAACTCCAATCTCCTCCATCCATGTCGTCTTCGATGGTAAGAGATTGACTCAACACATAGCACCTCCCAATTATGTCTCTCGATTCCTGCTTGGTGTTAACATGTTGCCTTCTCTCATACCGATGGGCACACGTCTGTGAGGTGTAGGAGATAAAAAATTTAGTCTGTAAAAACAGTTCATAACTCTAAGCTTTGGAGAAGGTTGACTGCACAGGGTCAATGAAAGAACAACGAGAGTTAATTCTATGACTTTTAATAATTCATTCATCATTTTAGGATCTGATCAAAAGGCGTCCCCTCATTGCTTGGTGAGATGACAATTAGCTAACTTCTAGCTACCCAAGGGGAAATTCCAAGTGCAACTGTTAGATGCTAATTCCCACAATGCAAAGAAGAAATGGTAAATATTTCAATTTATTACAAAAATTTGTAAAAACTAAGAAAATGCCTTATTTCCTTCATCTTTAATCAACTCAATACTGCCAAATTTGTAACTAGAAGTAATTTTATGTTCAAGAAAAAAGAAAACATTGATTGCTACATTTGCACATATACCCAATGTACTAATGCTTGAAATGGGTTTACACGTTTGTACACAAATGTGTGTATATTCATTTACATGTGTAAATGTGCACATTAGTGTACACATATATGCATGTATGTGTATGCGTGTGAATTTATTATAGAAAGAATGTTGCATAAACATATATTCCCTGGGAGGGGAATCCCTTTACCAAGGAGTTCAGCAACTCTTCTTCAATTTACAAAGATGTCTGGGGCCCTCAGAGCTTAAGTGATTTGCCTAGAATCACGCAGTAACAATGAATGCCAAAGGAAGGCCCTAAACCTAGGTATCTTTCTGATGCTAAGGCCTGCTTCCTACTCACTAAATAACACGGCCTCTCATTTACTATATATGTTACTCTAAAAAGAGGGAAAGAATATATGATCTAAAAAGGTAAAACTCTGTATTTTCCAATATTTTATTATAAAATCAATAGCAACCTCCAGGGTTCCGTGAGATAAGTGTTGAAAACCAACGAAAACACTTATAAATTTCAATAACTAACTCCTTCACCATCCCTTCCTCCTTACCCCCTTCAAAAAAAAAAACTTACCATAAAAGTATCAAAATCCTTTGTTTCTTAAAATGTCTCTCATTCCTCTTTGCAAGGAATGTAAATTCATACAAATGTACAGTAGTGACCCTATCTATGAAGATTCATACTTTTTATAAATTTTATATTTCTCGTAACATAATTTTTTTTTAGTTCAGTCCCATGATTTTATTAGTGAAGGTTACTTCAGGTGGGGAGTGTTAGAAAGTCTCCTGCAGTCCTGGGTTTAAGTGACTTGCCCATAGTCACACATCTAGTCTGTGTCAGAGGTGGAACGTGAAGCCAGGTCTTCCCGATTCCAAGACTGGCCAACCATCTAATATGCCACTTTGTGTTTCAACTTACCTATGTGGATTGTGAATTTACTGTATAATTATCAAGTTATCAACTCCTGCAGCTTTTAAACATCTTGTACATTTAGCATATTTTACATACATTTATAATTAGTAAATTTATTTTAACTGTTTATTATTTATATGCAATTTTTTTTGGAGGCAATCGGAGTTAAGAGATTTGCCCAGGGTCACACAGTTATCAAGTATTTGAGGACAGATATGAACTCGGGTCCCCCTGACTCTGGGGCCAGTGCTCTACCCACTGAGCCACCTAGCTTAGCCGTCCTTGTAATTTTTTAAAACGCAAGACAAGCCTATTTCAAAGTAGGCCAAAGAATAAACACTTCCACTGCTCATTACAGTCATTGGTAGCAAAGTCTAAAACAGCTGGTCCCTTAAACTTTTGATTTTTAGTACTCACCACCACCTTTCCCCCTGGTCCCTGACTCTGGACAGTGACACCCATCCACTGGTCTTCTTTACTCTCGGAACTAGGGTCAGCTATGATATAAAAAGATAATCACACACGTTTTTAGCACTTTGGAATACTCTGAGAACATGAACAAAAAATATCTGCTTGCTTCTTTAAAAAAAAAATAGTAACTCTCTGCTCCCAGATCCTATCCAGAGATACACAGAAATTATTGCCAACCTTGGACAAACTGATAGCTATTTATAAGTATGTTTAGAACATTTCATATACTTTTAAATTTTATTTATTTTTAATTTATGAAATAAACCAAACTTTCCATAACTTAGTAGAATAACATTGATGATTGCATATGAAACCACAAAACCATTCTGTACAACTTGCTATTCCTTTTAAATATATAATAAATTTATCATGTAAATTTCTTCTCCCCCCCCCCATCCTAGAGAGGGTTACCATTAGACACAAATATATACACATATATGTAAAATCATTCTATATATACCTCTATTTATCATTTCTTTCTCTGGATGCAGACGGTGTCTTCCTTCACATGTCCTTTGTAATTAATTTGGGTATTTCAACAGTTCAAATAACTTAGATGCTCAAAGTTGTTCTTAGAATAATATTGCTATTACTGAATACAATATTCTCTTGGTTCTGCTGATTTCGCTCTTAATTATTTCATGCAAGTCTATCCATGTTTTTCTAAAATCGACGAGCTCACCATTTTTTATAGAAAGTTAAGAACTCCGGTTCTTGCAGGGGGGGATGGAGGGGAGGTAGAGAAGTAATCAGGGTTAAATGACTTGCCCAGGGTCACACAGCTAGTAAGTGTCTGAGGCTGAATTTGAACTCAGGTCCTCCTGACTCCAGAGCCAGGACTCTATCCACTGTGCCACCTAGCTGCCCCATATATTACTGAAATATATAATACTATATCATTGCTCGTTAATCCTTTCTCCTACCTTTTGACACTCAACAGCACAAATACCAAAAGATATTAATACTACTCTAAAGCCAAGGTAAATAAAGAGGTCAAGCAAACATCCATCTGTCCAAGGATTGATAACAAGGGCTGTTTGATGATGGCAAGAGGTGACATTTCACATCTGCACCTTACTGTCACTTGTTCCTAGAGGTTACAATCACCAAAGTGTTTCTTAACTCCAACTTGTAGTCAAGATAGCAAAAAGTTGGTGCTTCTCAGGCCAAGACATCCAGTCAAAGAACACCAGCAGAACTGTATAATAATGAGTAATGGCGACTTCTCTTTACTTGAAGCAGAAAAGACCTCGATTTACCTTTTTTTTCCTTTTTGCTAAAAATGTATTTGTGTATTGTCCCCCCATTGGTTTGTGAACTTCTTGTAGGTAAGGACTGTTTTGACTTAACACAGTGCATGGTATACAATAGGCACTTAATGGATGTTTGCCAATTTGGCAATTAAAGCTTCCCTAAAATGCCAATGATAAGAATTACACTTAACAACCTAGAATGACCTTCCTCTTCATTTCTATTTTATTTTTAACTAGTAAATCACTTTCCTTTGAGAAAATGTGTTATAGCAAAGAAAATTCTGAATTTTAGGTCAGAAAAACATCTCTTCAGTTTTTGCCTCTTATGCATACAAGCTGCTGTGACCATGGGCAAGTCGCTCAACCTGTCTAAGCCTCAGACAACTCTCTGAGGCTATCACAAGATAGTGGAAGTTTTCCACACCAACTCACAAATCACAAGGTCTTGACATACTGACATAAGTAATCTTCATTATTTAAGCTAATCAGGGACCTGGAATCTAAGGTCTATTCAAGCGAGGTACAAAAGTTAAGTGGGAAACAACATTTAAGTACTATCAAGTTCTAACTCCATTTCCAAGCGTAACCCACTATGGAGTTTTGTACATGTCCTCCCATCGGTTTCAACATTTCTCCCCAAGAAGGCAACAGTATTTATTCTAATCACTGAGACATAAAGACGATGAGTTAATGGTTTTGCAATCTAGGACTCTGATAATAGGGAACAGCAGCAAGTGGAAGGAACCTATGTCCTTTTTTTTTTTCACACTGTAAAAAGTGTGCAGAGGTTATAGCTGTAGTTGACAGTCTAGTTAAAACTGTAAAAGAGTAGGGTTGCTAAACATTTCAAGGATAACGGTCTGAAAGTCTCCTGGCAGGGCACCACTAAAAAGCTATTGTTTTGTTGTTTACAGTCATGTCCGACTCTTCTTGCCCCCATTTGGGGGCAAAAATACTGGAATGGCTTGCCGTTTCCTTCTCCAGATTTTTTACAGATGAGGAAACTGAGGCAAATAGGGTTAGGTGACTTGCCCAGGTTGACACAGCTCATTAAGTGTCTGAAGCTGGATTTGAATTAAGGTCGTCCTGACTCCAGGCTCCACACTCCATCCACTGTGCCACCTACCTGCCCCAAAGAACTGTAGGAAATAGTACATTGGGTGTCAGTGAACTATGAGCAGTGTCTCACTCCCTATGGCTCCAGATGAAAAGGCAGTATGAGAGAGTGAAGGGAACGCTGGCCTTGGGGATCAGAAAAACCTGCATTTCAAATTCTGGCAGATACTTATTAACTGTGTGATCCTTATTAAGTGTGTGGCAGGTCATGTCTCCTCATCTGTAAAATGAGGGTAATAACCCATATGCCTCACGAGGCTGCTAGAAGCATCAAACGGGACAATGAATATAAAGCGTTTTGCAAGCCTTTAAAGCACTATGTGAATGGGAGATGTTATTACTATTTATTATAATTATATTATTACTGTTTCTCAAAAGATAATTTCCTAACTGAGCATCCAGAATTTTAACCATGTTTCCAACTTTCACCTTAGGAAAGAGATCTGGAATTTAAAACCATCTCTTACTTTCAAGTATTTTTCCTATCAAATGTGGACATTTGATTGCTGAGAATAAAATGCCTTGAATTCATTCTCAATGGCTCTATGCAGTACCTCATTTTGTCAATAGGTGGCAACATCAGCACACTTTATTAGTGAAAGGTGGTGTTTTTTTAATTTGGCAATCCTTGTTAGGATAGAAGCAATAAAAGTAGCACTTTTTAAACACCTCGACGAGATTTAGGAGCTCATTATTTCAGGAAAGAAAAAGTTTTAAATAGAAACTATCAACATGTAGAACTGTTAATGACACTTGTAAACAAAGATGTTTTATTCCCCCATAGAGCTGGAAAGCATTAGAGGTCACCTAGTCCAAGCACCTCCATTTATAGATAAGGAAACGGAGTCCAAAGTTATCCAGTGATTCATTCAAGTCCACAGAGTGAATAGCAGAAGCGGCATCTGAACCAAGATTCTTTAATCTAAAGTTGTCCCTCTTTCAACTTATACCCTGATAATCTATTAGGAAAAGAGTTAAAGGCAGGGGGGGAGGGGAGGAGGAAGAAGAGTGAGAAATTCACAAGTCCTCGCTCTAAGACGTCCAGAAATTGTATTTGTCTAAATAAGGTCAGGAAAAATTTACCATCGTTATCAAATTCAATGCGTTGGCAAGGTTCCTGGGATGTGATATCACAGCTGTACAGGCCTCCTGTCCGGTTGGCTTTCTGTAGTGGAAAAGCTTTGGCTCGAGGGGCGCCTACCAACAACCTGTGGACAAGATAAAAGAAAAGAGGGTGTTTGAGTGCCTGGAGAAATTAACATCTCTGAGATTAGCCAGAATAAGGTGCCTTTTATCATGGTTGGTCTAAGACACTGGCAGATTCTGCAGGCCCGAGGCAGCTTTATTATCCATTTGTATTAGGTGCCCCCTCTCAGAATTTGTTCACTCCTTAAGACACGGCACCCTCTTCTCATCTTCTATTACTTATTTCACTGTTCCTCTCTCGTTGCTCAGCCCACATTAGACGGTAAACTCCTTGAGGGTAGGGCTGTCTTTTGCTTCTTTTCACATCCCCAGTGCTTAGCGCAATGCCTGACATACAGTAGGTGCTTCATAAATATTTACTGAATTGAATTTAAAGGGGCCCTTAGTCAGTTTTATGTCATGGACCCCTTTCACAGCCTGGTGAAGTCTATCAGCCCCTTTCTCAGAGTATTTTTGAATGCACAAAATAAATACATAATGTACTATATCTATAGATAGCTATGTCCATAGCTAGCTATCTATAGATGTGATACAGATAAAAAACGGACATAGCTGTTTGCATATTGTCTCCCTCATTAAAACATGAACCCCTTAAGGACATTCTCTTGCCCTTCCATCCTCAGCACTTGGCACAATGCTTGACACACTGCAAGCACTTAATAAATGGTTATTGACTGGCTGGCAGAAAACCGATTATATTGAAATAGTTACCAAAATATTTTTCAAAAAGTTCACAGACACCAGGTTAAGCTCTCCAGCTCTACAAAGTCAGCTCTTCCTTTCAACTGACAGCCTATCAACCCATCCATTACAAAGGACTTGCTTTGTGATGGGTAGTTTTCCTATCTCTTATTTAATGCTCTCCCAAGAATTTTAGAGTTGGAAGGGAGACCAGCAATCTCTTTAATTCTAGTAAAGCTGTGTGTCACTTTTGGGGATCTGTTTTGCATAGATAACCCAGGGCAGATTATGGAACAATAAGGAGTAGTAAAATGAAAACAAACAACTGAGTGGAAGGTGAAGGTAGGAAGATGAAAGAGAGGAGAAGCCGCTGGAAGAGAATCAAAAAGGAGAAAATGAAAAACCACTATTACAACCACCACTCCCCCCACCCCAGGGTACATTCACATTCTCCAGGTGGCTTGTATTTTTCCAGATAGAAGAGAGATAAAGTGAGAAATAGTGTGGAAGAGACTGCTAAGTAAGACCTACCTAAATCTGTCCAATTCTTAGGTCTAATAACATCATACAGTATTGTCACCAATTTGACAGATAGCTATTAAGAATCTGCTGTGTGAGGAGTACCAACAAGCATGTGAGGGGAAGGGGTAAAGGGGACACGGATGACTAACACACAGTCTTTGTGAGTCCTGCCCAGAGAGAGAGATGGGGATTAGCCAAGACTGCTTAATAGAGATAATCAGTCAAGACGATCTACTACATATCCAACTACTATAAATTCATTGGGCATTTTGGAGACTTGGGTGAGGATGCTGGGGTAAGAACACAAAAGAAATGAAAGGCAGTTCCCCAATCTTAAGCAGCTTACAACTCTAGTTGAAGAGATAAACCTGCATACATGGAATATTAAGACTTTGTAGATCCCCATAATTAAATTCAATTCGACAAGCATTTATTAAGTACTTACTATGCACAAGGCACTGAAGATGCAAAACCAAAAACAAATCAAAAGTCCTGAAGACGGAGTACCAAGAGAATAAGAATAAAGGCGTGTTTAGAAGAGGGGTTCATGGGTGGGGGGCTGTTTGTTAAGATAATGAAGGGGAAAGGAAAGACCACAATTGAAAGGTGAGAATATCAAACTGTTTCTAACATGTCTGTACTGTACTACCATCTTTTTTAGGTGGTAAGCTAAGCGAGGCAAAGGGATGTTCTTTGCCACATCTCAGGAACATCTAGTTAGTATAGATGGTGCTCTACAAATAGCAGGCATTCAATTCATGTTGTCACCTGACTGACTGCTGTTCTGATCGATGGCTGCGTTTAGAGGAAAGATCTGGCAGATGCAATTTTCTACAGCTCTTGCTGAATGCTGTGCCAGCAGTAGGGAACTTGTCCAGGTTTCCTGTTTCTTTTTTTTTAACTATTTTTTTTCAATTAATAAAAATCTATTTTTCTCCCCGCCCCCTCATCACTCCATTGAGAAAGAGAGAGAAGAGGGGAGGGGAAGAGAGGAGAGGAGGGACAGAGGAGAGAGAGGGAGGGGGAGAATAGAGAAAGAAGAGGAGAGAGAAGGAAGGAGAGAAAGGAAAGAGGGAGAAAGTGAGGGAGATAAAGAGGAAGAGAAAGAAGAGGGAGGGAGAGACAGAGAGAAGAGGGGAGGGGATGAAGAGGAGAGGGAAAGAGGATAGGAGAAGAGGGCGAAGAGAGGAGAGAAGAAGAGAGGGAAAGAGGGAGAAAGTGAGGGAGATAAAGAGCAGGAGAAAGAAAGGAGAGAGGGAGGGAAAGGGAGAGAGACAGAGAGAAGAGGGGAGGTAAAGAGGAGAGGAGGGGGGGAAGAGAAGAGGAAGATAAGAAGAGGAGAGGAAAGGAGGGAGAGAAAGAGGGAGAAAATGAGGGAGATGAAGAGAAAGAGAGGGGAGAGGAGGATGAGAAGAAGAGGAGAGAGACAGAGACAGAGAGAAAGAGAGAGAGAGAGACAGAGAGAGAGGGAGAGGAGGATGGGGAGAGAGGAGCAGGGGAGGGAGAATGAGAGAGGTAGCCAATTGAGCTTTGAAGCAAAGAAGAAATTCTAAGAGGCAGAGGTGAGCCATGGAGTGCATTCTGGGCTTATGCAATGTCTTGAAGGCAAGAAATGTGATGTTTTGTATGGAGGTCTGTTTGGACTGTAGAGTATATGGAGGCTGTTAAATACCAAGCAGGAGTTTGTATTTGACTTGAGGTACCAGAGAGCACAGAGAGAGGGAGAGAGGGAGAGAGGGAGGGAGGGAGGGAGGGAGAGAGAGAGAGGAAGAGGAAGAGGGAGAGAGAGAGAGAGAGAGAAAGTATGTGTTACATGGTCAGAACTGTGCACTAAGAAAATCACTCTGTCAGCTAGGAAGAGAAAAAATTCACTACAGAGAGATGAGGTAGGAAGACCAATTAAGAGGCTAATGAAATTGGTCAACTAAAAGGTAGAGAGGGAGAGGTGAAAAGGGTCTGGACCAGGTGGGTGGCAGTGTGAGTAGAGAAGAGGGGCCAGTACAGGAGATGATGTAGAGAAAGAAAAGCCAAAGAAGATATGGCGACAAATCAACTATGTGGGGTAAAGACAGTAACAAGTCAAGGATGACTAATGAATGAAGCATTTTTGGAAGCATTTATTAAGCACTTACTATATACAAAATAATGTGCTAAGAAAAGTAAGGCAGTCCCTGCTCTCAGGAAGTACAGTTCTATGGGAATGACACCCACACTGGGAATCTGCGAGATGAAAGAATGGTGATGCCCTCCAGGGAAATTTGGAAAAGAAGTAGACTTTTGGAACAAAATGGAAAAACATTTTTTTAAATATTTTACTATGAGCCAAGTATGTGAATATAAATAAAAAAGCAGGGCTGCCCTGCTCACAAAGAGCTTACTCTGTAATTGGGAGACATGACACATATAGGAAAGTCTGGATGAAATGTGAATGAAAGGCCCAGGGGTCAATAAAGCATAATAGCACGGTTGATGCCAAGGTGTGGGGGTCCTTAGGCTTCGCTAATATGAGGAAGGGAAATCCTGGTAGAATCCAGGTGGGTGTGTAGAGTTCTGGGCAGAGTCACTGGAACACAAAGAAGCTCTTGCACTGGTCTGGTGTGACCTGGATTTGGGGAAAAGATCATGAATTCTGTTTCAGACATGCCGAATTTGAGATGCCTATGAGACAGCCAGTTTTTAAAAGTCTAATAGACAGTTTGAGGTATAGGATTGGAGCTCAGGAGAGAGACTAGGGTTAGATAAATAAGATCTCTGAATCATCTTCATAGAGGTGATCACTGAAACCACGACAGCTAATACAGTCTCCAAGAAAACCGGGTAGAAAAAAAGAGAAGAGGGCCCAAGACAGAGCCTACACACAGGGAAGGGGGCACCGATGATGATCCAACAATGGAGAAGTTGGCAGGTGGGCAAGAGGTGAACCACAAGAGTGAAATGTCAGGGAAATCCAGGAAGGAAGGAAGTACCTGGTAGGAGAAAATGGTCATTGGTATCAAATGCTACAGAAGGGTAAAAAGAATAAGGATTGAGACATGGACATTAGATTTAGAAATTAAGAAATCATTGTTGACTTTGGAGGGAGAGATTAGTAAGGAGTGATGAGACTAGAAACCAGACTGCAGAGGGTTTAGAAGGGAGGGAGAGGAGATTAAGAGGAGGCAAGGATGGGGGGTGAATCAGATGTGTTTTCAGGCAGTATTTTAGGAAGCAGCAAATAGGGAGAGATGGAAAACAGGAAATCAAAGATAAGAGTTGATAGACAAGGGGAGGGAGCGGAGGACAGAAAATGGGGGAGAATAGACAAGGGAGGGAAGAGAGACACGGGGGGCAGAGAGATAAGGGGAACAGAT
>CM053622.1:631696631-631735759 GCA_028646595.1 Phalanger gymnotis | reverse complement strand
AATCCAGCCAGCAAATTTCATTTACTGAAGCAAAAAGTCAAACCGTTTCACTCTTCCTTTGTTCTTTTCCAAACAACCTTCTCAGTCTTAACCTATCTTATATTAATAAAAGGCATATTCATAATAATAATCTTAAATCCATAATGACAGTGCTGAAGGTGTGTACATTTTAGCTTTAATGGAAAAATGGGAGAGGCTTGCAACATTAAGATGTCTAACTGGCCTACTATATCCAATCAAAACAAGAGAAAAATTAACTATCATGGTTGAAAAAAGAGCAAGCTTCTTGATTTACACTTAGGCAGTTTTAGCCACAAAAAAAGAAAAAAAACAACATTTTCAACACATCTTTTACAGGACCAGCAGATGATCACCTCCACAGAGATTTTATTTGCCTCAGAATGTATACTGCTATGCAGAGGACCATGGCATGTTTACCCAACAGCCTCCAAAAACTTCAACCTTAAAACAAAATGAAATTTAAAAACCATAAAACCACAGTGCACAGGAAGAAAAAGTGAAATCGTATGACATCATTCGAACTGATGGAATAACATGATCTACTCTGGGGCTATTAAGTCAAGCTTACTTCAAAATGCTTTACATAGTGCACTCTTCTGACCACCATCCAGTCTCTCCAAGTACCCTCAATGCCATCACTGAAAATTCTTCAGTCATTCAAATTTAAATCCATCCTCCTGTAGCATTTGAAAACCATTAATTCTAGGGAAAAGGAGAGCTTTGCTTCATAGTCCCTGGAAATAACTAAGGTCTTTGGGGATTCTCAATGACACCTTAATTCAGCTGAACAACTCATCCAAAGAGGAAATATTGCTTCATCATACAAAACTGAGTTTTAGCATTTCCGAATTAAGACTTCTGAAAATTAGTAGATGATATGATAGCTAGTAGTGTGGCACTGCTACATTTAACCAGTACCAAAACAGTTATTTTTGAGGACTGGTTTTTCAATCTTGCCTAAAGATTCTGTGTAATCGAAATGTCTACCGAATCCCCGCTCTCCTTTATCACTAATACCACAAAAGCTACATACAAGATAACAAATTTTGGGTTTTAGAAAAAAAAATCTCTGAGCTAGAAATAATTAACCAAGTATAAGGGTGGAGATCCACTCCAGGCCAATTAATATGATTACACAGGGTCCAGATACTTGGATTGCATCAGTCACAAGTATCAACTAGACGTGAATGAGTCTTTAATCAACTGGAGAGGTTTCCAGGATTTTAGCCAATGGGAGGGTAAAAGGCTGGTGCCACACAGGAAACATCTTGTAATTGCTTAAGAAAATCATGTCAAACCTCTTGGAGTCCAAATCCTCTTAAGAAAAAGATTTGTTCTGTGAAGTTTGGATTCAGTCAAAGGGCCACACTTGAGGACCTAGAGGGCACATGTAACTTCGAGGCCAAAAGTTAAGGTTCCCTACCCCTGTCTTAGACCATTCATATCAAAACAGCAAGCCATTCTATAGCCGTGCAAATAGTGAACCTGTATAGTGGGAAAAGAGTTCCAGGTTGGAGATTCATCTGAGAGCTGAAGCTAAGGCTCTGAGAAAAAACTGAAACAGGGAATGATTGAGGGGGCAGAGAGGATAATTTCTCTCTCTCCTTCTGCTCCAATAATCTTGTCATCAAGGAAATTGATCCAGTAGGAGTTGGTACATCTGGCTGGGATCAAAAAGACTGGAGACGATACATCTATAGCTGGGAGTTATAGTCACTGGAAGAAAGGCAGCTTCAGGGAGAAGAATTCATTGACGAAGAGGGAAGGAAGTGCTGGTTAGGGACACTACAAAGGGATCAACGTGGGGACCCGGAAGAAATCTATGCCTAAGAGAATTTCATGAGGCCTCTGAAGGAAGAAGATGGCATGCAGTAACCATGAATTGTGAGATACTCCTTTGCCACATGTTTTCCCTCTATGTGTGTACCCCATCACCTTTGTACTACAGTTTATGCTCACACCCTATTTTATTATTTATAGAATTTCATTTGTTTTTATTATGACCTTTCGAATAAAATCAGAATTTCCATATATATCTTGTTGAATCGTTTTTCAGTTGTGTCTGACTCTTTGTGACCCCACTTGGAGTTTTCCTGGTAAAGATACTAGAGTGGTTTGCCATTTCTTTCTCCAGCTCATTTTACAGATGAAGAAACTGAGGCCAACACAGTTTAAATGATTTTTCCAGGATCACAGCTAGTAAGCATCTTGGCCAGATTTGAACTCACAAAGATGAGTCTTCCTGACATCAGGCCTGACACTCTATCCAATGTTATCACCTAACTGCCTTCCATGTATATACTAGGCTAGGCTAATAGGTTCATTTGCTTCTACGCTTTGTGTATATAACTGTTTCACTGACTTAACTTTTCAAAATTTATATTTATTTTAAGTACTAAAAGGTTTTGAATATTACTGCTTTGTAGTATAGTTTGAAATCTGATATTCTTAGACCCCTTCTTTCCCACTTTTTTCATTCTATCTATTGAGAGTCTTGAATTCCACTGTTAATTCTGTACAGGCTCTATAAAGTAATTCTTTAGCAGTTCATTGTGGCATTGAATAAAAATCAATTTAGGTAGTACTGCTGTTTTAATTATATTGGTACAGTCTAACCACAAGCAATTAATATTTCTCTAATTATTTAGGTCTGTCTACTTCTTTCAAGAGTGTTTTGTATTAATATAGTTCTTGCATGTGTGTGTGTTGACAGATAACTTCCAAATATTTTATACATCCTGTAGTTATTTTGGACAGAATTTCTCTTTCTATCTCTTCCTGCTAGGTTTTGTGGTTAATACATACAAATGCTGATGATTTATGTGGATTTTTAAATATCCTGCAAATTTGCTGAAGTTATTTACCGTTTCAATTAACTTTTACTTCACTTTATGGGTTTTCTGGATAGACTATCATTTCATCTGTAAAAAGTGCTGTTTCCTCTTTGCCTAAAATTATTATCTCACTTTCTTTTTCTTCTGTTACTAGAGCCTGCATTTTTAGAACTCTACCAAAAATCAGTGATCATTACAGATATCCTTGCTTTAATTGTTAATTTTTTTTAGAACTAGTGAGGTAATGTGGGAAGATGTTATAAATGTGAAATATTGCATATGCTTTCAGGTGAGGTCATACAGTTAGTTTTACTCAACTGTTTTACTAAAAGAGATTTTATTACTTGTAATACCTTGTCTCTGTTACAAGAGATTTCTCACAGAGTAGGAAAAATGTGTAAATGTTCAACATGTAAAAACAAAACGTATCAATAAAACCTTTTTAAAATAGGCCTCTACCCTTTCTTCATTACAGATCATTGTGGCCTGGATTTTAGTGTGATACTGTTTGCTGGTAATAGAAATTAAAATGTCTACTTACTCCTCTGCTTTTTAGTGTTTTTAATAGAAACAGATTTTGGATTTCTCAAAAGTTCTCCCCCCACCCCCAGCATCTATTAATATGATGAAGTGTTTTCAAAAATACTTTTATTATAAATATATACTTCAAAAATACTTTTATTATAAATATAATCTATTATGCTTAAAGTTTTCCTTAAATCAACCTTGCATTCCTCACATAAATCTAACCTGGTCATAATGTATCTTTTTACTATGTTTTTACAGTCTCTTGGCTAAAAAGAAATTTTACCTTCCCAACAACCCTGTGGGTACTATTATTATCCCCATTCAACAGATGAGGAAACTGAGGCAGATGTTAAGTGACTTGTTCAGGGTCACATAGTATCTCAAGCAGAATCTAAACATTTCCTGACTCTAAGGTGCCATCCATTACACAACTTGCCTTAGTTAATATTCTTATGTCAATGTTCATTAAGAATATTGGTCTATACTTTTCTTTCTCTGCCTTGGCATTTCCTGGTTTAGGTATCCCATAGAAAGGGTTTGGAAGGTTTTCTTTTTTCCCTATTTTTGCAAATAGTTTGTGAAATATTGGAATTAATAATTGTGCTTTAAACATTTAAGAAAAGTCACTTGTAAATCTTTCCAGTCTTTTTCTTTAGGGAGTTCAGTTAGGATTTGTTTGATTTCTTTTTCTGGTGTTAAATTATATAAGTGATCTATTAGTCTATTAACATAGGTACATTTTTGTATTATGATATAATTTTTATATTATATATATTCATACATTTCATCTAAGTTATCAGGGTTTTGGGGGGCATATAATTGGGCAAAATAGTTTGATAGTTTTCTTTATTTCATCTTCAATTGCTGTGAATTCACCTTTCCATTTTTAATGCAAACAATTTGGCTTCTTTTTAAAAGCAGACTAGCTAACAGGTTTTTTAAATTACACGCTTCCTGCCCCCAACAACAAAACCCACTTTTGCGCTCTTTCTCTGTCTGCTTTCAATTTTGTTCATCTTCTTTGAGTGTCAGAATTTCTATTTTTTGTGTTTAGTTGAGGGTTTTTGAGTCGTTGCTTTTCTAGTTTTTCTTTTTAGTTACACGTCTGATTGATCTGATCTTTTCCTCTTCTGTTGATGAAAGTGTTTAGCAATAGAAATTTCTCCCTAAGAACTATTTTAGTTGTATTCCCTAAGTTTGGATATACTGTCTCACTGTTGCCATTTTCTCTTATGAAATAGCCTTTGTTCCTATGGTTTGCTCTTTGTTCCACCATTGTTTTTGGAATTAAATTAGTCTCCAATTAATTCTAATCCTTTATTCAGGGGACCTCTAAAGAATGTAATTTTTACTGCATTGTTGACAATAAAGGATATCTGTAAGCCTTTGGGTTTTTTTTTTGCATCATCATGAGGTTTTTATTCCTTAGTATGTGACAGTTTTTGTAAAGGAGATATCCTCAACTGTTTTATCCTCTGGGAATCATGTAAACATCTTTCTTCTCCTATTCAGTAATTGCCAGAAATCTATCATAACTAACTTTTCTGAAGTTCTTTTTAGTTCCTAATTTCTTTCTTATTTTTAAATTTTTGTTACATTTGTTTAGGGTTAAAAGAGGTAGATTGAACAATACTCCCTCCTCCGCCTTTATAGTTATAGTTTTACTGTCCATTTCTCCCTGCAATTTGATTAATTTTTCCTTTAAGCACTTATACATGCCATTTTAAAGTATTCATATTTAAGTATTTATAATAAGACATTCAGTGAGTATAAGTATTGATATTGAATGATTACCTATGGTGCCTTTATACATAATGTAATTTCCCAGCTTATCTTTTTCATTGTACCTATTTTTACTGTTGCCTTGTCTGAAATCCTGATTACTACTCCCTGCTTTTTTGAGTTCACCCGATATATATTTTACTTCATCCCTTCATTTTTAACTGTATGTGAATCTTTATGTTTCAAATATGTCCCTTACATACAACATATTGCTGGAGTGTGCTTTTTAATCCATTCTATTATGTTCCATTTCATGGGTGAGTTCAATCCCATTTGTGTTTATGATTATGATCTTTGCATTTCCCTTTATCTTGTGGTTTGTTTTTTTTTTACTGTTTTCTATTTTCTTTCCTTTTGTCCCTTAAAAGAATGTGGTAAAAGAGAAGGAATTTGCCTAACACTGGGCATCTAGAACTGAGGTGATCCATTTCTATTGTCATGACTCTTCACCTTGCCTTATGCCCAATCATGTCTTTTCACTCTTTCTTTCCTTTTAAACCCCTCAGCATAACCTGGCCCCTGACACTGGAGTTTGGTCTTTCACTATACCCACAATGAAAAGGCATAGCAAGAGGTCTCCTTTCTTCTTATCTCTTCATATTTCCCTGTTAAGTTTAATTCATTTGTACACCAAACTCTGTCAGGGAGGGGGCGGGGGGCTGGGTTCATTTTCAATCCTCCTTTGTCCAGTTCAAATGAAAGAGAGGTTCATAGGATGTCTATTTCCCCCACCTTTCCTCCATGTCAGTAGTCTCCATCTCATGCAATGATATTTATATAATATAGTAAGTTCCATCCTCTTCCTTTTCTTTTCCTGTTCAGTTACATATTCCCCTTTCCTTTCTATTTCCTTCTTCTCCAGATACTATTAAAGAAAAAAAAAAGACCCTTAAAAAAAAAAAAGGAAATGGCTCTAGGACCTGTGTTTTATTTAACTTTCTCTGTAACTGGAAGCCTGGGTGTCTGAGAAGACATTTGTTTCTTTTCCCACATTAGAATGTAAATGATTCTTTATCTTGCTATCCCTAACAATTAATCAAACATATTTACCTTTCTAGGTTTCTCTTGGGTTTGTTCTTCAAAGTTTCTACTCAATTAAAAAAAAAAATCAGGAATGCTTGTAAGTCTTCTGTTTCATTAAAGGTTTATTGTTTCCTCTGTTTTGCTAGGTAAATTATTCTTGCTTGTAAGCCTTTATCTTTTGTCTTTTGTAACACAATCTAAGCTCTCCTATCCTTTGAACTGGCAGTTGCCTAGTCTTTTTATGCTCCTGACTATGGTTTCTTAGTACCTGAACTCTCTTCGGTTCCATATATTATTTTTCATTTGATCTGGAAGCTCTGGATTTTGGGTGTGGCACTCCTGGGAATTTTCACTTGGGAATTTCTCAGGATGCTACCTAATGGATTTTTTCTATTTTAACATTTTAATCTGGTTTTAACAGAGGTGGGGAAATTTCATTTATGATTTCTTAATGAATGGTGTACAGTCTTTTTTGTTGTTGTTAAAATTTTCAGGTAATCCAATGATTATCTCTCAACCTACTTTCCGAGTCAGTTATTTTAATGTACTTACCTTAATTTTATTGTTTCTTTTATTCATCTTTTGATTGTATCTTAATATTGTTATCTCATGGAGTCATTACTTTCTATTTGGCCCATTCATGAAAGCCAGCTATTGGGTAAGCATCTTTTTAAAGTGATTAGCATGCCTCTCCAGCTGTCATTTAACATTAGAGCTCATATTTCTTGCTTCATTTATTTCTGGTATTCTTACAGTCTTTGTGTCCAGGGTATTCTTTTCTTTGAAGCTCTATATGGACTTATTATAGAAGTATTTTCTTCTTCTGGCTTTATCTCTTAGGCGTCTCTCAGTCCATAGGATTGATCATTGTATTTTAGCCTTTTCTTCTGTTTATTTTTATTTCCAGCCTCAGTTTCTGGAATGACACTTGGTATTTGGCTAAGATTCTGTTCCCTCCTGTATTCACGGATCATGGAGACAGATTCTGCTTGGTCCTGGATGACCTGCCTTCTATAGGAATTCCTGTGTCTCAGTATCCTGATGACTCAACTTGTCACAAGCCTGGAAGGTCCCCAAAAGATCATGTTGTTCCTACAGGTAAGCAGCAGGCCTCCAACAAGATTCCAGGTGCTTAGTTTCCCCAGGGCTTCTCTGGCCTTTCCTCCTGTTACAGCTAAGACTTCGTGCACCGGTCCAGGCCTGTCTCCTTCCTGTCTGGTCCTGTCTCCTTCCGTGACTTGTGGGCCACCCACATACTGAGCTGGTCCTGTCTCTTACTGGCATCATCGCCATGGCTGTGGCTTTGATCTCATCTGTGCCCCTGCTGTATCTCAGGTATCAGCTACCTGGGTGCTTGTCTGGCCCTGTCTCCTACTATGCCTTAATCACAAACATTTATTAAGTGCCTATTGAATGCAATGCAAAGATAAAAATGAACCAGTCCCTGCCTTGAAAGACCTTACCTTTCTTTCAGGAGAGACAATATGTACATAAATAAGCACATAAAATATTTGCAAAATAAATGTAAGGAGCTAGTAGCAAGGAAAGCTGTCCTACAGATGGTGGTGTTTGTGAAGGAAAAAAGGGATTTGAAGAGGCAGAGGGAAAGGAGTGCATTCAAGGCATGAAGAACAGCTAACACAAAGACTAAGATATGTAGAAGACTTTAAAGTTTGTGAGATGCTTTATGTATGTTACCTGATTGGAGCCACACAGTAACCAGCAAACAGTGTGAGGAGGAAGTCCAGGCTCAGTCATGGCTACAGGATGAGGGTGGGTTTCAAGCCCTTATCTCTCCTAGTCTAAATCCAATAATCTATCAATTATTTCACGTTAAAGCTCTCAGGCCTGGAGCAAATAAAATGATATCCTGACTCCTAAGGTCTGTGACCTTGCTAACTAAACATAATTTCCAGCAGCCTTCAGGGCATCATTAGACCTTTCCCATCATACACCACACCAACAACAGAGTCATCCTTTCACTTGAAGCGTACATGACAAGAGCATACCAGAGGAACGGGCTTGTTACAGTACAAGTTCATCTCAGAAATAGTCAATTGTCAGTTAGCTGCCTGCAGATGTATTCCCTGCAAAATTTGCTTTCAAGATTATTGACAGCATCTCTTGTATTCCATTGCAGCTTTGTTAACAGCTAGATTCTCTCTCTTAATTTTGTATGCAGAGAATCCCTCTGAAACCCAGATACTTAACCACCTCTCTTGCTACAAAGGAAGGATGGACATTATAAACCTTGCTTGAAGGAAAGCAGGGTAGACCTGAAGGATCTAAAGTCAGAAAGACCTGAGTTCAAATCCAGCCTCAAACACTCCTTAGCTGGGCAAGTCACTTGTAACTTCTAAGTTTTCTAATCATAAAATGGGGATAATAATATTACCTACACTGCAGGAATGTTGTGAGGATCAAACAAGATAATATGTAGAGTATTTAGCACCGTTCCTGGCATACAATGGGTGCTATATAAATGTTAACAGGCACTACCATTCATTCATTCATTTAACATCATCATCACCATCATCTCCCAAATTGGTGACATTAGAAAATGAACTGGGATCCACTGCCACAAAAAAAAAAATGACAGTATTTTAGGTCATCCTATGTCAAGTCTTCAGAGTACTACTTCATTATCGCTTGAAGTAAATTTATAGATTTAGAGCTAAAACAGACCTTAAATGGTACCTAGTCCAATCATCTCCTTTAAGAGGCTAGAAAAGGGAGTCCCAAAGAAGTTAAATGACTTGCTCAAGGTCACACAGCTAGTTAGTAGGAAAACCAAGAATAAAACTCAGTATTTCTGGTTCTAAATCTACTATCCTCTCTGCTATACAATGCTACTTATCCCAAATTATTGTTAAATAAAGTCCTCCATATTTCAATATATACATGAAAACTCACCCCAAGCCAAACACAAATAGAGAGGTTTTTCCTCCCTAAATTATTAATCTCTGCTTCTGCTACCCTCCTACCCTACACACAAATAATGGAGAATAAACAATAGTTAGACTTGGAAAAATATTTAATTCAAAAAGCATTTATTAAATGCCTATTTACCTAGCACCATACTAAGAATCAGTGTTAC
This sequence comes from Phalanger gymnotis, assembly GCA_028646595.1. Lineage (NCBI taxonomy): Eukaryota > Metazoa > Chordata > Mammalia > Diprotodontia > Phalangeridae > Phalanger > Phalanger gymnotis. Next base: position 631,726,474 of record CM053622.1, on the reverse strand, counting down.
AAAGACAAAAATGGAACATCTCTTGTCCTCAGGGGGCAGTTTTTACTAGGAAGAAACAAGATATCCATCAATAAGCAAAATAAAGTAATATCAAGAGGAAGGAAGACCACTAACAAGTGATTGAGGATGGGGGGGCAAAGGCCTCAAGTGGGAGGGGGAACCGGGCTGATCTATAAAGGAACAAGAGGCAGAGGTGAGAGGGAGGGTGTTCAAGGCATGGAGTAAGTCTGTGAAAAGATATGGGGAGGGGGGTGAGATGAAGCATCCATTCTGCAGGAAGAAGAGCACACAGGCCACTTTGGCCAGAATACAGCATGAGTGAGGGGAAGGAATTAGAAATCAGTCTAGAATGATAAATTCATGATCCAAGAGTACCGGAGGGAACAGAACGGGAAGGAGTTTAAGTTCTAAACAGAGTATAGTAATGCCAATTTCTTCTGGGAAGAAAACTTTATAAAGTTTTTCAAGTAGTGATAAAAAAAAACTTTGTATGTATAAAATTTTTCTTTGTAATATATGTACATACTTATGTGTTCTCATTTACATGTGTGTTACATATATGCCATGTTTATAAATACAAACCTGTATTGTGGGCATCACATAGTTTAGCAAGTAGTTGTGATAAAAAAACTTTATACATATCAAATTTTTCTTGGTAACATATATACATACTTATATGTCCACATTTGTGTGTTACATGCATATCATGTATATATAAACATAAACATGTACATTGCATTGTGTATGGTTTCACAAGTAATTATACTCAGGTTCACACAGGTATAGTATTTGTGTGTATAGAAATACAAGCATGCATGCTATATGTGTGTGTGCATACACACACACATATGTGGTTTCACAAGTAGCTGTGATGGAAAATTTTGTACATATCACATTTTCTTGGCAACCCATATACTTACTTATATTTCACACTTACATGTGTATTGCATGTATATAATGTGTACATGGATATTAACATATGGTGCGGGTGGTGAGTGTGTAAACAAGGGATAGAATGCTGGACCTAGAGTAAGGAATACCTGAGTTCAAATCCAACCTCAGACCATCTAGATATGTGACCCAGGCAAGTCACTTAAATTCTGTCTGCCTCAGTTTCCTCCTCTGTAGAATGGGGATAATAACTGCACCAGAACTGTTGAAAGGATAAAATGAGCTAACATGTGTAAAGCAATTTGCAAAACTTATTGCTCTATATAAACGGTAGCTATCAGCTATTACGTAACGTACTCTCATATCTAAGGCATTGAGCATACTGATCATCCATTAATTAACTTTTACAGTTACGAACTAGAGTTTTGTAAAATGTGGTATCATAAATATATTGGACAAATGTTAGGATTTAATGTTTAGGCTGTATCTTTTCAACTCTATCTCAATCAACCAACAAACCAGAATGTTTTGGATATCTACTTTTCATTTTGGGATCTCTTTCAGGTCAAAGAGAAAATACTTCAAGCAGTCAGAAAGATGCCATTCAAATATTACATAGCAATCGTCAGGATCACACGTGATTTAGCAACGATCACGTTTAAAGGAATAAAGGGTTTGGAATATGATATCCCAGAAGACAAAAGATCTACAACCAAGAATAATCTACCCAGCAAAACTGAGTATAATCCTTCAAGGGGGAAAAATGGTCATTTAATGCAATAGAGGACTTTCCAGCACTCCTGATGAAAAGACCAGAAGTGAACAGAAAACTTGACTTTTAAATACAAGACTTAAGAGATGAAGAGGTAAACACGAAAGAGAAATCATAAGGGACTCAGTAAGGTTAAACAGTTTATTTTTCTATATGAGAAGATAAACATGTATTTTCTAAGAATTTTATCATTATTAGGGAAGTTAGAGTGTGCAGGAATGAGTCAATTAAAAAGAGATGATGTTTTTTAAAAATGTATAAATGAGAAAGAGGAAAACTCTTGGAAAAGAGGGGAGAGGAAGAATGGGGAATATTATCTCACATAAAAGAAGAGTTCAAGGAAGAGCCTTTACAGTAGAGGGGAAAATGGTGGGGGGAGGGAAGAAGTGCAACCCTTGAAACACACTTACATCTAAATTGTTCAAAGAGGGAAAATACACACACACACACACACACACACACACACACACACACACACACAATTGGTAATTAAAATCTATCTTACCCAACAGGGAAGTAAAAGGGGAAGGGGATTAGAGAAAGGGAGGTGATAAAAGAGAGATCAGATAAAAGAAGGCAGTGGTCAGAAGAAAAACAGACTTAATAGGAGGGACAGGATAAAGAGAGAGAGACAGAGACAGAGACAGAGACAGAGAAGAATAAACAGAAGAAAATAGGATAGAGGAAAATGCACAGTTAGTAGTCACAACTGTGAAAGTGAATGTGACAAACTCACCCATAAAATGGAAGCAGGTAGCAGAATGGATTAGAAACCAGAATCCAACAATATGTTGTTTACAAGAAACACACTTGAAACAGAGAGACACTCACAGAGTTAATTTAATAAAGAGTTGGAGCAGAAGTCATCATACTTCAGTCGAGGTTAAAAACAAGAAGCAGGGGTAGCAATCATTATCTCAGAAAAAGCAAAAGAAAAAAACTACATTTTGCTAAAAGGTACCAAAGACAATGAAATTATATCAGCTCTAAACATATATGTGCACTAAATGGCATAGCATCCAAATTCTTAAAGTTAAATGAATTACAGAAAGAAATAGACAGTAAAACTATACGTGTGTGTGTGGGGGGGACTTCTACTTTCTCCTCTCAGAGCTAGATAAATCTAACCATAAGATTAATAAGAAAGAAGTTAAGGAAATTAATAAAACTGTAGAAAAGCTAGAAATAATATACTTCTGGAGAAAACTGAATAACAATAGAAAAGAGTACAATTTTTTTTCACAGTTGTATATGGCACCAGCACAAAAATTGACCCTATATTAGTGTATAAAAAACTCACAATCAAAGGCAAAAAAGTAGAAATATTAAATGCACGTTTTTCAGACCATAATGCAATAAAAATTACATTTAACAAAGCAGCATAAGCATAGATTAAAAGCTAATTGGAAATTAAATAATCTAATCCTACAGAACAAGTGAGTCAAAAAAACAAATCACAGAAACAGTCAATAACTTTATTAAAGAGAGTGGCAATAAGACAACATTCCAAAATTTGTTGGATGTAGCCAAAGCAATACAAAGGATAAAATTTATATCCCTAAATGTGTACATCAATAAAAGAGACAAAGAGTAGATCAATGAACTGGGCATGCAACTAAAAAAAAACTAGAAAAATAAAAAAGTTAAAAATCTTCAATTAAACACCAAATTGGAAATCCTGAAAAATCAAAGGAGTGATTAATAAAATTGAAAGTAAAACAAAAAACATTGAACTAATTAACAAAATTAAGAGCTGGTTTTATAGGGGAGAAACCACAATAAAATAGATAAGCCATTGGTTAATTTGATTAAAAAAAAAGCCAAATTACTAGTATCAAAAATGAAAAAGGTGAAATGTACCATCAATGAAGATGAAATTAAAGCAATTATAAGTTATTTTGTCCAATTATATGCCAATAAAACTGACAATTTAAGTGAAATAGATGAATATTTACAAAAAAATAAACTTCCCAGATTAACAGAAGAGGAAATAGAATACTTAAATAACCCTACCTTAGAAAAAATCTAGAGATTATATGAATACAATTATAAACCCTTTTCATACAAATAAAGGTAGATCTAGACGAATGGCAAAATATTAATTGCTCATGGGTAGGCCAAGCCAGTATAATAAAAATTACAATCCTACCTAAGTTAATTTACCTATTGAGTGCTATATCAATCTAACTACCAAAGAATTATTTTAACAGAGCTAGAAAAACATAGCAACAAAATTTATCCAGAAGAATAAAATGTCATAAGGATATCAAGGGAACCAATGAAAAAAATATTAAGGAAGGCAACCTAGCAGGTCCAGATTTCAAATTATATTACAAAGTAGTAATCATCAAAACAATCTAGTACTGGCTAAGAAATAGAGGAATAGATTGGGTACACTATACACAATACTAAATGACCATAGTAGTCTAATGTCTGATGAATACAATGATCTAAGTTTTGGGGGGTAAGAATTCAACATATGACAAAAACTGCCAGGGAAACTGGAAAACAGTTTGGCAGAAACTAGGTACAGATCAAAATCACACACTATATACCAAGATAAGATCAAAATGGATAAATGATTTAGACATAAAGGGTGATGTCATGAGTAAATTTGGGAAGAACAGAAAAATGTACCCTCAGATCCACACATAATGGAAGCATTTATGACCAACAAGAGAGAGGATCGGAAAAAGTAAAACAGATAATTCTCATCACATTAAATTAAAAGGCTCTTGAACAAACAAAACCAATGTAGCCAAAATTAGAAGAAAAGCCGGAAACAAAGAAAAAAGTCTTTCTGATATAGGCCTCATTTCTCAAATATATGAAGAACTGAGTAAAATTTATAAAAACGAGAGCCATTCACCAAATGATAAATGATCAAAGGATATGAACAGGCAGTTTCAAAAGAAGAAAAGAAAACTATCAATAGTCACATAAAAAATGCTCTAAATCACTACTGATTAAGAAATGCAAATTAGAACAACTCTGAGATACCACCTCATACCTATCAGATTGGTTAGCATGACAGAGAAGGAAAATGACAAATGCTGACAGCGATGTGGAAAAATTGGGACACTAATGCTGGTGAAGTTGTATACTACTCCAACCATTCTGGAGAACATTTTGGAACCACACCCAAAGGGCTATAAAACTGTGCATACCTTTTGATGCAGCAATACCACTGCTAGGTCTATATCCCGAAGAGATCAAAGAAAAAGGTACAAGACCTATTTGCACAAAAATATTTATAACAGCTCTTTTTGTGGTGGCCAAAGAATTGGAAATCAAGGGAATGCAAATCAACAGGGGAATGACTGAACAAATTGCAGCATGTGATTGCAATGGTATACTATTATGCTGTAAGAAACAACAAGCTGAATGCTTTCAGAAAAACATGGGAAGACATATATAAAAATGAAGTGAACAGAACCAGAAGAATATTGTATACAGCAAGAGTAATATCATAAGGATGACTAACTGTGAAAGATTCAAGACAATCCCAAAGGTCTCATGAGGATAAATGCTATCTACCTCCAGAGAGACTCTGAAAGCACAGTTAAGCACTTTTTTTTTAAACTTCCTTCATTTTTACATTGTGTTTTCTTTTGCAACATGGCTAATATGAAAATGTTTTGCATGACTTCACATGTATAATCAATATCAAACTGCTTGCCTTCTAAAGGAGGAAGGAGGAGTGGAAGGGAGGGAGAGAATTTGGAACAATTTTTTTAAATGATTGTCAAAAACATTTTTACATGTAGCTGGGAAATACTTAATGAAATAAATAAAAATAATTTCTTAAAAAAAATCATCAAGCACAACCACTTTGTTTTAGAGATGAGGAGACTAAGGCCTTGTAGAGTTAAATGACCTGCCCAGGGTCACACAGTATCTGTGGTAGGAGTCAAACTCAGTTCTCCTGAATCTGAGTTCAGCATTCTGTCTACTAAATGTCAGGGTTTTATATTATCTTAGAATCACCTCCACTTAAAAATATCTGGCATTATACATGTCTGTAAAACCTTCACAAACTTACCCCCAATATGATAGTAACCAAAAATACCTGCCTCAAAAACTGACTTAAGTAAATTAGCATCATGCAAAATGTCTAAGGGCTCTGTGAATATCACCTTCTAGAAGTAAGATACCAGAATAACAGTTCCCAACCTCCACAGACTGACGGAGCTCCTCCTCTCCCAAAGTGATGTGTCTATCACTGTAGGCAGGGACACAAAGATATAAAATCAATTTTTTTTAAGAACTAAAAATTTTACATTGAACTTCATATCACTTCATACAGAGACAGGTATCTGCTGAAACCTGCTCATACTGGCCAGAGCTGATTGTTAAAATGTCAGTGCGAGCATTTATACCTTAGAAATCCTCAAATGCTGCAAATTAAGGCTTGATTATTGTTTTGATTTCCAGAGTTTAAAAAGTGACAGGAAAAATTTTAATAATGCAGATTAAACTTAAAAGTTTGTCAGTTTTTAAAGACAGCTGCACCACAGCCATCAAAAGCCAGGCAGCATGATGTAATAAAAAAGACACTAGACGAGAGAGATCCCTCCTCTGACACTTAGTAGGTATATCATGGGTTAGTCATTTAATCTTACTAAGCCTGAGTTTCTTCATCTGTAAAATGAGCATTATAATAGCACCTACCTCCCAGGGTGGTTGTAAGGATCAAATCTGATAGGTTTAACACATTCTGCAAACTTTAAGTCATTATATAAATTGCAAGCTATAATATTGCCAATAGCAAAGATGTGGAAAAAATGAGAAAATTCATCATTGGAAAAGTTATGGGGGAAAAAGGAACGTTAGTTCATAGGATCAGAGACTGAGAGCTGAAAGGGACCTTATATACCATCAAGCCCAATTTACAGACAAGGAATCTAAGGCTAAGAGAGATAAAGTAATTTGTGCAGGCTCATATGGCTAGAATCTAAGGCAAGATTTGAACTCAGGTCTTCCTGATTCGAAACGCTATACTTTATTCACTGTGCCACCTGGCTATTTATTGGAAGAGCTGTGACTTGGTTCATCTGTGAGAAAAGCAATTTAGAATTATACAAGAAGCTATGCTAAACCGTTCTAGTTTTTTGACCCAAAGATTCTACTGCTGGAGGATTTAGGCAACAAGCAAAGAAGCATCTGAACATAAATGTTTATAGCAACATTGATTATGATAACAAAAAGCACATATTTGTGAAACAAAGTACACAAAAACTGAGAAATGATTGAGCACATTTTGGTATATGAATATATGGGAATATCATTGCATGATTAGGAATACGAAGAGTTTAGAAAAACATCAGACTACTTATGTAAAATTGATAGAGTAAAACAAAAACAAAAAAATCAGACATTATGTACAATGAAAATGGCACTGTGAATAAAGTCAACAAGGAAAGGCAAGAAAAGTCTACGATGGTCAATTTCATTATCACATAGGATCCAAGTGAGAGGACTCCTCTCCTATTACGGTTAATCGACAAAGTGGAGCGTGCACTTTATAAAGCGGTTTGTTTTGGTGTCTGTTGAGATTTCTGTTGTATCAAAACAAAATTTATCATTAGTTTATTCTTAAAATAAAATCAAACAAATTGACTCTCCATCTGGAAGCTGGCTCCAATTAGGTAAGAAATGAGAAAGACCGTGAGAAGATCATCTTTCCCATTAAAACAGGAATTCTTAACTTGAGCTTGGTCAAATGATTTCAGGGGGCCTGTGAACTTGGATGAGAAAACAATTACATTTGTATTTTTACTAACCTTTAACTGAAATTTAACATTTCCTTCCATTATAAATGTGGACAACAAACCACAGTGTCAAAGCAGTGCCTGTGAATTTGTGGCCAATAGAAATCACAGATGTATTCATGTCATACTAGAGTGGTTGCAGATATCTCAAAATATCACTTACACCCACGGCTACTGAGGGATTACTAGTTATTAGACCTAATCCTGAATGGCACATGATTATATTCTTCCTGTCTACAGATTGTATTTCAATTGAATCGCTTTCCTTTGCAATCCTATATATTTTATCTTGTGCACTTAAAAAACATTATTTTGAGAAAAGGTCTAGTTTTCATTAAATTGCATGGCAAAAACAAGGTTCAAAGTCCCTCTAGGAGGATACTTAATGACATATAGAAAAATATACATATATCTTGAATCCCCTCTTGTCATCACGACAAAAAAAAGATTCCAATTTTTTTCCTCCCAACTAAAAATGTCAGCTCCTCATTAGGCCACTGTGGTCAAGCCCACATCAGCTACGGTGTTTTCTTTTAATGTTCCTGCACTGTGAGAACACAGGATGAGTGGTTATAGGTTCCAGAGTTGAAGGGAACTTAGGGGATAGGGCATTCAGCTCAGTCTCCTCTTACTTTAAAGAGGAGGAAACTAAAGCCATGGGAGGGACTGAATTGACTTTTCTAAGGTCAGACAGGAGATGAACAGCAGGGGTTGAACCCAGATAGTTCAACTCCAAGTCTAGTATCCCTGACATTACCACACACACACACACTCTCATTGTCTAACTAGTTTTGCTCCCACCCCATTAAAAAAAAAAAGATCTGTTACTGCTCAGTCATACCTGATTCTTCCTGACTCCATTTGGGATTTTCTTGGAAAAAGATACCACACTGGTTTGCCATTTCCTTCTCCAGCTCATTTTACAGATGAGGAAACTGAGGCAAACAGAATTAAGTGACTTGTCCAGGGTCACACAGCTAATAAGTGTCTGAGACTACATTTGAACTCAAGACTAACTCCAGGCCCAGGACTCAATGCACTGTACCACCTAGCTGCCCAAAAGGATCTGATATTCTCCCTAATTTAAACACAATGACTAGACCTCCCACATTTAAGTAAGATGCTTTTGAATCTTGTTAAATTCTGAACTGGACTGGTTAAGTTAGAACAAAATAGCAAGGCATATTCCGGATTTAATCTACCATGCAAACAAATATCAATGAGCATTGGTACATCAGGAGAAAACGGAAAGAACATCTGGGTTTTATGGACTTTTTTTTATACTAATAAAGCATAATTTTCTTTATAGACATAGGTTTGGAGGTGTTAGGAAGGTTAAAAAAAATGAGGTGATTGGACTTCGATCAGAATCAGCAATCCCTAAACTCAAGACTTTTTTTTTCAAGCCCAGACCTGAGATTTCATGGGTGTTGAAACACCTTCCACGGGCAAATGCAGGCCTACAACTCCCCTGTAACTTAAAATCTTGGAAAGTTGCGTGGGGACAGAGAATTTAAGTGCCTGGCCCGTGGTTGTTCAATCAGAGGCAAAGGGCTGCACTAGGCCTAAGACTGACGCTATGCAATGTAATCCTCTAGCTCACCCTTACTGACTGGTTTTTCTAGTGAGCTCAGTGAACATGGGCTTCACATGGACGTGTAAAAATTACCAAAAGGAAGCAGCCATTTAATTTCCAAAAACCCTTTGTTCAACTATTAACAAATGCTATTTAACAAGAAAAGCCCCACAAGGCCATCGTTCTTGCATCAAGAAAGACTATCCAATGTTCACACACGCTACAACACCAGAGATCTAAAGGGCAACCTTGAGGCTTTGCTTGCTTTCTTTTTCATCATTTCTACAAAGCTATGGCTGTGACCAACTAGAAATTAACAAAATCCATGCGCTCATTTGCAAATGGTTATCTCATTATTGGTAGCAACCAATTATTAGCTGTCTGTATGCAATCCCGAGATCACGGATTTAGAGCTGAAAAGGTCCTCAGCCTTTAGCTCAACTCTCATTTTATAAATAAGGAAGCTGAAGTCTAGAGAGGTGAGTGCCTTGCCCAAGTAGCTGGCTGAGCTGGGATGTGAACCCTGGTCCTCTGAGACCAAATCTAATCTAGCATTCCTTCTGACCCTAAAAGTCCAAGGTCTCACAATAAACTAATTTTGTTCTTTTCATCTAAGTCCATTCAAGCTAAATGCATTGCTATGGAAGTGTGGTTAGAGAGAGGAGCTGTGTAAGGGTCTGAGTTCCTCAGTGAGACAGATTAAAGTAGTGAACCATATTACCACAGATCACAATTAATAATAATAAATTTCACATACATAACTTTAAGACTTGCATAGCACTTTACCTGTTTTCTCATCTATTCCTCACAAGTCTGGGAAGTGAGTACTTTTATCATTCCTATTTTACATACGAGGAAACTAAGTAGTCCAGGGTCATGCAGCCAGGAAATGTCTAAGGCCATATTTTAATTCCTTAACTCCTAACACCAAGCCCAGTTGTGCTCTGTTCCCTCCAGGGGTGGGGAACCTGCAGCCTCGAGGCCACCTTCAAGGTCCTTGGGTGCAGCTTTTTGACTGAGTGCAAGTTTTACACAACAAATCTTTTTATTAAGGGGATTTATTCTGTGAAGCCTGGATTTAGTCAAAACTTGAGGACCTTGAGGGCCACATGTGGCCTTGAGGCTGCAGGTTTCCCACCCCTCTGGGCCTTCACCATCTAGCTGACATATATGACATATCAATACAGAATTCAGAATTACAGGTTTTCAAGAAAAATAGTTTTCAAATTTCACTTCACTGGGGATAGGAATTCCCTTAATTTGACCTTCCCTCCCCACCCCCATCCCCAATAAAACTCCATTTAAAACATACACAGAGAACTAACATAAGGTTGTCTGCCCAGATGCCTGTCAGAAATCCTCTAGTTTACCCACCAACTATCTCTAAAGGGCAAAGATTTTGTTAGGAGATATGGGATGAGTTAGTAGAAAAGAGAGCTCATGACATAGGGCAAACAAGTTCATAATTTAACAGAGATTCTTCTTTCTAAGCTTCCTGCCTAGGAAACCAAAGCTTCCCCAATAAGCTTTGCCCTCCATCAGTTTACTGAAGAACTAGGACAATTTATTGTAAGTTAACTGGTCAGTCTGGTCTGTGTCTCCAGCAAGGGTTACGTTCAGAATTAAGGACCTGGCGAATCTAAGCATGATGGCCCATTAGACCTTAATCTACCAACAACCTACTTACCTATAGTAATAAACCCCAGAAAACTCAATTTCGGACCTTTGGAAATTGCTACCTATCCAACTAAAGTCAGCACTGTTCATTCTTCACTTCCTTGTCCATTTTCATGGTTAACAACAAGAAGCTGACAAGAAGGTCCGTCTATATATTCTAAGCACTGTGGTAAGTTCTAGGGATACAAAGAGAGGCAAAGGAAGGTCCCTGCCCTCAAGAAGTTCACAGTTTCATGTGGAGCCATCAACTACATACAAACAAGATCCAAACAGGTTAGATTGGAAATAATCACCAAGGGAGAGCACTAAGAATGCCTGTGAAAGCCTTCTTGCAGAAGGTGAGACATTAGCTGGCATTTGAAGGAAGCTAGGATATGAGATCTTGAAAATAAAAACCCAAACTGTCTTACTTTGGGTGGGTCCCCAGAATCAGAAAAAGAAGGGTGAATTTTGCCAGTATAAAGGAGTTCAAAGTGAATATAACCAAGGAAATCTTTAATTTGTAAAGACATTCAAAGTGAATATAAGTCTCAAGCATCTCTTCCTAGGTTCCTTGTGAAAACTTTCTTACAGATATAAAACTTAATATTTAGGCACTTATTTTTAAAGCAGAACAGTAAGAATTCAGACACAGTACTTCTCCAAATAGAATGTAACAGACCAATATAAGGTATATCCCCTGTGGACTGGATTAGGTCTAAACATCTGCTGAGAAATAATAGTGTTTGTCATTTTCCCGGCATCCCCTTAGATTTAAGGACTTCAAAGCATTTTACAGTCAGCATTTCCCAACATGTACCTGAGAATTACCTTACTCAAGAACTGTAGGCATAAAAACAATCTGTCAAGGATGGCTTTTTGAATCTCCTTCTCTAGGAACATTAAAAAAAAAAATCAGGCTTGATACAAGACTTGGTAGAGACTGAGGCAAAAGATTTATAACTCGGGTTTAAATCCTAACTCAGCTACTTACACTCTGTGTTAGCCAGGACCAATTACTTAACTTCACTGTAGTTTTTTTTTTTAATCTGTAAAATGAAAATACTGACCTACAATTAACCACTAATAGACTAAGGTCCATTCCATTCTAAACTTCCATGAGCATTTTTTTTAAGTCAGGGTCTCCCTTTCCCAGGGTGGAAGTTTAGGGGCTACTTGCTACCCTTTCTTTTATCACCTAGTGTATGCGCAGATAACTGGGACAACCTCCTAGCAATCACGTATGTGCCTGACGCAGGTTACTCCCCATTATGACTTATTTTTTATATACCAATGCCAGATGAATCTTCCCTGACCACCGTTTTTATCCTGTTACTCCCCTCCTAGAAAACTTACAATGGCTTCTTATTATATACGTTTAAAGTCACCTACTTCACCTTCAAAGCCCTCTATAACACAGTCACATAGTAGCCACTTCACCCAATTTTGTATACCTCCTTAATACCACCTTCTATCCATGCTAAGCTGGCCTCCTTGCTCTCTCCCACATATCATGCCTTTAATCCATGCTCTTCTCTGCTTTTCCCCCATATCTCCCCTTAAGCTCTTCTCCCCATCCTGGAATCCTTCAAGCTTCCTATCTCCTCCAAGAAGTTCTCCCTTGGTAATGGAGTCCATGCTGATCTCCTTTCTCTGATTTCCCAGGGCACTTTCAGTCAATGCCATTATCAACTCATTGTTTTTTAATTGCTTCGTATCTGTGTTATTGCCCCAATAATGCTGTTTGTTCCATCAGTACACATACGGTACCTTACATTTCTTTAAGGTCCTTGACATCTCATAGCATGGTGCTGCAGGTTAAAAGTCACTCAATAAACAATTTCTTCATTGACTAACAGCTGGGGCACAAATTATCTCTACTTTACAGATGCTTAAAACCCTTAACCCTGATTTATCAAGATTAAAAAAGTGAAAATGAATTTTCATTTTATACATTAGCACATTCCTGTTTTTACTTCCTGAAATAATGGATTTCTGAAATGAAAAAATTCTAAATTAATGAAATTTTAAGAATTCATACGACAGTAAAGCCGTGAGTTCTCCAGGACCCTCAGGAAATGAGGGATTTTGAATACCAAAGTTTTTTGGCTATAGGTTTGCCATTTTTAAATGGAATTTTACAATTCACTTAACCCCTTTTTTAGTAGCATAGAAGTAACTATCATATTACTATTATTATCACTACACCAGGCACTGTACTAATAAGCACTTTACCAGTATTATTTCATTTGATCCTCACAACAACCCAGGAAGGTGGGTATTATTATTATTTTTATTATTACTATTACCACTACTCCTCCTCCTCTTCCTCAGGTCTTCTTAACTCCAGGCCCGGGGCTCTATTCACTCACTGTTCCACTCAACTGCTCAAAATGAGAGCTTTACTCAAGGCTCTTCCTAAAAATGCACTTGCTGGGACAATAACAATTAGGCCCATCACCTTCATGCCCGCCCCTCCAAGCTCAGGTCAGCACTAACCTTACAGCCTGATCCTTACCCAAGGGATGGGTGTTTTTGTTAAGTTTGCAGGCTAGCACCCATGGCTTACCACTGTACATATAGGTCCATGCTTATATTTCATCTAGATGGCATGGAGAGAGAGCACTAGACCTGAAATTCAGGAAGACCCGAACTCAAACTCACCTTCGAAAACTTACTAGTCATGTGATCCCAGGCAAGGCGCTTAACCTGCAGGCCTTGGTGTGTTCATTTATAAAACGGGAATAAGAAGACTACCTGCCTCTCGGGCACATCGTGAGGCCGATAATTTGTAAAGATAATATTTGCAAAGTGCTTTGGAAACCTTAAAGTGCTATATAAATGCTAGCTATTATTAAGCAGCTTTTATCTCATCCACGTGGGCACTGTGTCTATTGTTGGAGAACACAATCCTTCCATGTGTTGGTAGATGTATTATTATATACTATAATTACATTATATGATTATTAGTATTCTTATCATAGCTTAGAATTTTAGTAAATCCTGATTCCAGACCCAGTATTCTTGCTAACAGTTTAACAAGAGGGAATGAGGGAATGGCCTCCTCATTGGTCCCCCTAACTCAACTATCTCCCTTTTCCAATCTATTCTCCACATAGCTGCAGTTTCCTACCTCAAAGAAATGGGAGATCCAGTCCCTGTTTCTCTCATCAATAAGGGCCAGATCTGGAGTTCTAAACCAGGTCTTTGACTTCAAAACCCCACACTGCCTCTGTTGGTCCTTGGCTAGAAACGTGTACGCAACCAAAGAAGCTATAGCTTCACCAGTTGATTTAATTTAGTGTGCTTATAGCTTCTGGACTTTTGTAGGAAAGTTGTAGGTGTTTTCCAATAAACTATCCAGCACTTAGCGTAGTGCCAGGCACATAGGAGGTGCTTAATAAATATTTATTAACTATCTAGGCTCACGGCATTGATTGCCTTCGTCTACACAATGACCATACCTCACAAATTTTCTGATACAGCCGCAATTTCAAGGAAAGAAAGTATCTTGATTTCTGATTCAGAAAACATGGTCGCTGTATAATAATATACTTGTTTGGCAACTAAACACACATCGACTCTGACATACCTTGAATTGTTTAACTTTTTAGGTGTTGTACCCCTCTCCCCCGCTAGATTATAAGCTTCTTGAGGGCAGGGTCTGTCTTACACTTAGCAAGTAAGATACTTTCACAGAGTACAGACTTGGTGAACGTTTACTGGTGTGCATAACTGCTGTTCTAGGATCCAGAAAAAGACCATCAGGGTATCACTGAAATTGGTTGTATAAAGCTAGTTCTCAGGCAGCCCTTTCCAAGCAGATGCTAGAGATGGGAGCTACTGAATGCAATTGTGAAAGTGCTTCTAGGGCCTCCAAAGGTCCTCCCTTCATTTATTATGCTGCCCTGCCCATGTTTGTGATGGTCCCATTTAGATAACTTTAGCTCTAGGAGTGGCTGCCCTCTATAACCAAAGGCTATAGTCCATTCTTGGACATCAAAGATTCACATATATAATGGTGGACTATTTCTCATAACCAAAGGTGACAGACAGTTTTATCTGTTTATTCATTGCCAAGGACAGTAGAGAGTTCAACTGCATTTTAGACTTTTATATTTATGCCTATCACACCTTTGCTTGCCCTCCGTGAGGTTGTACGTAACCATTCAGAAATGTACCTTATCTCTTGTCTATTTGTATACCAGGGTCAAGAGATTAATCATGGTAACCAGTCACTTAACTTTTAGTTTCATGTCACTGATGACAGTTTTGACTTTAGAGTCTATTTGTTACAGTGCGGGGTCATTCTCTTTGGGATCATTTTGTCAGTAATGCTAGATTGATTTTGTAAAAGAGTAATGACTCATCAATCCCAGGCAACTTCCTTCAAGCTGTCAGGGTCAATCCATGTTCTCTTCAGTCTAAAGGCAGAGGACTAAGTAAAAATTTCTCTGAAAGGAGCACTTAGTGCTGTGACTTGGGAGTCTTTTTTTGCATCATAAAGTCAATCATTAGAGCAAAAACATCAAGGTAAGCAACATAAATATTTATCTGTCCTCTGGTTTCTGTACCTTTTTTGAAAATTTTTGCTATCAATCTACCTAAAGACATCTAGACACACACACTGTAAGGTCAATACCTTATAGTCTTGGAGAGTTTCCCAGAGTACTTTTATCAGCGTATATATGTATATAAATGAGTGTTCTAGGCAGCTACATGTATGGTGCCCAATAGGCCTTATTTCAGGTTTAAGCTGAGACACACAGATACACACATGTACATATACAATATGTATAATATAGCGTTCTCAAAAGTATGTATGTCTTGTGTGCATATGTCTATATGTGTGTGTATGTGCATGACAAATCAAGTTCGCACCTAGTGCACTTACATCAGTATATGTGGATACTTTGGTAGGTGGAGTCCTCTATATAAATGAAATCATGAGTCCAGGCCTCATTCATATCATGGGCTCATAGAGCTAACACTGAGAAGGGACCAAGTTCTCAGAAGTCATCGAATCCAATGACATCATCTTACAATAAGAAAATTGAGGCCCCAAAAGGTTAAGTGATTTGTCCAAGGTCACATAGGTAGTGGGTGTCAGAGCTGGAAATCAAACCCAGATTCTGACTCTGAAACCAGTATTATTTTCTGCCGTACCTATTTAGATATCTGGGCCATTTAAGTAGTAATGACACAGAGATTCATGATTATAAGCACTTTCACATATGTTCTCTCATGGGTCACTCGACATTTCTATGTGGAGAGTAAAGGAATTATTATTTTGACTTCATAGATGAAGAAACTAGAACTCAAGAGAAGTCAGGTGACTTTCTCTGGAAACTCTTCTACTAAATATGAGTTTTCTTTAAATCCATTCCCCATCCCTCCCCATTACCTTATCTCTCAAAGCATAATCAAAAGAACGTAAAGTGACTTTTAAAATTATTGATAATAGCCAAGTTTGAGAGATTATTTAAAAAACAGAGAGGACCAACTTTGTTTCATTTCCTAAGAAGAAATAGACACATTTCCCCAAAGTTCTTTTTTTTAATTCCAATATGAGTATCTTATATTGGTATGCTATATTAGTAAGCCCATTATTTAATGGCTTATTTAAGAGGCAAGTTTACTAGCAAATAGACTTTCACGAAGGTCAAAGCAAAGGTTGGCAACTGGAAAATCAGGTATCTGACCCCTGTAGTTCAGAATTAGGAAGTGATTAAATGTTAGATGCCATTAAGGTTTCTTCCAGAAAATTGGCTGCACTTGAAAAGCACTGGCAGCTGCTAGGTGACTGAAATAACATCCATTTCTTCAGGACACTTTTCAGAACTAGGAACTTACTTTTTTCTTAGTTTCTTTATTGGAGAGCTGATGGTTTGTGGGTTTTAATTTTCCTGAATTTTTTTTTCAATTAAAAAAGATGTATTATTGCTCCCTCTTCCCTCTCTACCATTCCCCATCACTCAGATCTGGAGGGGGAGAAGAAAAACAAAACTTGTGGGTTTTTAAAAGTGATTGTCTTTTACAAAATTATTAGAGCAGAAAGGATTTATGGTGAACAAGAAACTAGAGCCAGTAAGATAATCATTCAGAGACTTACTAGTCCTGCACTCAATAAATATTCACAGAGTTGAATCATTCAGACAATCCACTGTCTCCACTAGTGGCTATTATGGTTTTGATTTTCTAATATAGAGTCTAGAGAGCTTTTCATATACTAACATAGAGGCTCCCGTGAACAGTTTAAGAGGGAGATGGGCTGCAAACATTGATAATTTTCTCTTTTTAAGTAGAGAAACAGAGTTCCCATTGAAAAATCAATGACAGGTGTAGAACCAGGATTTCTCACTCTCAATTTGCTGATCCAACAGCTCTTAGCAGCTTTTCATTTCAACTGAAGGTGTGAGCCTGTTTAAAATCAATGGATCTGATTTTCACTACTATTATTTATTCCTAGAAGGAAATTGAGATTGTTCCGGTAAAGGTTTAATGAGCTATATAACAAAAACAATGTATGTACTTTGGGAGTGGTCTTTATTGTATGAACTACTCTGTCCTTAATCAGAGACATGCCTATATTAAGTGAGTGCAAGGAGCCAAATTGATAACACAAGAACTGTAACCTGCAGGCCCAATCTGGTATAATTTCAAAGTCACTGGAAACTGGGTTTGGTTCCAGTATGTGCTTTGTATACATGAGGGTTCTCGGTCCTCTCTCCTCTCTCCCTCTCTCTCTCTCTCAGTCTCTACTTCCTTCACTCCTCCCCATCTCTGTCTCTCAATCACTATTTTATTGTCCTCTAACACCCAATTTACTGTTTCCTCCCATTTTTTGGGGGCAGCTGGGTGGCACAGTAAATGTGGCCTTAGATACTATCTGTGTGACCCTGGGCAAGACACTTAACCCTGTTTGCCTCAGTTTCCTCATCTATAAAATAAGCTGGAGAAGGAAATGGCAAACCACTCTAGTATCTTTGCCAAAAAAAAAAAAAAAAAACCCAAATAGAGTCACAAAGAGTTGGACACAACTAAAACGATTTAACCACAATCATGTTCATAAAATAAATATTGTTTTAAAAAGGAGTAAACTGAGGTTAGGCATTTTAGTGTTTTGCTTTAAGTACTCAGAGAGTATATTTCTTTTATCAAGGCCTTTCATCATATCATAGTGACTCTTCACCCATCTGGAACTCAGTTATCTCAGAACCTTACCTGTCCAAAACATAGTGCCAAATCAGGATATGGAAAAATTAAAGCCTTCTTTGTAACCAGAATAAATAACAGCAAGTGTGTGCACTTTAAGCTCTTACACTTTAATTATATAATGATGCTTTCAGGGGCCTCACTCAGAGTCAGATTGATCCTAACTTACAATGCTTACATTTTGGCCATCTGATTTCTGAGCCCAAAGCACCCTGGTGATGGCAAGAGACTAATACAGGTAGCCACCCTGAGAAATAGAAAACAGACAAAAAAATAAAAAGCACGAAAAGCAGACACAGGAGCTCCCCACAAAGCACAGTAGTAAGTGCAAACGGTCCTAAATTTCGGATTAAGCTTACAGAGTTTTGCTACATTTTAGCACAATATAATACGTTTGAAAGTAAGATGTTGAGAAAAAATTCTATTACATATGTTCTCTTTTAAGAATAAAGGCAAATTAAATTCCTTGGGCAATACTCCATATTTTGAACATTGCCCCCTAATCAAAAGTTAACTGTTTTATGTCTCATTCCCTCTAAGACCTTGATGTCGTAAAGTTCAATCATCTGATTAATTGTGCCAAATGAGCTAATGCTCCGGCCTCACAAGATAATATCTATGTTATTTTCCTTAGTGGTCTTCTGGAGGCAATGCTTTGTCCCAACAGAATAACTCTTCAAAGCAAAGAATGTAATAAGGTGGTGGGGAGTGACGGGGCCTTGTCTTACTCTGCAAATTCTGCCTCCTAGGCAGGTTTTATCCTCATGATCTAAGCCCTCACCTGATAGTCATGTTTGAACATGGTGCACAGGTGACCCTGGGTTTACAAAGATTATGCCGATAGCCCAGGCTTATTTGAGGATCAACATGAGTATGTCTCTACCAGCTATTTTGGATTTGTTTTGGTTTTTTTTTTGGGGGGGGTACGGTGCAAGGATGGCAACTAAGGGACAGAGCACAGAACCTGGAGTCAGGGAAACTTGAGTTCAAATACGGCCTCGGGCACTTACTAGCTGTGTGACCCTGAGCCAGTCATTCAACCTCTTATCTACTTCATTTCCTCTTCTGTAAAACTGGAATAACAGACCCACTCTGAAAGGTTTCTGTGAGGACCATATGAGATCTTTGTAAAACACTTAGATGGTACCCGGCATTTAGAAAGTGCTTAATTAATGCATGTTACTGACAAATATGGAAATGTTTTGTATGACTTCACATATGTTATCAATATCATATTGCTTGCCTTCTCTAGGGGGAGGGAAGGAAAGAATTTGGAACGCATAAAATTTTAAATGAATGTTTAAAAAATTTTAATTGGGAAATATGTAACAAAATAAATAAAAATATATTCGAAAATAAATGTACAAAAATTTTCTCTTTCTTTCCTTCCTTCCTTCTCTTCCTTCAAAGCTCAGTTCAAGTCCCAAGTTTCACAAAGGCTTTCCCCAGATTGCCAATGAGGAATACTCCCTCTCTTCTCAATTTCTTCATGCATTGCTGTTAGGCCACACAGTAATAATGGTACAAAGAGCTCTTGAACTGGAATCAGATGACTTGTTTCACATCCAAGCTCTGTTATATGTTACCTTGTTTAACCTTGGGCTAAGTTTCTTCCCCTCTACAGGCGTTAGCTTCCTCATCTGTCAAATGAGAAAACTGAACTTCATCATCTCGACGATCTTTTCCAATTCTAAATTCTTGGGGCAGCTAGATGGCACAGTGAACAGAGTACCAGACTCAGAGACAGGAAGGTTCTTCTTCCTTAGTTCAAATACAGTCTCAGACACTTACTAAACTGTGTGACTGAGGGCAAGTCACTTATCCCAGCTTGCCTCAGTTTCCTCCTCTGTAAAATGAGCTGAAGAAGGAAGTGGCAAACCACTCCAGTATCTATGCCAAGAAAAACCCCTAATAGGGTCACACAGAGAGTTGGACACAACTGGAAAACAACAAAACAACAACTGATGACCTCTCTTATGTGTATCATATTCTAACTTGAATGACAGTCCTTCTATATAAACTCCCAAAGGCAGTAAGTAACTGCACCTTCCCCAACTCCACTTTCGTATCCCAACACCAAGCATGTTACCTCTACTCAATAGGCTTTCAATAATGCTGAACTGAACCGTACGTGGGAATTTAAAAGGGCAACGGTCAAACAGTTATCTAGCCTAAAAAACATCTCCCTTAGTATTCTCTTCAGAAGGGAATGAATCACTCCCATTTAAAATCAGCATGGGATTCAAAGCTTAAAAAAAAATTTAAAGCACCCATTTATGACTAATTCTCATGTCAAAACATTTGAAAACATCATCAGCCGGCTAAGTAGCCTGCAGCAACCTCTTTCCAAGTGGAAGCTTGGCTCTTCTCATCACCTAGATCACACTCTGAGTCATGGCTGGGGTGAGAGAGAGAGAGAAAAAAGGGAGCTTGATAAGGCCTCAGTTTCTGTTTAAGGTAATGAGAAGGGAGAAGGAAGGGATGAGCACATCTTATTTAGTAACAGAAGTAAAGTCCAAGGAGAAGGAGGGCAATCGGCTCAGGCATTGGTTTAATAGTCGGGGTCTAGCCAAAGCCAACCCAAGAAGGCCTTGCCTGGGCTGTTACTCAATGAAAATGGCTGAGGGTGACATAAATCAATAGAGCCCTACGGTTAAAAGCTCTGCTGCTTCTCCAGTTAGAAAAGTAATTAGATGTGGAAACACGTTAAGTGGACCCCAACAAACCCTTCTAGAATTTGGGTGGAAAATTCAGGAAAGGCCATGTGGTTTAATGAGCAGAGTTGGATTTGGGAGTCAGGAAGAAATTCTGCCTCAGATGCTTCACTTGCCTGGGTGAACTTGGCAGGTTATCTCACTCATGACTGTGAGACCTTAAGCAAATCACGTAACACTCTTGAGACTGAATTGCAGACAAAGCACTCACTTGCACTGGTAAAGGGAGTTTCTCCATTAGAGAGCTCCCTATATTGATGAAACCGCAATGAAAACAATTATTATCATTATTAATAGCATTATTAACCAATCCTGCAAAGCAGTAATAATAAGAGAAATGAAAATCAAAACAACCCTGCAGTTTTATCTCACACCCGGAAAATTGGCAAATACAACAAAAGATGGGAAAGGGTTGTAGAAATGCGTGCTCAAGATTGCCTTATTAGTAGAGCCATGAATGAGTACGTCTGTTTTGGAAAGTAATTAGGAATCATGTAAATTAAGTGGCTAGTAAGTCCAAATTTTCTGACCCAGAGATTCCACTGCTAAGAGATCACTGAGAAAAAAGAAAGGCTCCATAAACGCCAAAATATTTACAGTAGCACATTTTACGGTAGCAAATAACTGGAAATAAAGTAAATGCTCATTGATTGGGAAATGGCTACACAGATTGTGGTTTATGAATGTAATGGAATTTATTATCTTGCTGTTAGAAATGATGAACATGATAAATATAGAGAAATATGGACGGACTTACATAATCGATGAAAAGTATACGGTGACTACAACAATTTAAACACAAAGAACAACCATCACGTTAACAATCAACAATGAATGTCGTGAAATTGTTAAAAAGCAAGTGTGGGTTCCAAGAAGAGACCTCTGAAGATGATCCCCTCCCAAACACTTTTCTGAAGCGGATCCTGAGATGTGCACCATTGCACAGAATGTCAGATCTTTTCAACAGGTTGATCCGTTTTGCTGACATCTTTTCTTCCTCTTATTCTTTAAAAAAAATTACTTGTTATAGGAATGGCTCTCAGGAAGGGGGAGGAGGAAAAACACAGGGGAAATCTAGGAGATGTAAAAAAACAAAAATCAATAAAATCTATTTAAAAGGAACAAAAATACCCAATCTTGCTTTGTAGCCACTAGCTAATGGTATCAAATACTTTTTGTATGGCTAAGTAAGACTGGGATTATGGTCATTTCACACTAAGTTCTGTGAGGGCAAGTAGAGGTTTTCCCTGAACTTTGTATTTTCCTCGATACACAGCTAATAAGTGTTTGTTAAGTTGATTACTGTCACTAATTGACATTAATTTTCTCCATTTTCAGACAAGGCGACAAAAAGCAACAATAGAGTGGAAGGAATGGTAGGTTTAGGGTCCCCGGCTCTGTGCCCAAGTCCTGGTTCTGCAACTCACTACCTATGTGAACCGGGGGAACAACATTCATCTGTTTGTACCTCAGTTTCTTCATCTGTAAAACAAATGGGTAGGTCACAGCTCTAAACCTAAGATTCTGTGAAATGCAGAATAGCAGCTGCTGTTCTTCAGTCACCTCTGACTCTTCGTGACTTTGTGGATCATACGTGGAGTTTTCTTGGCAAAGGTACTAGAGTGGTTTCTCATTTCCTTCTCTAGGGGATTAACATAAACAGAAGTTAAGTAAGTGGCTTGCCCAAGGTTACACAGCTAGTAGGCATCTGAGGCTGGCTTTGAACTCACATCTTCCTGACTCCAGGCCCAGCACTGAGCCACCTAGCTGCCTCAGAATAGCACTCACTACTTGGCAGCATTATTCCATTTGCTCAGTAAGTACCCTGTTTGTATAAATAAAAACACAGGATGGCTTGTCCTTGTGCTTCAATGTTTAGCTGATATGATTTTCCTAAGCTGATGCAAAAAAGTTAATTAAAATGTTATTCTTGGCCAATGAGCCTGGGCATACTACTCCCATATGAAAAGCCAAGAGGTATACTGCAGAAATATTGTACTGGGAAACTGCTAATGAAAACACTGGTAGAGAATAAAGCAAGTATGTTAAATTATATACAGTAAGGTCTGGATGGATGAATCCATAATGGCCAAACCATGGAAATGTGTCCCAGAACGGAAAGCAACAGCAACAAAAAAAAACTATTAAAATCAAATGGACTGATACAGACAGTCCTGAAGGATGCCAAGGAAAAGAAGTTTAAACAAAGAAAGAATGTGCCATCCGTGTCAATGGGATAGTTATTACCTACTGGGGCCAGCTGTTGCAAGTTTGGGTGTTCCCGTACAAGGTGCTTCCTTTTGAACTTCAACCTGTAAACGTGCTCCTGGAGTAGCAAACCTCCACTAGAATCCGGGACTGCAAAGTAAAACAAGTCTGGGCCTCTGCTGATTGCGGAACTTTGGGTATACAAACGGATAATCTGAGTTAGGCTTTCAGGGAAAGCTTGTTTCTACTCTAAAACAATTCCAACAAGTGTCTACTAAGCCCAGTGAGCGATGTCAAAGAGGGAGTAAGCGGCATTTCTGCTATCTAGGGATTTATAATTTAGTAGGGGGACAGAAGATGGACACAATCCAAGCAACATGAGTTTGTCAACAAATATTTAACGAACACCTACTACATACAAACCTCTGTTCTAATCACTGCAAAGCACACAATGATAGGATAATGTCTCTACCTTTGGTACAATAGAGAAGTTCTTAATCTGGGGACTGTGAACTTGTTTTTTTTTCCTATTTTGATAACTGTAATGCAAAATATCTGATTTTTCTTCATAATCTTACATACTTTTTTTACACATTTAAAAACATTATTGGGCTTCACCAGACTGTGAAAGGAGTCCATGACAGAAACAAAAAAAAGTAAAAACACTTGGTGCAAAGGAAAGAGGTCTCAATTCGGAATCAAAAACCTGGCTTACAATCCTGGCTCTGTTATTTACTGCCAAAGGAGGAGAAAGAGTGGTAGATTTGGAGTCCAAAGACCTAAGTCCAAATTTCAGCTTTGCAACTTAATACTTACTTAGTATTTCTGGGACCTCGGGCAAATCATTTAACCCTCTGGGTCCAAGTTGCCTTATCTGTAAAAGGTAGAATAGATGATTTCCAAAGTTCCTTTGAGCTCTAAACCTATGATCTTAAATTTTTCTAAACCTGATTCTTCAGCTATAAAGTAAAAGGATCTATAACAATGCGGATACAATGTATCTCACTGGGGTATTTGTGATCATCACATGTAATCACGTATCCAAGCACTCTGCCCATCTTAAAAAGTTACTTACTAGTTTTGTGACCCTGGATAAGTCATTTAACCAGTGTCTGCCTCAGTTTCCCCATCTGCAAAGTGAAGATAATAATAGCACCTACCTCCCAAGGCTATATGGGGTTGTTTAGTCTATTAGTCATGTCTGACTCTTGGTGACCCCATTAGGGGTCCTCTTGGCAAAGATATCACAGTAGTTTGGCATTTCCTTCTCCAGCTCATTTTACAGATGAGGAAACTGAGGCAAACAGGGTTAAGTGACTTGCCCAGGGTCGCACAGATACAGTAAGCGTTTTGAGGTCAGATTTAAACTCAGGTCTTCCTGACTCCAGAGCGAGCACTCTATCCACAACAACAAACCCAAGGTGTCTGTGAGGATCCAATGAGACAATATATGTAATGTACTCAGCACAGGGCCTAGAACATAGTAGGTGCTACTAGGTTTGTTTATTGTCATTATTTATAAGCTCATCTTCTGTAATTCACTAAAAGCATCTTCAGAAGAATGGCTCCAGTAGCCTAGAGGAATATGGAGATGGCACATACCTCAGCCTGTTCCCACATGGCTTTTATTTCTTCCGCTAGAAAGATCTCTATACAGCTACATAGTTCAGATATTATGAGTATCCAGTATTTCCACATACTAAAAATGGTCTTAAATTTTTATGAATCGGGGTCTGAAGAACTGTGGGCAGCAGATGCTCAGATAAGTTATTTGTTAGATTCTCAAGGATATTTTGGAGTTCATATTTCTAAAAGGAAGTGTGATCTATTCGTTTTTGAAGAATGATAAGCTTCTGATATGTAATAATATAAAGAATAAGACAACAAAAATGCCCGATTCTTTTTTCTAGACCTATACTTTCATCAGGTAAAGTGCTCCTGATAAGGTACTTCCTCTACCAATGCAGAAGGCCCTGAGTCACATCCAGTATGAGTCAGGGGTAGGATTTTAACCTAGGTTTCCTGAGGCTCGGGCTTTTTTATCCATTCTGCCAACGTACTTCCCACCTGCTCTGTTAATTATTATCATTATGATGAGAATGATGATGTAAAATGTGGCATTGGTTAAAGGAAGGCAAAAATCATTGCTTTTTTAAAATAACAACATAATTTAGCAGAAAAAACTCTGGACAATGAGTCAGGAGAACCAGGCTGTAGTCCTGGCTCTGTCACTAGCTGGGCTGATTTCTTCATCCATAAAATGATGGGACCGGCCTTAATCTATGACTCATGCTCAATGTATAATCTCAGACACTTCACTACTTCTTTAATCAGTTCTTTCAAGTTATCTCCCTAGTTCACACCTCATTTTTTGAGTAATGGGACACTGTGTAATATACAAAGGGCTGACTCTATCCTTTTAGGACAAAGATTTCCACAGCTCTCCTAGTAATAAGTAAACAAAGTAGTAATAATAAATATGGTGCAGTAAGAGGAAACACAGGGGATGCCAGGATTACAGAGAAATCAGCTGAAACAGCAAAAAGCAAAAATGTTACTCTTACTACTCTTTTACTCTTACTACTAGCTCCCAATTCCATATACCTACTTTACTTACTACTACTCTCTTACTACTAGCTCCCAATTCCATATACCTACTTTATGGCAACCTATACATAAATACAACAGTGATTGCATCTCTCCTGGGTTCATTTGAACTTGGTAACCTATTTCAGCCTACGAGTCAAAATTAAACAGTATAGATTTGGATCACACTTTCAGGAAAAAGAGAATGGTAGAATATAAGATGTACAGCCCTAAAACAATCTTTCCATGGCCATGTTTCTCTTCCCCCCTTTCAAGCAGACACTTCCTATCCTTCTCATTTTCCTATCTTTAATGCCGAAGATGAGTTACTGGAGGACTGTTTCCATTGCTACATGTTACCTGCTCGTTACCCCAATCCCACCCCCGGTTATTGTGCTCTCCTATAATAAAAGAGTACTCAACTTGTACTTTTGGCCTATGGCCATAGACCCTGGAGTAATTAATTTTAACCTTGACCCAGAGATTGTGATGGAAGCTATTGGTAGAACTGGAGGCTATATAGCCATGTAACTGAAGGAAAGGGAGAAGATACGATTTTTTTATCAAAATGCTCCCTTGCCATTTATGAATACAAGAACACTGCAAATCAATTAATCAGCAAGCATTTATTAAGTATGTACTATGTGCCCAAAGAGTTATGAAACTATGTATACCCTTTGACCCAGCAATACCACTAGTAGGTCTATTTCCAAAGATGATTGGGGAAAAAGGAAAAGAACCTCTATGTTCTAAAACGTTTATAGCAACTTCCTTTGTGGTAGCAAAGAACCAGACATTGCAGGAATGTCCGTCAATTGGGGAGTGGATAAACAAGTTCGCCATATGATTGTGATGGAATATTACTGAGCTATAAAAATCGATGAGCTCAATGATCTTAGAAAAACATGGCAATACTTGCATGAAATAATGAAGAATGAAAGGAGCAGAACCAAGAAGAGTGTACACAGTAACACCAATATGGTTTTAAGAACCTCTCTGAGTAAATAAGTTATTTTAACTATTATAAATAACCAAATTAAATATGAAGGACATATGAAGAAAGAAGCTATCTGCATCTAGAAAAAGAACTGATAAAAGAGAAGTACGTCTAGAATAATTTTATATATACGTGCGTGTGTAAATGTGTATATATAAATGCATACACACACATCTATTTGTATCTAACGATAGCCATTTCTAGAGAGGGTAGGAAAGAAAGAAAAAAAAGAAATTTATATGATAACTTTGCCATATATTTGAAGGGAATAGCAAGTTGTGCATGGTAGATTTGCAGTTTCAAATGCAATCATCTTTTTTATTATACTATGTTATAGAAATGCTTGTTTTATTACATAAATTAAAATTAAATAATTTTTTAAAAAGTATATACTATGTGCTTTTCTAGATGTCAAAGACACAAGAACAAAAATGAAACCCTCTGTCCTCAAGGAGTTTACATTCTATCAAAAAACACTACATCATCAACCGACTGGCAGAATGATATCATCTCTATAGTGAAAACTACTAGTATTAAGTTATAAAGGACAAGAAAACATCCAGTACAGGATAGATACATTTAAGCAAATGTCCATTCATTTTGCTGGCAACTGCCTGGAATTCCCAAAGATTCACAACATCCATGTATTTTCTCTCATATGCCCCGGGCATATCCGTTATGCTTCTTTTTAAACCATGCCCTTGTTCGGCCTCAATTCAATTGGGATCTTTTGAATAAAGGACAAGATGCTTTGTTTTATCATGAGCGATACAACTAAGCCAAAGGGAACATTATCAGAAGGATGTACACTATAATATGAGAAGTCTTATAATTCTTGACATGATTCCAAGAAATGATTTGGTCCATGATATTTTTACTTCAGACGCTGGGTGCTATAATGGATAAAGAGTCAGGTTTTAAGTTAGGAAGAACTGGGTTCAAATCCTGCCTCTGATACTGAGGTGTGTGACCCTCCCTTTCCCCCCCAGGGAACTCACCAAAACCCTAGTTGCTTCACATTAATCTACCAAAACATAGCAAGATTACAATCTGCAAAGGGGCGGGAATGGAGAGGAGTCTCCATACTCAGCGTTCTCTACACAGATTTTCTTGATAAAATGAAAACTCCCTGAGGCCACAGCCAGTTTCATTTTTGTCTCTTTTTTTCCTTCAATGCCTAACATAGTGCTTGGTACATAGTAGGCACTTAATAAATGCTTGCTAATTTATCTTTCATGTATTCACTTTTGGTTCATGGACTTCCAGTCTTTCAGAAGACTAGAAAATCTAAAATACTCACTCTTTTTAATGAAAATAAGGAAGCCATACATTGCAAAAGACATGCGCTTGAAATTTATTTTGAATTGCTTAAGAAGACACTCAACCTGAGAAGAGATATTAGACATTACCAAGGCTTCAGTCACAACAGAAATTAGTTATTATTAGAAAACAAAGCATTAACCAAGGATTTTATTATTCATCATGTCATTAATTTTGCAACATGTTTCTTTCAGAACATTCCTGCTTATTTACTTCCCTATCCAACCAAGACTTAGAAAAAAAATTAACATAAATATTTGCCTTAAATTATAGCTGAAAGGGCATTTCAAACAAATGTGATGCATTCTGTTTTTCACACAGTTCATCAAGTGTGGCTACTATGTGTGTGCATATGTGTGTGTATGTACACATACATGCAATCATGCACATACCACACAAACTTTAATAGCTTAAAACTGCACAAAGACTTTTGGAACACCATATTTTGTGTGTGTGTGTGTGTGTGTGTGTGTGTGTGTGTGTGTGTGTGTTTTGGAACATCACTAGTGAATAGTATCTTTGGAACTGTTTGGGATGTTGGCATCTGTGGCTTGTGGATACATCATCTTCATTATCATCACCAGTAGGATAAATTCCAAATACACACGTGGCACACACATTAATGAGCCTGACATTATTTTTATTGAGTGCTTATTCACACTCTCATAGGACAAGGCTTTCTCTATTTTCTATCAGAGGGTTAAGGAAGGGAGAAGTTACGTTTTAGAGAAGATCTGTTAAAACTGAAAAGAGAAACTGGACTGATGGCTGGCTGATGGCAATCATTTTATTGGCACAAATGTCAACCTTCTGACCTGGCAAACTGACTAGGAATTGTTGTGCCATGTTGTTCTACGCAGAGGAGCCAAATAGCAGAAGATAATATAGTCATCAGTCCAGTTACTAGTCTGAAAGAGAATGGTGTTTCTGAGAAACCCACCTAGCTTGTCCCTATTTGGGACTCATTAACAATTAGCTCCTTTCAATTAATTCCAAGAGATCACTGTTTACCTTTAAATACCAGTTTCATGAAAAATTTTACTTGCTTTTATCAGGAAAACAGTGTTTCAAAACCTTCTATGTGTCTCCCAACCGTAGGAGGTTTGAACATTTCTTTAGTGACTAGGTTGAGTTCTATAGTAGATAGACATTAGATTAAAATGTAATGAATCAAACAAAATGGAGAAACCCAACTTTTATCAAGTATCTAGAATAACTGCACCAGCTTACAAACTACTTCTTGTGCCTCCCAGAGAGGCAAAGGGGACTTTTCTGACATGGGGTTGAGAAGGCATGGCAACCAGAGTAGAAAAATGACAGCTGGCATTTTTTATTAAGAATTCTGCTTGGCCATAATACAATCCCTCTCCATGGGAGTTCCACCTTCATGACAAAGGCCCATATAAGAACCTCATCACACCGCAACTCTCTGTACATTCATCTTCTCTCTTTCAAATTAGTCTTCAATGCAGCAAACTACCCCAACTGGTAGTGAATCCCACTATTAATATCAAAAGTCTACAAGGCATTTTTCTTCCACATCTTTTGTAGTATCTACTGTGAAATAGTCTTATTCTGGCGGATCATTATGAGGGGGCAGGGAGATGATGCTGGGTTTGAAAGATTATGCTGTGGAGCCTATGGGCCTGACTAGTTCAGTTCAGAGAGGCCAACCACCCACGCAGATTAGCTGCATAGTAGGAAGATGGCTCTCCTAAGGCACTTAGAGATTGAGTGTGTGTTGGTGGAGGAAGTACTCACACCAAAGAAATCACAGATCTTGGAAGCGTTTCAAGTCAAGACTGTGGGGTAGAACCTTAAAAAAGGGAGAATGTGCTTTTAAATGTGACCAAACCCTAAATAGAAAGCGTACACATATACAATATGGTAATGCCCACGTCTATGTAATTAACACTGAAGATGGGGTGAATTTCTAATGGTCACCATTGCTACCCCCACCAAAATCTTCCCCCTCTAACTGCACCAAAAGGCAAAGGAAAAAAGGAAAAGAAAGTATGCATTGGTGCATATAACACAGGAATGACCATGATGAATCCAGGCAACTATTCTACTGAGAAAGGCTCCAAGAGAAATATCACACCAAAGTGTGTTTATCCTCCTAGATGTCCTTAAGGTT
>CM053622.1:631678514-631696131 GCA_028646595.1 Phalanger gymnotis | reverse complement strand
ATGTCCATTTCATGATGGCATCCTTGGATAATGGGTTCTGGATAATGGACAATGCTCTCGTGCCTTCCCAGTCCCACTTCCCAATGGAGTGAAACAAAGCTGTGTACTTGCCCCTATGCTTTTTAGCATGATGTTTTCAGCCATGTTGTCAAATGCTTTCAATAAGGACGAACACAGCATCAAGGTCTGCTACTGTACTGATGGTAAATTCTTCAATTTGAAAAGGCTACAAGTCAAGACCAAAGTGGAGGGAGTATTGGTATATGATTTTCTGTTTGCAGATGATCATGTACTCAATGCAGCCTCTGAAGCTGAGATACAACAAAATATGGATCAATTCTCTGCTGCTTGTGCTAATTTTGGCCTAACAATTAATGCCAAGAAAACACAAGTACTCCATCAGCCAGCACCACACCATCCATATGTGGAACCATCGGTTACAGCAAATGGAGACATTTTGAACAAGTTCACTTACCTTGGTAGTGTACTTTCCAGGGATATAGACATTGATAATGAGGTTGATACACTCATTACCAGAGCTAGCTCAGAGTTTGGGAGGCTCTGAAGGAAAGTATGGGAGAGAAGAGATATTAGCCTGTCTACCAAACTGAAGGTCTACAGAACTATCGTGCTGACCTCATTGTTGTATGCCTGTGAAACCTGGACAGTCTACCAGAGCCATGCCAGGAAACTGAATTGCTTCCATTTGAATCGTCTTAGGAAGATTCTGAAGATCACCTGGCAGGTTACGGTACCAGACACTTAGGTCCTTACTAGAACTAAACTGACAAGCATTCAAACTCTGCTTTAGAGAGTGCAGCTTTGATGGGCTGGCCATGTTCTTCTAATGCAAAACTTAGCCAAAAAGACTGTTTTATGGAGAACTCACATAAGACAAACATTCACATGGCGGTCAGAAGAAAAGATACAAGGATACTCTCAAGGTTTCTCTTAAGAACTTTGGAATTGATTGTGTGACATGGGAGACACTGGCAAAGGACCACTCAGCAAGGTGTGCGCACGTCAGAGAAGGTGCTCTGCTCTAATAGCAAAGCAAAATTGAAACAGCTCAAAGGAAATGCAGGATATGCAAGTTTAGAGAATCTACCCCACTTGTGGCAGAGCATTCCAAACTTGTATTGTTCTGATCATCCACAACAGGACACATTGAAACTTGACTCTAGAACAGTGACGTTATTTTGGTCCTCTTTGGAACAAAGGACAACAACCATGCTGACTTTAAGGAACCCACAAGCAAGATGGTTTGCCTAAAAAGAATAGTGAATGAAGGCAAATAACGTAAAGTTAGTCAGGAGAGGCAGATTGGGAGCCATCTTTTGAAGGGCTTTAAATGCCAAACTGAAGTTTGTATTTTTTCTCTAGAGACATTAAGAAGTCATTCAAGGTTTCTGAGCAGGAGAGTGAAATGGTCCGACTTGTGCTTTAGAAAGATTATTTTGACACCTTTGTGGAGGATGGTTTGGAGTGGTGAGAGACTAGAAGCTGGGAGTCCAGTTAGGAGGCTGTTGAAATAGTCTAGGTGATAAAGGCCTCAACTATTAGATTGTGAATTCCTTAAGGGCAGAGACTGTCTTTTTCCTCTTTTTGTATCCCCAGTGTTTAGCACCGTGCCTGTACTTGAGTATTTCATTTATTGAGCACATAGTAGGTACTTAATAATATTGATTAATTGATAATTAAGGTGGCAGTCATATGAGGGAAAAGAAAGTGGTGGATGGAAGATATGTTGTGGAGGTAGAATGGACAAGATATAAGGGCTGACTGAGAAGGAAGAGTCGGGCATCACATCATGCTCAGGTTGTAAAGTTGGTGCCTAGGATGATGATGATAACCTTGACAGAAATTGCAAAGCTTTTGGGAAGGGTGACATTACGGGGGAAAATAATGAGTTCTGTTTTGGACATGTTGAATTTGAGATGATCATTGGACATACAGTTGGAAATGTTGGGAAGACGGTTGGTATTAAGGGACTGGTGCTCAGGAGAAAAAGTAGGGCTCGGCTGATAGATCTGGGAATCATCTCACTGAGATAATAATTGAACCCATTAGAGCTGATGAGATCACTGAGAGGAGGTTGTAGAGAAAAAAGAGAAGGAAGCCCAGGAAAGCGTCTTCTCTCAATTTGAGCCATTTTTTTCTCTAGGCCAACTATCCCAAACTCCTTTAATCATTCAATTCTATTTTCCATTCTTCTCTTAACTTTTTAAAATGTAAACACAGACTATTTCTGAGAAGTTGGGTTTGGGGTTCCAGCTTCTTCATTAACAGAGCACTAACATCTGACAAAATGCTCCTATCAAGATGTATATACAGATAGAACAAAATTCCCAAGAGTATTATTTCCAAGATGCTCATTTAAGCAGAATGGGACTAGATTCAACTAGATGATAGCTTTGCTGAGCTCAATTACTTTTATATGGATTGAGGAGAGGTAGGGAGAGGAAGGGGAAAGACTGATAACAATCAGGCTTATCCCTATTAAGTATTCATTATGTTATAAAACATTCTTTCCCTTGCTTCCTCCCCCTAACTTTTCCCTGACCCAGATGCCAAGCATGGATGGGAATGAGTCAAGATCTGGGACTCATTTTTAATAAGAATCTTTTTGAAGATTTCCTGCTTTTCCTGACAGATTAACAATAACAATCAAAACTTGTGATTCAACATCGACTTCCTCAGGGATGACAGAACTTGGCCACAAGCAGAAAAGCAAGAGATAAAGATTTTCCAAAAGCAGAGTTTGGAGATCCCTTGGCTTTTGCTGAACATGACGTCAGTCTTGGGGGATAAAGGATGGAAGGAGCTAGCGAGCACTGGAGATTACTTTGGGCCTGGAGGAGGACACTTGATAAGAAGCTGTCTTGGATGGAAGGGAGAAAGCAGTGCCCTGGAGATACAAGATAAAAAAAATGGTATCTGTAGGGCATGAGGGGAGAATAAGTGGAAATGGATAAATCAGAAGAAGTGGTCCTCTAAATTCTGGCAAGTGATTAAAAGTTTTGCTAAAACTTCATGATGTTCAAAAGATTGAGGGAGAAAAATCTAAGAAATGGTGAACAAGAGATTGTAGCATCCTAGAAGAAATTAGAAAAAGGAAAACTAAGAACAGACGAATGAATTGCCTGTTTTTTTAGAGGTGGTAAAGGAGGGAATGGGGTGAAAATGGGGTGGGGTGCAATCTTGTCCATAATTTCATAGGTCTGAAAACACAGATTTCAGGTCTGGAAACTCTCCATCAATACAGAATGACATCCCTTCCATAACTCAGGGTCTCATGGCCTAGAACAATGAGAAGCCTGTGTCAGGGGCAGGATACTAGATCTAGAGTGAGAAAGAACCTTAAAGGACAACTCACAGGACCCCTTCATTTTACAGATGAGGAAGCTGAAGCCCAGGGAGATTGATTTTTCCAGTCACTCAAGTAGTACGGAATTTGAACCCATCCATTTCTCTGGCTCCAAATTCAGTGCACTTTCCACTGTTGGGGTCTTTGGGTTTATTAAACATTATGCTACTGTATTCATTTGATTCTGTTTGTTGCATGCTTCCTGAACTTGTCTTGAACCTAAGTCTTCTAGAGTCCAAGGCCAGTCCCCTAACCACTATGCCCCACTGCCTTTCAGCAGTTTGGATGCACCATAAATGGGCAATTGTCTCCTTTTGGGGAGTGGAGAAAAGGGATTGTCACAAAAATTCAAAGTGAATTTTGCTACTTGCACTTGAGATAAAAATGACTTTTAAAAAACTAAATTTCATTTGAATATTTCATACTTATTTATGTTTGCCCCATCAAAGTTTTTATGGCAAGGGATGCTATGTGATTCATGCTATATTTTAAGATGAGATCCTTTTTATCATTGTTTATTTGGTTTCTGAGAAAAGATACCACGTTTTTTTTTTACCAGCCAGGAAAAAAGCTCAAAAATCTTTGAAGGAAATGAATTCAATAAAAAATTTTTCATTATGGTTGGAGTAAGATCCTAACTGCATACAACATGATTCTCCATCCCTTCTATCAATGGAACATGAAACTATGCATAGCTCATTCCATAAGCAATGCAAACTCCAAGGTCCAAGTATTGTAGTAAATTTTTTTTTCTTAATTTCTCCAAGGGTAAATCAAAAAACTATTCTTTCTTAAAAAAAATTAGTGTCAGTTAAAAGAAATAGCCAATCTACAGATCTACCAGTAGTGACTGGATTTATCTTTTTGATACTTTTCCATTTGTTGAAAAACAGCTCTACCAAAAAAAAAAAACAATATTTCTGTTCAATCAGTACCAAGCATTACCCTGCAGCAATCTACTGAGTGTAGCAATAACTCATGGCAAGGGTTAGCTAGGTGGCTCAGCAGATAGAGCATCGGGCCTGGAGTCAGAAGGACCAGAGTTCAAATGTGGCCTCAGATATTTGTTAGCTGTGTTACCTTGAGTAAGTTGCCTAACACCAATTGCTTCAAAAAAAAAAAACTTCAATAACTCACAGCAATATTGAATTCATAGTTATCTTTTACAGCTCAACTCAAATACTCCCTCTACCAGGAAGTCATTTGTGGTTTATTGGTCAGTAACAACCTTTTCCCATCAACTTCATAAAACATTTTCTTTACATCTCTTTGATGTAATTATCGTGCATTAAAACTATCTATGTATTACATCCTCCTACTTGATCCAGTCTAGGAGGGCAGGAATCTTATCTAAACTTTGTCTAATGCCTAGCCCTGAAATGTATACAGCTCGATGTGGACCTGTGATGTCATTGGTGACTAGAGCTTCCATTGTGGAAACTATACATTAATACGGAGCAACAACCAACTGCAATTTAAAATCTTTTGTTCTGGTGTTTTGTTTGTTTAATATACAAAACTGCAAATCCCTATTACATATAAAACCAGCTTGATTTTTTTCCAATATATATTGTCATACAGATTAGCTTCAAAGCTGTTCTGATTCTTTATCTCTAAACTTTCTGTTCTCTTCAGTGTATTTTTTAAAAAGTGCTTCACTACCTTTCTTTTTTTTCTTTTTTTATGGTATTGCCATCAATGACCCCAGTATTACCCCAATTATCCCTTCAAAAATAAATTAAACCCTCTCTTGTACCAAAAACAGTCAAGCAAAGCAAATCTACACATTAGCCTTGCTCCAAAATGCACGTTTATGCTCCATCTGTAGCCAAAGGATAGGGAACACATTTCATCATTGCTTTTCTGGAGCCAGTGTTGGTCACTGCATTGATCAGAGTGCCTACGTATTTCAAAGTTTTGTTTTGTTTTATAATATTGTTGCATAAATTGGTCTCTGGGAGCAGCTCAGTTGTGGGGCAAGCTAGGTGGCACATTGGGTGGAGAACTGGGTTTAGAATCAGGAAGATTCATCTTCCTGGGTTCAAATCTGGCCTCAGATACTTACTCGCTATGTGACCCTGGGCAAGTCACTTCACCCTGTTTGCCTCAGTCTCCTCATCTGGAAAAGGAAATAGCAAACCACTCTAACATCTTTGCCAAGAAAACACCTAACGGGGCCATAAAGACTCAGACACGACTGAAAGACAACTAAACAACAACTTCGGGCATGATAGAGGAGCAGTATTTTATATACGCTATCTCAATTGACCTTCGTAATAATTCTATGAGGTAGGTTCTTTTTTTATCACTATTTTTCCAGATGAAAGAAAATGAGGTTCAGAGAAATTAAGTGACTCGCCCAGTGCCACACAGCTAGTAGTAAGTTAGTGTGAGGTGTGGGGTCCTTATCCCAATTCCCACTCAAATGGAAGAATCTTCCAAATCAAGGCCATCTCAGCTCTCTTACTGGAAAGTTGGGTTCCCGGAATAATTCTATATCTCCTCCTCAAGTTTCTAGGGGTATCCCTAAGGGCTTGGGAGTGCCTTTCTAATGCTACTGGCATCCTGATATTCTCCTCAATCTGGATTGCCAATTATCTCATCGATGTCATCTAACCAATGCCAGTTGTATCTCCTCAGTATTATCAATACCTTTGATTAGCATTCCACCATTGTTTAATCAATTAGCTTTTACAAAGACATATTTACTGAGAAGATATTCAAGAACACCTCACTCAAACCAAGGGATACTCTAATACCATAGTGGTCCCTGGACTTATCTTAAAGGGAATATTATGAAGCATTTGCCCCATGAAGTTTACTTCTGAATATGGTATAGCTGATGGCCACATAAACTATTACCCAGCTTCTAGGTGTCAATCCACTACCAGGCTGGTCAAGCAAGTTACTGTTCACCTGGCTTGGCTGGGCAGAAACCTTGATATGCACTCCAATTACTAGACCTTTGATACTCTCTTGACCATCACAGTTCACAAGGTCACATCCTAATCTGTTCTATCTTCACTTAAAGCAGAAAGGAATAAATACAACAGGGACAGAAGTAGAAGCAAGACCATGCATTCGTGGCTTCATGTCAATCTGAGTGGGGAGAATAGTTCACTGGCACTCTCCCCAGTCACAGGCTTACAGCTATCCTTGCTTCCTTACTCAAATCTAGCCAGAGAGGAAACAGGACAAGGTTGAGTCATTGGGACCTTTTGCATGCATGCTCAGTTCTGGCTCAGAAATCGATAATAAAGCCTTTCCTCACAACAAGATTAGCAGACCAGAAATAGTCAGAGAATACCTGTGCAAACTCCAAAGTTCCAGTAAGGCATTGAATCAAGCTCATCACAAAAGCTCATCAGGGCTGGGCTCTCAATGGCCAAGCCCCCATTACATTGCTAAGACAGGATTCAAACACAAGTCTTCCTGACTCCAAATGCAGCTTGTACCTGCTGACTTTGAAACAGATTATTTTCTTAGATATTTTACTTTAGCTAATAGTAAAGTCAATTTACATTCCCTAATTCACTTTGCTGGGTGATTAGAGGAAGCAGCAGACTGGCAACACATTATATGAAAGGAACTAGCCTCAAATTTAAAAATTGCTGAAAACAATCTGTAAAATAATTTCATGTTAATAATTAAAATTTGACTGTACTGAACAACAATTGTATTAGTAAGTTATTAATACATTTGGGAATAACATAGCAGCTTCTGATGTAGAAAAGATTGCATAAAATATTTGTAGAAGCTCTTTTTTTGGTGGCAAAGAATTATAAACTAGTTGTGGTATATGATTGTGATGAAATACTATTGTGCTATAAGCACAATGCCCTCAGAGAACCTAAAAAGGTTTACATGAACTGATGAAAAGTGAAGTGAGCAGAACCAGTAGAACATTTTACAGTAACAATAACATTGTATGCTGATCAACCGTGAATGACTTAGCCAGGGATGGAGAACCTGGGGCCTTGAGCCCACATGTGGCCTTCTAGGTCCTTGGGTTCAGCCTTTTGACTGAGTCCAAGTTTTATAGAACAAATCCTTTTATTAAGGGGATTTGTTCCGTGAAGTTTGGGTTCAATTAAAAGGCCACATTTGAAGATCTAGAGGGCCACATGTGGCCTCAAGGCCCATAGGTTCCCCATCCAGGTTAAGCTATTCTCAGCAATACAATGATCCAAGATAATTCCAAAGGACTTATGATAAAAAGTGCTATCTACCTCCAGAGAAAGAAGTGATAGAATCTGAATGCAGATCGAAGTATATTTTTAACAAATTTTCTTTACTTTTCTTGTTTTTTGTCTGTATTTTGCAACATGGCTAATATGGAAATATGTTTTGCATGACTACACAGGTATAATCTATATCAAATTGCTCGCCTTCTCAGTGAGGAGGGGAGGCAGGAAGGAGGGAAAGAATTCAGAACTCAAAATTTTCTTAAAAAGAATGATAGAAATTCTTTTTACATGTAATTTTTAAATATAAAAATTTTCAAGAAATAAAGAAAAATTGTATAATCCTGCCTTTTATCTTTAAAAGACTATAAAACAAATAACAAAAGAAGGAGAAAAATCACAGAGCCCTAGAATCACTTAATAATGGAAATATTTCTCTAACAACTAATCTGCAGCCCCAGGTCACAAAGCCAAAATGAAGGCTTACACATTCAAGCTTCATGTATATTACTCGAAATGTATGTGCATTCCCAGTAAAGGAGAGAATTGGGTTCACTGATAGTGCACATCAAGTTGCCTTTCTACAAATCTTTAGAAATATCATTAATTTTAAGTCATCACATAGCCATGAGGCAAAAGCTATTGTCCTGAGGCAGAACATGGGGAAGCAAAGATGATTTTTTTCACATACAGAGGATATGAGCATCAATGCCTTGGATTAGGACTCAGGATTTCCCTACTTCTTAGTTCATACTAAAAACACACTTTCAGTGCCTTCTTTAGTGTTGGCAGAGAATTATTCCATTGAGACCAAATTTCCCACTTCTTCAAGGAGGGGTAGAAGTTGAAGAAGTGTGATCTTGATCAAGCTCGATTTCTGGCATGAAGTAGCCGGCAGTAACATTTTGGCAGTTAGGTTGGATTGTTCAAAATGAACACAGGTTGCTTGTTCTTTCTGTTCAGAGAGGGATAAGTACCAGAAGACCCACCAATAAAATTCACAAACTCTGCCCTGAGTCAATCGGTTCAGATTTGGATGCCACTGGCAAACAGAGCCTTTCCCTCTTTGCTCCAGACAAAGTTTACTTTCCTCATAAAAGCCAAACCCCTCCCTGGTTGCTGTTAGCTACAGAAATGGAAATGGTTGATTGAATGCCAGATTGGTAGAGAAGGAGGAGGTAGAGAGGGTGGAAGACAGTTAGGCTTTTGATTTTTCTAGGTTTGTGAATTTTTAGAAGTTCCTAATATACACTCTGTAAATAACCAAAATATACACCTATTTCTATAGGACTTTATACTCTATGCCAACAGTCAAATATTGTTATCTTTTATAATTGTAAATAGTCCCAATAGTATTTTGAATATAATGCAAGCCAGGGGAAAAGTCACTCCTTTGTGTTTCA
This sequence comes from Phalanger gymnotis, assembly GCA_028646595.1. Lineage (NCBI taxonomy): Eukaryota > Metazoa > Chordata > Mammalia > Diprotodontia > Phalangeridae > Phalanger > Phalanger gymnotis. The sequence continues at coordinate 631,687,177 of CM053622.1, read as the reverse complement.
TTTTTTTAAAATTAGTATTTTTTTCTTATTCTCTTTTTACTTTCAAAGGTTAACTTATGTGGTCCTACACACACACACACACACACACACACACACACACACACACACACACAATTGTGAGTTTCTCCAGAGCAGAGTGTATTTTTTACCTTTCTTTGAATCCCTAGTATTTACTGCGGTGCCCAGCACATAGTAGACACTTAATAAATGCTTACTGACCCACTGACACACACATATATTATTCTGGCAAATAGCTCACAAGGATAGTTTTTGAAGAAGTGGCTAAGTTATAAGTATATACCTAACTTCTAAACATGTGGAGGTTTTCTTTGGTGGGATGGTGAGGATTTTTATAATTCTTCTTTAAAACTCTAATTTTATTTTCTGCTTCTAACACTTCTTTTAAAAAAAAAAAAGCTTATCCTATGTTAAATATTGACAGTGTATGGCATCACAGAAGAACAGAATTTCAGAGCTAGAAGAGACCTCCACAAACCATGTATCCTAACCCATGCCTGAAGAAAGAATCCATACTACAATACACCTACAAGTGGTCATCCAGCCTTTGCTTGGAGACCTCAAGGGAGGCGAAAGTCCCTTACCTTTTGGATAGCTCTGATTGTTAAGACATTTTCCTTACATCAAATTTAAATTTGTGTCTTTGTTACTTAAACCCATTGCTTCTATTTCTACCTTCTGGGACCAAATAGAATGAATCATAGAGTCAATCAGTTGCCAAGTCTTGTTTCTAACCTCCTCAACATCTCTCACATCTAATCCCTTCTCTCTACTCATACAGCTACTATCTTAGGCCATCACTAGACTGGGCTGGAGGCTTGAATTGAGACCCTGTTCTCCTTCCTCTGTGCTGTACTAGGGACCTCCTCTCACCTTGGTGAATAGTGTCTCTGTGTGCTGAAGTGCTCCTCCTCATGGCATGCTCCTGACCAGGACTAGACCCCAGGGTCTGCAGATCTATTTGTCTGTCTCTTTTTGCTGACCTATGCTAGAAAAATGACTCACTGTGATTTTTTTTTCTTGGATTTCCTGAGCAGGATTTGTTTGGCTTGTTTTCTAGATCTGTTTAGAGAAGTTTTCTTTAATAATCTCAAAAATGACAGAATGATATGTGTTCAAATCCAAGGGAAACCACTCAACATGACACTAATACAAGTCTATGCTCCAACCATTGATGCTGAAGAAGCCAAAATTTCTCAATTCTATGAAGACCTACAACATCTTCTAGAAATGATACCAAAAAAGACACCACATGCTTGGATTGGAATGCTAAAGTAGGAAATCAAAAACTAATTGGAATAACAGACAAGTTTGCCTTTAGAGTACACTATGAGGCAGGGCAGAGACTAATAGAGTTTTGTCAAAATAACTCACTAATCTGTCAAATTGTCAAAATAACTCACTAAGAGCAAACACTCTTTCAACAACCCAAAAGGTGACTCCACATCACCAGATAGTCCATGTCAAAATCAGATTGATTACATACTTTGCAGCCAAAGGTGGAGAAGCTCAGTTAAAACAAGACCTGGAGCTGACTGTGGCTCAGACCATGAGCTTCTTATTGCAAAATTCAGACTTAAATTGAAGAAAATAAGGAAAACCATCAGACTATATAGATATGACCTAAATAACATCTTTATGAATGTGAAGTAGAAGTGTTGAGTAGATTTAAGGGATTAGATCCAATAGGTAGAATGCCTGAAGAACTATGGACAGAGGTTCACAATGTTGTACAGGAGGCAGCAACAAAAACATTAAAAATAAAAAGAAGAGCAAGAAAGCAAAATAGCTATCTGATGAGGCTTTACAAATACCTGTAGAAGGAAAGTGAAAGATAAAAGAGAATGGGAAAGATATACCCAACTGCATACAGAATTCCAGAGAATAGCAAGGAGAGATAAGAAGGTTTTCTTGGAGAAACAATGCAAGAAATAGAAGAAAACAATAGAATGGGAAAGACAGGAGATCTCTTCAAGAAAATTAGAGATATCAAGGGAATGTTTCATGCAAAAATGGGCATGACAAAAGATGAAAATGGTAGGGAATTAACAGAAGTAGAAGAGATTAAGAAGAGGTAGCGAGAATATGCGGAAGTGTAGAAGAAAGATTTTAACGTCATTGATAGCCATGATGGTATGGTTAATGATCTAGAGCCCGACATTCCAGAAAATAATGTTAAGCGGGCTTTAGGGAGCAATGGTAAGCATAAGACTAGTGGAGATGACAGAATTTCAGCTGAGCTATTTAAAATTCTAAACAAGGATGCTGTTAAAGTGCTATACTCAATATGCCAGCAAATTTGGAAAACTCACCGGTGGCCACTGGATTGGAAAAGATCAGTTTATGTCCCAATCCTAAAGAAGGGCAATGCTAAAGAATGTTCAAATTACTGAACAATTTTGCTCATTTCGCATGCCAGCAAGGTTATGCTTAAGATTCTGTAAGCTAGGTTTCAGCAATATGTGAACTAAGAATTACCAGAAGAACAGGCAGATTTTTGAAAAGACAGAGGAACTAGAGACCAAATTGCCCACATTTACTAGATTATGGAGAAAGCAAGGGAGTTTCAGAAAAAAACATCTACTTCTGTTTTATTGACTGCACTAAAGCCTTTGACTGTGTGGATCACAACAAAATGTAGCAAGTTCTCGAAGAGATGAGAGTACCAGATCATCTTACTTGTCTCCTGAAGAACCTATGTGCAGGTCAGAAAGCAATAGTTAGAACCAAACATGTAACAACTGACTCGTTTAAGCTTGGAAAAGAAGTATAACAAGGCTATATATTGTTACCTTATTTATTTCACTTATATGCAGAGTATATCATGTGAAATGCCAGGCTGGATGAATCAAAAACCAGAATTATGGTTGCTGGGAGAAATATCAACAGTCTCAGATGATGCTACTCTGATGGCAGAAAGTGAAGAAGAATTAAGAAGTTTCTTGATGAGGGTGAAAGAAGAGAGTGTAAAAGTTGGACTGAAACTTAATATCAAAAAAACCCCAAACAAACAAACAACTAAGACCTTGGGAACTGTCACTATTGCTTCCTGGCAAATAGAGGTAGAAGAAATGAAAGCAGTGTCAGAGTTTATACTTCTGGGCTCAAAGGTCACTGCAGATAAATTAGAAGATACTTGCTCCTTGGCAAATCTGGACAGCATACTAAAAAGCAGAGATATCATCTTGCTGATAAAAGTCTGTATAATCAAAGCTATGGGTTTTCCAGTATGGCAGTGAGAGTTGGACTATAAAGAAAGCTGAACCCTGCAGAATTGAAGCTTTCAAATTGTAGTGTTGGAGAAGACGTTTGAGAGTCCCTTGGACAGCAAGGAGATCGAATCAGTCAATACTTAAAGAAATTAATTCAGACTGTTCACTGGAAGTTCAAATACTGAAGTTGAAGTTGAATATTTTGGCCACATAATGAAAAGGCAGGACTCATTGGGAAAGACACTGATGTTGGAAATGATTGAAGGCAAAAGGAAAGGGGGACAGCAGAGGATGAGATGGATAGATAGTGTCATGGAATCAATAAACATGAGCTTGGACAGACTATGGGAGGTAATAGAGGATAGAAGGTCTGGAATGCTATGGTCCTTAAAGAGTCAGACATCACCAAATGATTCAACAACAACAACAAATTAGAGAAGTTTTGTTTTGATTTGATTTGATTTTGGATGATGGATCTTTCTGTACTTCTTCCTCCTAATATGCCACCTTGGCTCCTGCCCAGAAACATGGAGTTCTTGACACCACCACCTGAACTGCTCTCTGTTATTTACAGAATGCTTATCCTCAACATTGGCGCCCTTGCAGTCAGAAGTTGAGGGAGCCTTTGTACCTAATGAGATCTTCCTAAAGGTAAGTTGATGGCAGATCTTATGATAACGAAAATCACTTGTTCAACAAATGAACATAATCCATACAACAGTTAGTACCATAACAGTGAAGAGCTATAAATTTATAAACTAGATCAGTACAGCTAAGGCAAAGAGAAACTAGGCTACTAATTGGATTGGGATGAAATGTTGCCTTAGACCGGATAAAGCCACTAAGATCATCCCAGCACTGGAGGGAATGTAGATAATAAGCCCTATGTACTAAGGGGAAGGAAGGAGATATATTCATCTCATTCTTTGATCCATAGTCACTGGGTTTTCACACTGCTGCTGCCTTCCTATGCTTCGTCCTTCAGCGAAAAAAGGGCCAGTTCAAAAGATACTTTCCTTCCTTATTACTTGGTATAATAGTCCCTGCCCACCTTTCCATCCCTGCCCTCATCTGCGTCTTCTAAACAAAGGTAAGGAAATATAACACTGACCTTTCCAGCAAGCAAGATTACCATATAGCAAGTTCACTAAAAGAAATGAAGACTTGATTGCTTATCAAACTAGCAATAGCCAGTGTCTATAAGCTTGAAGCAGGAAAATAGGTGTGACTTTTGTTGCAATTTGTATTGGCAAGGGCTTTGGAGAGTGTGTTTTTGTTGGTAGTTGTGGAACAACTAACATTGGTTCAAAACCAGAAAATTAGTAGTAGTGTCCTTAAGCCAACAAACTGAAAAGACCATCAGAATACAAAAAAAGATTCTAACATGTAGGATCCAGGACAAAATACACATATCCTATGTCCTTAATTTGGGATACAATTTCGTATTCTTTTATATATAAGAACCTACTTTTGCAGATGTATTTTTGAATGGTTCTACTTTTTTAAAATTTAGCCATCCTTTCAGATTTGACAAGTCACGCCAACAAAATAGATCCTGAAATCTATCAAATAGATAACATTATATTTCTTCCTGCTATATGTGCCAATTAGACTTCAGCAAATATTTAAGAAAAATTCTGAAAATTGTATGAGGTGTTGGGTGAGATATTCAGTTAACATAAGATACTATTGCAGAACTTAAGAAACTTATAGACTAGCCTAGGAATATGGCACATGCACAAATAACTATAATGCAATACGATAACTTGACAAATGAATGAGAAGCGCAAGTTGCTATATGAGTTCTACAAGTGGAAGGATCATTACTTACTTGGAGGCATCAGGAATTTTTTATTTAGGAGTTGCTGTTTAAATTGTGCTTTAGAGGACGGGTTAAATTGATGGTGATTGGGATGATTTCGTTGGGGAGGGAAGGGATTCTTGGGACAAGGAACAATGTGAACAAAATACACACGCATATGTAAACACACATACACATATATATACACACATGTAATATATATACATACATACGTGTGTATGTGCATAATAACAAATCATCCAGTTTTACTAGGACATTGATTACACAAAGGAGCATAGTATGATAAAAGGCTGGAAATGTAAGGTGGTGCCAGATTGTAAAAGACCTTCGAGGAATCTGAACTTTATTTGGTGATAAGAAGGATCCATTGCAGTTTTTTTGTTTTGTTTTGCTTTTTAGCAAAAGAATACTATAAACAAATTTTGTCCATAAAGGATTTAGTCTGGAAGTAATGTAAAGAATGAATTGGAATGGGGAGAATTGTATGTTATCAAAATTATATTGGCATGCTCTCATGGCTCCCTACAGTGTTCTGTCTATGAATACAATAACTTACTATTTCCTCACAACCTATAACTCTATCTTTGTTGAGTTTCTGTCATTGGCTATCTGGGTACAAGGCTAGCTGGAGAGAAGACTGGGAAATAATCAAAGTTTGTCTTTATTCAGCCACCTTTCCTATTTGTAAAGTGCTTGAATTATGAGCTATAAATATTATTTACCCTTCCCTCCTCCTGTCATTTTACCTCTTTCAGTTTTTGGCTTCTATATATTCAGAGATCTGAACTCTACAATCCTGAAGTAAGGATCTGATAAATTCACACTAAGATATTACTTTGATAATAGAGCTAGATTTTCCAGCAGTATGTGCAAATGTGGCAAAATAGAGCAAATGGAATTCTAATGAGAATTTTAGTCACTGCTCATCTAGACAGAGAGATACTTTTTGGAGGTGAAAGTGGAAGATGTGTTTCTCAAGTCTTACTACTTGAGAGGTACATGGGTAGAGAATGGTTGGGACTGGGGGGCATTTCAAAACAACTGGCTCTTAGAATCCTTTTTTGCCTTTGTCTTCACTAAATTCCTCTTAGCTGGGAAGGCATCACAGCTGGCCTCTAAGGGGCCATACTTATATTGAGTCCCTAATTGGCACATATCTCTGCTGACATTTCTCTGCATCTATCTTTAGCTGTTTCCATCGGATAGCAACTACCATTCTGGTGGCAGCCACTGTCTCTTGTCTCTAGTGGGGCTCTGGATCTCCAGAACTCACAAGGTCAGATATGCTAATCTCTCGATATTCATTAGCCTAAGATCAAGAAAGAAAAAACACAAAGAGTGAGGTGGCTGTGTGCTCAGGTCTTAGGGTAGAAGGGAAGGATAATTGCTCCCCCTACCCCCAACCCTTTGGACAGGTCAGAGTTCTTCCTCATAGTCACAAAAGAAAAAGACAGAAAGGTAGGCATACCCATTTCTGACCTGGCAGTTCTTGAATCATCAGTTCTTGTTGCTGGGCCAATCATTAACACATCATAACCAGAACCTGATTTCCTCTGTGTCTACATGGTAACTTGGACTGAAACTAGGTGGGGGTTTTAATACATGCTCAAAGGACTGAAACTTAGCACCAAGATGATGGAGTAGCTCAAAGTACACAGTGAGCTCCCCCTACCCCAAAACGCCTCTAAACAGATGCAAAAGATTGAATCCCAATGGCAAATCCAAGAAAAAGTCACAGAGAGTCATTTTTTCCAGTCCAGATTAAGACAGTGAGATAGACAAAGGGGTCTTTGGACACTGAGGATGCTTCTGTACCCTAGATCAGGGCCATATAGAGCATGCCATAGAATAGGCTGTGCCTTGGGGCAAGAGGAGGTCTCAGACCCTTACCAGTCCCCCACCCAGACCTATATCAGGGCACTGTGATAGGAACATGTACCAGTTGGCAGCTTCGGAGCCCACTACCAGTTCTGGGTCCCAGACACAAGGCAAACTGAGAAAGGTTCTAGGGTATTATTTCATTTCATCTAAGGAAACTGGGACAAACAGAACCACCTAGGATCATACCACTAATAAGTATTGGAGGCTGGATTTGGAATCAGGTCTTCCTGACTCCAGCCCCAGTGCTCTATCCCTACCACCTTGCTGCTGAAGGGAAATAGGGAACAACAGATTAGGACTACAATCAGATAAATTCAGGATAGTCCAGAAGAGAAAAAAAAGCGAATACAGGCATACCTTGTTTTATTTTGCTTCACTTTATTACACTTTATAGATACCGCGTTTCTTTTTACAAATTGCAGGTTTGTGGGAACCTTGCATTGAGCAAGTCTGTTAGCGCCATTTTTCCAACAGCAGGTGCTCACTTACTGTCTTGATGTCACATTTTGTAGTTCTGCAATAGTTTACACTTTTTCATTATTATTATATCTGTCAGACTTGTCAAAGGCAATGAGCAGTGTATTAAGAAGGAGTAAGTTCAAAAGCCAGCAGCAGTGTGGCTTATACCCCAGGAGCAGAAGAGAATCTCGTTTCCAGCTTCTAGCCCAGTCTGAAGCCTGCAAGAGGGACAAGAAACCCAGACTGAAGGGGCACCTATCATTTGTCACTCCAAAACAGCAGAGCTTCCTAGAGGGCTGATAGTGGCTGAGACCACTGTTACTCAGACCCAAACCCAGGTCAAGAATCTGCAACACTCAGACCAGGGAGATAGCAATCTGACTTTCCTGGATCAGACAGTTTTAGAATACTGAAAGTTTACGAGTCCCCAGCCTAAGCTCTCCTTGAGATCCTGGAATAACACAACACTTAGTACTCAAGACAGCAGCAGCAAGATCAGCCTAGACATCCCTCCAGAAATGGGCAGAGCCAGGCCCTAAAATGAAGTCTAAAGTCAGGATGTAGGATGGAAGAAAGAGCAAACAAAAAAAATTCCAATATAAAAAGTTACTATGGTGACAGGAAAAAATCAAGACACAAGACTGGAAAAAAAATAAAAGAATTATTACAAAGCATCAATAAGCAAAGCCTCAAAGAAAAAGACAATTTAGACACAAATTCAACTAGAATTTCTGGAAGGGATAAAGTAAGGGTTTTTAAAAATAAAGAGAGCTTGTAATACAATATTCCAGAAGGCAAAGAATATAGGCTTACATTCAAGAATAAGTTAACCAGCAAAACTGAGTATAATGCTACATGAAAAAAAATGAATGAAATAGAGGACTTCCAAGCATTCCTAATGAAAAGACCAGAGTGGAATAGAAGATTTGAAGTATAAACACAAGAGTTAAACATTAAAAAGATAAATAGGAATGAACAATCATAAAAGACTAAAAAAAGGATAAACTGTCCTATATTCAAATGTGAGAAGATGAAATCTATCATGATCAGAGGTCATAAAATGAGTCTAAATAGGCAAGCCTAGGAGTGGTTCTGTTACAACTTGATGATCTTAAGAGAAGAATGGAAAGAGAAGGGGAAGATGAATACTCTAGGAAAAGAAGGAAAAGAAAGGTTAAGGAAAATTACCTCACATATAATCAAGGTGCACAAGCAGACATTTATACAAAGACAAGAGGAGTTAAGGAAGAGGCTAAGATTTAAATCTCCCT
>CM053622.1:631638413-631678014 GCA_028646595.1 Phalanger gymnotis | reverse complement strand
TGGCATTTGTGGGTTGAGAAGTCTGGTAACTGCTATAGCTCAGTGGTTCATGGCCCTAAGGCCTGCTCTGGCCAACTCTCAGTCTGGTCTGTCCTGGCGTGGCCCATGCTGGGCTGCGCTCCACTCTGAGCACTGTGTGATAGACCCTTCCCAGTGACCATCCAGGCCATCCTAGGCTGGAGACCTGCTTCTCTCTGCTATTTTGTGGGTTCTGCAGCTCTAGAATTTATTCAGAGCCATTTTTACAGGAGTTTTGGAGGGATTTGGGGGAGAACTTAAGTCCCCACTTTCCTGCTGCCATCTTGACTCCACCTCCCCAGGATCTCTATTCTCTAAGCATAGTATTAGATATTTCATTTTTTTGTGTTATCCAAAAATTTTGTGAATATGATTCTATTTATCTGTAGTATGTTTTGCTTTTTCTCAGCACTGGTCAAGTTATATCTTCCTTCAGGGTCCCAGGATTTTTCCTCTGCCATCACTGGTTTAATCTCCCACCAGATATGTTTCTCCTTCCATTTCAGAGGATCTGGTTCTAATTCACCAGTTAATAGCTATCTATTATATCTTAAAAGATATTTTTACTTCGAAGATTTAGCTAGATAAAGTACAAACATTATCCCCCCCGCCCCAGTGCCCCCTGCCAATACCTCCGTTATTGGCACATAAATTCCCCCATACCACCTTGGTCTCTGGGGGAATAAGCTCAAAAATTAACTCAATTCCTATATAGCATTGCCTCTGCCAACTTCATGTTCAGATGAGACCTGACAATTGGGCGAGTCTTTCCACCGTGCTAGGGTCCCAAACGTCATTCCTTGTTCCTTGGGGCATAAATGCTATACTGGGTGCAAAACCCAGTTTGGATTCTGACTCCTTGATCCCTGTGGCTCGTTCTCCCAACTTCTGAAACCCCCAAGTTCTGATATTCCACTGTCTTTACCCAAAATGAAAAAGAACAAATGAAAAAGCCAAGGACCAAGGCCTATTTCTAGAGGCTAGATGACTTCTGAGGGGAGAAGACCCTAAGGCCTTTTCCCTTACAGCATCCTCACCAGTCACAATGAACAGAGTCCTTGAATGAAATGAAAAGAAAGGTAGTTGAAAGCTGAGTTAGGCCTCTTTGAAGATGCCTACAATTCTGGCCACTTAGCCAATCAAAAAAGCCTTCTCCAACCACATGGTTAACCATCAAGAACTTGTTACAGACTGTCTGCTTATGCTCCACAGTCTCCCTAAAGTACTTCCCTCACGCGTTGTCACACTTTCCTGGAAGCAAGCTCCCTAATGTGACCTCCACCTGAAGAGAGTACATTGGCCTACCAAGCTGATGGGGCTTGCATATACATCAGACAACAATTACATTTTAATCTAAGTCATAAAAATATTTAATAGGACAGGACTAAAAATGAATTTCAATATGGACAACACCATATATATTGGAATACCTATGAAAATGTGTGGTCTTTAAACTTTTATTGGTATCCTTTAGAATTTTTAAAAATTTTATTCTGAACTTAATGAACAACAGCCTAAAAATTTCTACACACAAATTTTCTGTGTACAAAGTGGAATAGGAACAGGGGATTAACTGTGAAAGTGTAAATCTCTATTACTTATAGTTTGCTTTTAAAAAAGGTATATAAGAAATTCATATTATTTTCAAAGCTATCCTGCTGTCTGCTTCCCTCTAAACTTCCTTCTGTCCCCTTCCATCCATTTTTAAAAGAGGCTTCAATGACCCTCTTATATTTCCTTTCTTTAACAACATTATCATGTCCTCTGAAATCCTATCACACACACCAGCCCCCCAAGTAAAAAAAGAAAAACATAATCCTTGTAACAAACAATAGTGAAGCAAAACAAATCCATACATTTACCATTTTCAAAAATGCGTATCTCATTTTGCATCTTTAGTCCATAATGCCTTTGTTGTGAGGTGGGTATCATGCTTCTTCATCAATCCTATGGAATTATCACACTGCATTGATTGCTCTGAGCCCTTAGGTCTATCAGAGGAGTTTTACTTTACAGTGTTGTTGTTATGATAAAAATTGCTTTACAGGTACTTTTTACTTTACTCTGCATCAGTTACTACATGTCTTCACAGGTTTCTCTAAATCTATCATTCCCATCATTGATTATGGAAAAATAATATTCCATTACTTTCACATACTATAATTTGTTCAGCCTATCCCCAATTGCTGGCTACTCCAATATCTTTTGTTCTTACATTACTTTCATTTCCAAATACATACTATCTTTCCCCTACCCAGAGAACCGTTCCTTGTAACAAAGAAATTTTAAAAAGAAAGAGCAAAAAATCAGTTCAGCAAACCCAAATAACCGTCTTGGTCTTATCAACTGAGTGTGACAATGCATACGAGATTTCATACCCTCAATTCTGCCAATAAGGGAGAGGAGTCCATTTTCTTATCTTTTATTCAGGAACCTTATTTTATTTATTTTATTATTTATTTTCTTTATCTTTTATTCAGAGACAAGCTTGGTCATGATAATTACACAGAGTTCAGTTTTAAATTTTTTTTGTTCCTTCCATTTACATTGTGTATATTATTTTTCTGGTTTTCCTTCATTTTATACTAGTTCATATAAGTATTCCCATGTTTCTCTGCATTCGTTATATTTGTATTTCCTAGGGCTTAGTAATACTCCATTATGTGCAAGTTCCACAATTTGTTTAACATTTTATCGATTGATGGACATCTCCTTTGTTTTCAGTTCTATGCTACTACAAAAATTGCTACTATTATTAATATTTTGTCATAAATGGACATGTTGCTGTTGTTGTTCAGTTGTTCCAGTCATTTCCAACCTTTCATGACCCCATTGTGTGTGTGTGTGTGTGTGTGTGTGGTTTTGTTTGTTTGTTTGTTTGTTTTTTGACAAAGACACTGGTGTGGTTTGCCATTTCCTTCTCCAGCTCATTTTACAGAAGAGGGAACTGAAGGAAACAGGGCTAAGTGACTTGCCTGGGGTCACACAGCTCCTAAATGCCTGAGGCCAAATTTGAATTCAGGAAAAGGAGTCTTCCTGACTCCTGGACCTGGCACACTATGCAGTGCACCACCTAGCTGTCCCAGTGAAGGCAATATGCATATGAATACGCATGTGTGCTTTTTTGGTACCACCGGATTACTTCCAAACCAGAAAATGATCAAAAATAGACAAAAACTCAGGGACAGAAGGAACATCAGATATGATATAGTCCAACCCCCTCATTTGATCTTCCTAGTTATCTTACACATTACCTATTCCACACACTCAATGGTCTAGCTAGTTGCAGGTGCAATTCCTCATCTATAATGCTCCATCTCCTCCCTCCATGTCTTTGCATTGACTGTCTCCTGTTCCTGGAATGTTCTCCCTCCTCATTTCTGCCTCTTATAATCACCAGTTTCCTTCAAGGCTTATCTTAAATACCATCTTCTATAGGAAGCCTTGGCTAGTCACTCCAGCTGTTAGTGCCTTTCCCTCTAAGGTTCTCTTGTATCTACTCTTATTTTGCATATATCTGTCTGGTATTGAAAGACAGCTTGGACAAGCACACAGGGGGCACTCACCTCCCCTTGCCTGTTCCCAGCCATATGATTGAACTGGGTTCAGTCCACTAGAATCCAGCACCTGATGAGAGGGGCCTCTCTTTTCTCACCTTCATTGGCTCATTAGCAAGCCCCTTCCATGGTGCCTTGGGGAACGAGGGCCTTCCCAAAAGAACAAAATAATAAAGTAGAGTATGAATCAGGTGTGAGACAGGTAATTTATTCCTTTGTACACACACATATACAAAAGCTAAACATAGAAGAATGACACCATGCATTGACAAAATTAATAGGATTGGCAGAACTATAACTTATAACTATGGTTATAATTATAATTTATGTATAATTATAATTTTAATTTAAATTCTAATTATAAATGACAGGTGGCTAACATTTAAGCCTTATCAGAACATCAAGCAGTATTGCAAGATTGCTAATCAGGCGTTTTATATTTCACCTCAGTCCTGCACAGTACAACTATATCTAGTACTTGTTTAGGGGTCAGGCTTAAGTCAGACCTCCTATTGGTGACCATTCTCTCCAATGAAGGGGTTGTACCTGCCATATATTGCTGCTCTGATGACACAATAGCTACCAGACTTGCAAACTTCCTAGGACCTTCAGACCTCTGGAACTTTCCAGATCCCACCAGGCATCACAATGATATACTCATTTGCCTAACATCAAGGAAGAGCAAACACAAGAGAGGCAAAGGCAGCCACGTACTCACAAATTGGGAGAGAGAGCAATTCTGTCCCTTCCGCCTGACTCCCAGGGAACAGTTGAAAACAGTCCACATGCTTCAAGGCTGGAAAAGAACAGAAAGATGGAGAGACAAGTGGCTCATTTTTGTGCACCTAGTGGGTCATCATCTCTTTTGTCTCAGAAGCCAACTAAGGGACTCTTCAACATCCCCCTTTGCAAACCACCCCTCCCCACGCCCCCTCAGCAAGGAGTCATATATGGCCAGAAGCAGATCTTCCTGGTCCTCCAAGCTTCCATGTGGTTCCCTGGAACTAGGAATGGTGACTGAGCATGCAGGGGCAGGGGAAGGGGAAAGGCCCTCATTATACCTATTTATGTATAGATTATCTCCACCACTAGAATGTAAATTCATTGAGGGCAGGGATTATTCTCACTTTTTCTTTGTATCCCCACTGTTTAGCACAGTGCCTGGCACACAGTAAATACTTATTAAATATTTGTTGATTCAATTAAACAATCAACAAGAATTTATCAAGTACTTCATATGTGCCAGGCACTGTTCTAGGCACCAGGGATACAAATATAATGAATGAAAATATCCCTGTTCAGGAATTGTAAGGAAGACAACAACTACATATACATTTGCATGCAGACTAAATATAAAGGTGATAAGCACACTGTTAGGAGGGGAAGTTGGGGTATCAGGAGAGGCTTCATGTGGAAGGTTAGCCATACTTGAGCTATTTCTTAAAAGAAAAGACTAATTCTGTGGGGCAGAAGTGAGAAAGAATGGCATTCTAGGAATGGGAGGGGGTGACTAGGACAAAGGCACCAATGTGATTCAGTGGATGGAGCACTGGGCCTGGAGTCAGGAAGACCTGAGTTCAAATCCTGCCTCAAACACTTACAGCTGTGCAACTCTGAGCGAGTCACTTAACCCTGTTTGCCTCCGTTTTCTCATCTGTAAAATGGTCTAGAGAAGAAATGACAAACCTTTCCAGTATCTTTGCCAAGAAAACCGCAAACGGGGTCATGAAGAGTCGGACGTGACTAAACAACAAAAAAAAGGGAAGAGAATGGATTCTATTTTGGACATGTTTTAGATATTTCTAGGAAAGCCATTTTGAAATGTCCAACAGGTAATTGGTGATGTGGGACTAAAGATCAGGGGCCTAAGAGATCTGTGAATCATTGGTACAGAGATGATAGCTAAATCTATAAGTGCTACTGAGATCACCGAGAAAGAATGTAGAGAGAAGAGACTGCAGCTTAGGATAAACTTAGAGCCTTGGGGAACATCCACTGTTAGGGATGTGATGTGTGTGATGAGCCAGTAAAATAAATAAAGGAACAGGGAGGGGTTAGACAGGTAGGAGAAGAACCAGGAAAGAGCAGAATTCCAAAAACTCAGAGGATAGAGTATTGTATCCAAGAGGGGAGGGTGGCCAACAGTATGAAATGCCACAGATAGATTTGGAAAAATTTAGATGGGGAAACATCATATTTGGAAATTAATATATCATTGGTAACTTTGGAGAGAGAAATTTTGGTTGAGCAATGAAGTCAGAAGTCAGATTAAAGACAATTTAGAAGAGAGGGAGAGGAGAGGAAATGTCAACATAAGTCTAGACTAATTTTACTATGATTTTGGTTAAGAAAGAAAAGAGCAATATATAGGATGATCGCTTGAGGATATAGTAAAGTCTAATGAAAGGAGTTTTGTTTGGTTTGGTTTTTAAGATTAGGGGAGATTTGGGCATGTTTGAAGGTGGTAGAGAAGGAACTAGGAGATAGTAAGAGAGACAGATAGACAGAGACAGAGAGAGAGGGAGGGAGGGAGGAAAAAGAGAAATAGAGGAGAAAGGGATGAGAGAGAGGGGGAGAACGAGGGAGGAAAGAGAGGGGAGAAAAGGAAGAGAAAAGGAGAAGGAAGGAAGGAAGGAAGGAAGGAAGGAAGGAAGAAAGAAAGAAAGAAAGAAAGAAAGAAAGAAAGAAAGAAAGAAAGAAAGAAAGAAAGAAAGAAAGAAAGAAAGAAAGAAAGAAAGAAAGAAAGGAAGGAAGGAAGGAAGGAAGGAAGGAAGGAAGGAAGGAAGGAAGGAAGGAAGGAAGGGAAGGAAGGGAAGGAAGGGAAGGAGGGAGGAAGGGAGGAAGAAAGGAAAGAGGGGGGAAGGAGGGAGGAAAGAAGGAAAGAGAAAGGAGAGGGAGGGAGAGAGAGAGAGAGAGATAATTATTGAAGTCAAAAATCTATTAGAGAAGGGAGGGTATGGAATCAAGTGCATATGTATTGGTCTTGGCAAGGAGAAAGGCAGCTGCATTGTGAGAGACTGGGGAAAATAGGAACAAGGTAAAGAGCTGGGAGATGATGTCAGTGGAGTTTGAGACAAATGGAAGATTGGAGAGTGCTCATATTTTATAGCCTCAATATTATCAGCAAATAGGCTAGGCCCTGGGGAGTGGGGGAGGGAGAGCTCTGAGAGGCTTGAGGAAAGAAGAAAATATTTGGAATAGGGGAATCAATTAGGGAGGATGGAAAGAACTGCCTTGTCCCAGGGAGGGTCCAGTTAAAGAAAGACAACATGAATATATAATGTACCCAGTGAGCATAGTTGTATGACTTTCTCTACCTCTGTTCAGTCACTTAATATTTGTTATGCACTTCCTGTGAGCCAGGCACTGTGCTAAGTGCTGGGGATACAAAAAGAGGCAAAAAAAATAGTTCCTGTCCTCAAGGAGCTTGATTAGTAAGGATTCTAAGCTGTTGAGAGGTTCATGTGATTTGTGCCAAGGATTTAATGTTTGAATATGGTTTTGTTTTATACACCCAAAATATATATTCATTCTATGTGCACGTTACACCACAAGTGAAAACTTTCAAAGTAGCAGTGGTTATAGAAATCTAATAATTTGGAAATAATTCTACACTGAAATCCTTTCCCAAAATTCTTCTCCTGGGTTGCTGAGAAGTCTCAAGTGCAGGAGATCTTAGCTTTGGAGGAGACTGGTTTCTTTAGACTGTTCTGGGGGCAGTGATTCTGAAATCTGAATCCTCTTCAGAGAAGGAATCTCTAGAAAAAGCCTGTTTTAGTTTATTTGCATTAGCAACTGGGCCTAAATCTAGGTGAGGTTCTCCTGATTATTATTTTTTCCAGAAACAGAAGTAGGTAAGTTGGTTTGACTTTTAAAGGAAACTTCTCTCCAAGTCCTTGATGACTAATGCGGGCCCACACCCTGATAGGTGTGGGTTGTGTCTTCACATGTTTCAGGGCAGAAGACATAACCCTGGGGGATATTTATCTGAAGCAATCCCAAGGCTGCCAGGAGCTTGCCAATTGCACAAGGGGCAGGGACACCTATACTAAGGAGAGAAGCATTGCCTGTACATTAGGCAGCAATACCACCATTGTGCCGTGGCATCCCCCACCCCCCTCACTCCACACATACAAACACCTCCCCACCTTCCCTTGAGCTATAATTACAACCAGATTACATGTTGGGAATTGACTGACTTGCACTCCAAGTCTCAGACAGTCTATTAACTTTCCTTTAGCTCCTTTTTAGGCAAACCAGTATAGGGTGAGAGGCAAGAAGAAAGTAGAACATGAACGTGACCCTATTCTTTCTTCAGGATGATTTTGGAGGGACCTCTAAGCATTGTGGTTCAAGGCACTGAAGTACACAGTTAAGAAAACTGGATACTCATCCAGGGGCAAAAAATGTCAAGGCTAACTTGATTCTGAGAGGAAAATGGAACAGAAAGCCAAATTGTTTTAAAATATTCAAAGAGGGCTATAACCTCAGCTCTCCTTCCCCATTCCTCAGGGAGCTCTGAGTTTCAGTCCTGGTTTTGTCCCTTCTTTCTTCACAACTCAGAGAGAGCTCCCCTTGCCTTAGTTTCTCCATTTGCAGAATATGGTTATAAGTCACCACCGCCAGCAGACAATGAATCTGTTTCTGGTCAAGGTCAAACCCCAGTAGACTGTCTGTCCAAATTCTCCTGTGGTCCTGGAATTCAGTACTATCAAAAAGTTCAATACTTCAAGGGTCCATGATTTCATGGACGGGAATGGGCACTCACTACCCTGAGGCAAATTCCAATTCTTCCACTCCTTACGAGACATCTTTGTGAATTGTTATAATCCCCCCAAATTCATTATTCAGTGGCCAAGCTTCTATGCTGGTCCGCAAACAGTAGACAAAGCCAATGTGGTTTGACTAGGCCTTGACAGGACTTGGGCTTTACTGGTAGAGCTTTGAAGAACTCAGGATTCTGAGAACATGATGAGGCATTGGAGTAAGAAGACTTAGGTTCCATCAAATACTGCTTCAAATAGGGAAGCCATCAATTGGGGCTTAGAAATCTTGTTACACTTAGAATCTTATATTGCACAGTGCTTGGCAGTCAATCAGTAACAAACCAGTCAACGAGCATTTATTAAGTGCTTCCAGTGTGCCAGGGCAGCTAGGTGACTCAGCGGATAGAGCACTAGGCATGGGAGTCAGGAAGACTCATCTTCTTGACTTCAAATCCAGCCTCAGACACTTACTATCTGTATGACCCTGGACAAATCTTTTAAGCCTGTTTGCCTCAGTTTCCTCATCTGCAACATGATCTGGAGATGGAAATGGCAAACTTCTCCAGTATCTTTACCAAGAAAACCCCAAATGGAGTCATGCAGAACGGGATATGACTGAAACGACTGAACAACAAAATACAGTGTGCCAAGCATTGTGCTAAGCACTAAGGACATGAAGAGAGGCAAAAATAATGCCCTGTTCTCAAGGAGCTCCCACAATGATGGAAGAGATAAAATGTACCTAGCTAATTACATAGAAGATGTATACAGAGTAGATGGAGACGATCTGAAAGGGGAAGGTATTGGCAGCTTGGGGTTGGGGGTGGGGATGTAGAATTTAACATGCTTTTCATTGATGTTCATTTCCAAGGGAAATTAACCTATGTTTTCAAGTAAATATTTAAGGTTTGTATAGGTCTCATAATTGTCAGTTTTTAAAAAGTTATAATTAAGTTTCTGTTTTAAAAGGAAACATCAGTAGAGGTAACACTACGTTCTTATTGAAGGATATATCATCTAAAAAAACTCATTTAAAAATCACTGGTGAATTTAACTAAAAAAAACCATATTTTGTAGTAGCAAAAAAACTGGGCCCTAAGCAGGAGCCCTTCAGCTGGGAATGGCTGAATAAACTGTAGTATGTGAACATAATGCAATATCAGTACAGTAGAAGAAATTATAAATGTGATTCATTTGTTTTTAATTTTTTATTCATTTTGAACTTAAATTTAAAGAGTTCAAAGAACATTTCCATGTACATAGTACAACATAAAGGGAAGATGCAATATAAAACCATAAATTACCACTTCAGACTGTTTACTTTTTTTTTGAAAACTATGTAATAAATACTACACATTGTTTTTAAAACTACCCTGTTTTTCTGCACTTCCTTCTACTTTTTTTCTCTCTCCCTCCCCACCCCGCCCTAAAAAAAGCTAAAATTAGACACAGATACACATATAACACACACATATCAATATATTTATATTGTACTGTACATACTTGTATATATCATACTGTACACACTTTTGTCATACTGAATGTATTTTTTTAAACATAATTCCAAATTGCTTACAGAATGGTTGGACCAATCCAGAGCTCTACCAATAGTATATTAACTTATGTGTCTTTTTATAACCTCTCCAACACTGACTAATCCTCATGTTTATCATCATTATCAATTTTAATTTTTTCTTAAATATTTTTTATTCATGCTTTTAAAAAATACCACAGTACTTTCCTACTGTTATACTTTGTGTGTGTGTGTATATATATAAAATTCTGTACCTACTTTTATTTATCAGTTCCTTCTCTGGAGGTGGATAGTATCTTTGTTCATAGGAATTTGTAGTTAGTTTGAATATATATGATACTGAAGATGAATTAGTCATTCAAAATTGTTCTTAGGACAATATTTCAGTTAATATGTACAATGTTCTCTTGGTATTGTTAATTTCACTTTTCGTCATTTCATGCAAGTCTTTCCATGTTTTTCTAAAATCAGCCAGCTCTTCATTTCTTATAGCACAGTAGTATTCGGTCACAATAATGTACTACCACTTATTTAGCCATTCCTCAATTGAAAGGCATCTATCATGTTGCTCAATCTGATAAATATAAGATGATATCGCAATGTTGTTTTAATTTGCATTTCTCTAATCAATAATGCAGAATAAAGAAAGTAAAAATAGTAGAACTACATATTCCATACTGCAATAATGTTCAAACCAACTAACCAAGCAACCACTAAAAGGAGGGTCAATAAGCAGTCTTCATCTCAGAGAACAAATGTTTAGTAGAAATGGGATGCAGAATGTTGCGTATGGTATCAAATATGGCTGCTTCATCAGTCAGTTTTACTTAACTGTTTTTCTTTATTATGAGACAGAGTTCAATGGGGTAGGAAATATAATAGTAGGAAACTACTGTGGTATTTTTAAAAAGCATGAATAAAAAATTTTTAAAGAACAATTCAAATTGATAATGATGATAAACACTGGGATTAGTATTGGAGAGGTTGTAAAAAGACACATAAGCTAGTATGCTATTGGTAGCATTCTGGATTGGTCCAACCAGTCTGTGAGCAAATAAGAATTATGTTTAAAAAAGTGATTGTAATGTTTATAACTTTTGACCTAGAGATCCCATTGCTGCATGGCACCAAGAAGGTCAGAGATGGAAGGAAATGTCCCATGTACTCCAAGATATTTATAGCAACACTTTCTGTGGTAGCAAAGAATGGAAACAAAGTAAATGACCATCATCTAGAAACTGGCTAAAAAAATTGGGGATCCATGAATTTGATGGAATATTATGTCACTATAAAAGAACAATGAATATTATGAATACAGAATAACATGGGAAGATGTATATACACAGATACAAAGTGAAATAAGTAGATGAGAACCAGAAAAACAATATATACGCTAAATTCAAAGTAAATGGAAAAATAACCACATTAAGTATAATAAAACAGTAACCAAAATACAATAAAAGTGATAACTAACAAATGAATGCTGTGAATTATAATTATCAAATTTGACTTCAAAGGAAAAAATATGAGAATGTATCTCCTTCCTTTCTATGAAGATGAGGGAGACTATATGTGTGGGACAGAGTACAGTATGTTGGACCTAGTTGATATATTGGCTAGTTTTGCTGAACCATTTATAGTTTCTTTTTTATTCTTTGTTATAAAGGATGGCTCTCTGGGAGGGACAGGGGAGGATATATTGGAAAAAGTAATCAAGCAACAAGTATTTATTAAATGCCTACTATGTGGCAGGCACAGCCTTATGCTCTGGGAATATAAAAACAAAAAAAATTAAACAATTCCTACTCTTAAGGAGTTTACATTCTATCAGAGGAAACAACATGTCCATACATATGTGTATAAACAGAATAAATACAGGATAAATACCAAATAAACAAAAGTTAGAGCTAGAGGGGCATCATGAAAGATTTTGTGTAGAAGGCATCACCTAAACTGTGTCATGAAGGAAGTGAGGGATTCTATGAGACTGCTGAGGCTTAACATGGTGGTCTGGTGTTTAGGCTCCAAACTAGAATGAAATAAACCCTCACAAGAGAGCTAATGGCTTAAGAAAAAGCAATTTCCTTAGCAGTCCCTTGGGAAGGATATTCATCAAGGACACAGCATTGATCCACTTGGGTAGGGTTTCTCTGCCTCCACATCTGCCACGGTGCCACAGTGGTCAGACCTGTGTGTGAAGCCTCCCTCTGAGGGAGGAGATCCTGACTCCTGTGCTGGCTTGGATACTTAGGCCACCAAGAAGCTATGGCAAACATTTGAGCCTTAGTCTCTTGGGCCAACTAAGTCTCGAATACAGTTTTAATACCTTTTAAGGAAAAACTATGTAGTCTATGTGGGGTAGAAACTTAAGAAAAGCTAGACAAACCTATGTGTTGGGGCCCTAGAGAAAACCAGCCTACACTGAGTGACAAGGAACCTAGGAGATATCACTGCTTCAACTGATGCAAAAGTTAGAAAGGAATGCATTTGAGAAATGGGGACAGCCAGTGAAAAAGAACAGATAGGAAATGAAGTGCCACCCATGCAAAACAGAACTGCTAATTTGTCTGGAACATAGAGTGAAAAAAGGGGAATAATGTATGAGTCTGGAAGGATAGGTTAGAGTGAGGCTGTGAAGGGTTTTAAAAGACAAACAGAGGAATTTATATTTTATCCTAAAGAATAATAGATAAGTGGGGTGCCAAGATGGTGGAGTATCCAGAAGTACAGTAAGCTCCACCCCCACTCCACCCCCAAATCTTGAAAAAAAGATTTAGAAAACATATCAGATTAATTTTGATGGGGAAAGCCAAGAAAAAGACCCAGTGAGTCATTTTTCCAGTCTAGGTTGGCACACAGAGACAGAGAAGTTTGTGAACACTGGGGAAGGAGTCTGTCCAGAAGTATGCCAACTATGGAGCACCCTCTGAGGGATGCTGAGCATTAGGGCCAGATGGGGTCCCAGACCTATGCTAGGGAACTGTGTGGAGCTAGGTGCTGACTGGAAGCTTTGGGTTCTGGGTCACAGTTTTAGGATGTGCTGAGAAGGGCACCTACACCAAGGAGTGATTTTCTGGCATAGAGAAGCCTCAGGCTATAGTCTGTATACCAAAAGAGGACAAAGTTAAGAAGCAAGCAGCAGCAGTATGCCTAACATCCCAGGAGCAGAGCGGAGTGACATTCCTAGCTTCTAGCCCAGTTTGAAGCCTGTAGAGGAATAACTAAGGCAAGAAATCCAGAACAAAGAGAATCCTGTGGCTCCGTTACTCTGAAACCGCACAGCATCCCAGTTGGCTAATAGTGGCTGAGTTCAGTAGCAATCTACTATTGATCAGACCCAAACCCATGGAGTCTAACTAAAGAAGACCTGGGAGTGGTTTTGATGATCTTAAGAGAAAAAAAGAAATGAGGATGAGGTGGAGAAATAATTCACTATCTTGGAAAGAGAAAGGAAAATTAGGGGAAATTATCTCCCTTAATAATGTAGACATCTATACAAACAAAGATGGATCAGTGAGTGGGTGGGGGAGCAGCTTTAACTTTAACTTCTCTCTCATCTGGACTGGTCAAAAGAGGAAAAAATACACATACACACCAATACAGAAATATATTTCATTTAACAGAGAAACAGGAAGAAGGAAAAAGGAGGAAATGGAAAGTAGATTAAAGAAGAAATTAGTCCCAGGTAAAACAAAGTCTAACTAAGAATGTACAAAATTACCAGTAGGTCTTTTTCCGATGGTTAAGAATGGGCATCTGAGAGGGTGCTCATCAACTGAAGAATGGCTGAACAAGTTATGGCATATAAATGTGATGGAATTCTATTTTGCTGTAAGAAATGATGAAGGGGATGGTTTCAGAGAAACCTGGGAAGACTTTTAAGATCTGATGCAGAGAGAAGCTAGCAGAATCAAAACAATTTATACAGTTACAATAATTTGGTAAAGACAAACAACTTTGAAAGAATTAGGAACTCTGATCAACATAGCGATGGACCATGATTCCAGAGGACTAATAATAAAACATGCTACCTGGCTCCTGATAGAGATGAAGGACTCAGAAGAAAGCAGAATAAAGTGTGTATTTTTTGGATATGACCAATGTGGAAATTTGTTTTGCTTGACCATGTATACTTGTAACAGGAGTTTTATTTTTCTTCAATTCTCAATTGGGAATGGGAGATGGGGTTGGGGTAAGAGGAAGAAAAAGTGGATTTTTTGCTGATTAAAATGGATAGATAGAAAGATAGATATAGATGTAGATATAGACATGTAAACATGTGAGTATATACGTATATAACATATAATTTTTATATATAATTTTAAAAAATGATAGGGAACCACTGGAGTTTATTGAGTCGGTGAGTGATATCTTCTACTTTACCCTTAGAGAAAATTACTTTGGCAGCAGTATGTAGAATAAACTGGATTGAGGAGAGATTTGAGAGGCTGGGATATGAATTAGGAAGCCTTTGTGATAATTCAGACATGAGATGATAAGGCCCTGAATTAATATGGTGGCTGAGTAGAGATAAGGGGACAGATGCAAATGCTATTCCAGAGTTAGAAATGGCAAGATTTGGCAACTCTTTGGAAATACAGATGTAAAAAATGTAGATATATTTAGAAATGCAGGTAATGTAAAAAACAAATCATATCAATAAAAAAAATTCTAAATGTGGGTCCCAAAAGCTTAGTTTCTGAAAGATAAAGAAGCAACTAGATTTGTGATGGGACAATTAGTAATAAATTACTTTGCAAGTTGTATCATAACTTAGTTAAGTCAGGTAGCAAAGTAGAAAAGTTTATTGCTGAAATTAAATTCATTTTTATAGTGTATGGCACTTTTAACTTTGCCACCTATTTTCTCAATTTATCTTCATATCTACCCTGTGAGTTAATTAGGGGAAGGTAGTGCCATCCTCAATGTGCAGATTAATCAATCAATGACTCAACAGTATTTATTAAATCCTACTATATATCAGGGACTCTGGATAAAAAGACAAAAGAAATAGTGGCTGCCCTTGGGAAATGTACATTCTATCAGATCAGAAAATCCCAGTGTAGGAAGGTTAAATGATTTTCCAGGGTCACTTATTTAGTTAATGAAAGCATTATAACATAGGTCACAGGATTCCTATCATTTTCCCAGTTGATCAATGGCGACTAATCTGTGACTGGTGGACCTCTAGAGGGTTGTGGAGTTATTGCAAAGTGTCCCTGAATCTATTGGCACCCCAAGAATTGTCATTTTGATCTTTATTTAGCTACAGCTGTATACATGATACTCAGTAATATGCTTCACACAGTCCTATTTTTCAAATGTATGTAGATGGTGTTGTGATTAATAAAATACACTATTACTGAAATCATAGTACCTTTTTTGTCATTATATATTTCTTAAAATATTTTAATAATACAACTACTGTCATGTAGGACTTTGTGAAAGTTTTTGTGTTCAAAAGAAGTCTTTGCAATAGAAAAAAAACTGTGAGAACCACTGCCTTATCCCAGGCAGCCTCTCTATAAAATGAACATCCTCCAGATGTTATCATACTTTCACCCCAATGAGAAACTTCCTACTCGATATATCAGGTCCTAAAACTATCCCCACAATAGTCTGAGTCATTATCAGATCTAATAGAAGCTTGCAATGTATTGATTTATACCTTTACAAAACACCTTTAATTTGAAAAAGGCTTTACAATAATTTCTTATTAATACCACAGAATGAAAGGAAAGAAGGAGAGAAGGTCTTCTTGAAGTCAGAAAGACCTGGATTCAAGTCCTCTGACCCACACTAGTTATGTGACCTTAATGATAAGTCATATACAGCTCAATCAATGCCCCAGGTAATTCTCAAAGACTATAAGCTATAGAGGATTTGCCAATCTCCATCATAGGAAGGGGTTTCCATACTGGGAATTTCTTAAATCGACGAAATCACATATACATCACACGCACATACACACACACACACACACACACAAAAATGTTTATACACATATTTATATATGATCTCTCCAAATACTAGTGCTCTCATTATCAAACTATCTTATATTTAAGTACTTTTTATTTGTATTTATTCTCCATATGTGTATACTATATATACAGCTTGGTAGTCTCCCCTCATTAAAAGGAAAGCTCTTGTGAGTTAGAATTGTTTTATCCGTGGTACTTGTATTCAGAGTAGGCACTTAATAAATACATGTATATATGTATATGTGTGTATATGTATACATGTGTACAATACATACATATATATGTATTCTGTGTGTGTGTGTGTGTGTGTGTGTGTGTGTGTGTGTGTGGTGGTGGCTTAGTGTATAGAGTGCCAGGCCTAGAGTCAGGAAGACTCATCTTCCTGAGTTCAAATCTGGCCTTAGGCACTTACTAGCTGTGTGACCCTGGGCCAGTCATTTAACCCTATTTGCCTGTTTCCTCAGCTGTAAAATGAGCTAGAGAAGAAAATGGCAAACCACTCCAGTATCTTTGCCAAGAAAACCCCAAATCTTATCATGAAGCGCTGGACATGCCTGAAAACTGCTGAATAACAATAGATATGACTTTTGTATAGTTGTTCTATGTATATATGTATGTGTGTATATATTCACATGTAACATATAAAATGAATGTATGTATATATATATATTATAGATAATGAAATAGTAAGATACAATTATATGTTTATAAATGGTGAAGGGTCAGAAAGAGAAATCTGTTGGAGAATTTGCTGTTTCTACTATGTCAAGCTCTGGTTTTGAGAGCTGAATCTTGGCATTTTTGCTGGACAGGCTCACTGGTTTGGCCCAGGAAAGGGGGTTAGATGACTGCAGTGCTTTATTATTCAAAGATGCCATAGATTAATTTTAAAGACTTTCTTTCATCTACATAACAGTAAGGGTTCAGATGGCCTTTTAAGCTATTATCTTCAGCTTGGAACTTAGGGCTGAAAAGTCATACTAGTTATACAATGGAGGTCTGTTAGGAACAGTGAACAATGGGAGCTTGACATTCTTTTCCTTCTGGCTCCAGAAAAGAGCCAATGCAGCTATTTTATTGAGTTCATGTGTTTTATCCAGGAATGTGGGGTTATACTTACATGCCAGTGAACTTGATGAAAATGACACAACTGAGAAGCTTGTTTAAGAAGACATTCTCATTAGCACCTCCTCCCAACTGGGCCCTTTGAAGGAACATGGCAGCACATTTATTCCACGCTGGAAGCCCCAGCCTGCACAGTCTGTTAAGCTTTCACATTTTATGGATGTGTCCAAATAAAAGAGTGAAGAGCAGGAGAATATAGACTTCTCTCAGCTGAAATGGAAATACATGCTCATACTTGACACAGAAAAAAAGCCCTGCCCTTCACCAAGAGCACTTGGTTACAAAACACCTTTATTACATTCTGTTGCTTCTGTTTGTTCTGAGATTTTATTGATTTGGTGAGAGTGTGCATGCATATATGGGCCTTTTTCGAATTCAAATGACCTAAACTCCAAATCATCTTAGATGGCTGGCTCAGGCTGCCTGAGGAAATCTGCCTGCCCACCTAAGCATCTCAGAGGGCCTGAGACTTACTGAAAAGGATTCCATTTTTTGATTGACTTTCCAATGAGGGTGCAATTCCTCTGGGACAAGCTCTTCTTTGACCCAAGATGAAAACACATTAAGGCCCTTTGCGGAACAAAGAAATATACATAGGAAATCAAGACATTGTTTCATCAAAGCTTCATCTTCTACTCTGACGTAAGCTCCCTGAAAAAAAATTTGGTCTTTCCTCTTGAAAGGAAAGTAGTTGGAGTCTGTTTTTTCCATACTTAAAAAAAAATGAAACTCAATTTGATCTATAAATAAATTTAAGTGATTTTCCCCACTAGCCTTTCAAGTTTTGCCCAGCATTCCCTTATATTTGTGTTTGAATATCAAATAAGACTCTGAGTCCACTGGTGCTCAATAAATGATTAGAACTCCATGGACCAGGACCAGATTTCTTATCCCCTTTCTATGGTATTTAGTACTATTAATCCTATTTATTTAGGTTGATGCTCCACATACAGAAGGAGTTCATACAGACATGCCAGGACATATGCTTCCAAGGCCTTTAAGTTCTCTCTCATGCAGAGAAGTAGGATCAGTAGTTGGAAGGGCACTGGGGTTGCTACAGACTGTCTTAAGCTTTGCCCCTCACTCTGCTATATATTACTTGTATGACCTTAGACAAGTCACTTCACTTTAAAAAAGATTCTTTTTTTAACTTAACAAACATGCCCATTTCAATATACATAAAGGGTCGTATATGAAGCTGTGAACTTGTGTTGTGTAGTTTGGGTATTTTTTAAAGTATTTATTAAATTTAGCATAATAATAATAGATAATATTTATACAATACCTATGTGCCAAGCACTGTGCTGAACACTTTACAATTATTATCTCTTTCGATTCTCACAACAACCCTGTGAGGTAGGTGCTATTATCATCTTCATTTTACACGTGGAGAAACTGAGGCAGACAGCTGTTAAGGGACTTGTCTAAGGTCACACAGCTAGTAAATATTTGTCTGTGGAACCACCTGAGCTTCCTTCTGGACTTTTCTGAAGTCACTTAGCTTTTCTGGACCCCCGTTTCCTCACCTGTAAAATGAGGAGCTTGCTCTAGAAATGACTTCTTAGGTCCATTTTAGTCCTAATTCTATTATTCTATGATGGCTCTCTTGGCCTAGAGGAAGCGCTCAATGGATATGGTCCAGAAGGGGCATGGCTTAAACAGAATATACATCTTGAGTTATGTAGGTTAATCATATTCTAAGATTTTCTGAGTTGAATATGTGTGTATGCATATATATGTATGTATATATTCACATATATGTGTTTATGTATGTGTAGTATGTGTGCATATGTGTGTATGTGTGTGTGTGTATACACACTAGCTCATTAACTGCTCAGCACGTATAGCCAAGACAGTGCAAATCTCAAAGGACTGGGATAGTGGTGAGAAGGGTATGTCCTCCCACTCCCTGTCCTTTCTGTTTCATTTTACACTTAGGAAAAAGGTATTCTCTAATACGAAGGACCCAAATGAGTTCAACGAGTGTGCCAAGACATCAATATTATCCTTGCCATCTTTAGAATTGCCTAAGACTATGTATGCACCATAACTTTTTGTATAGCTCTGTTTTATGACCTAACAAGATAATTAGGTAGGTAGACTAAAACAATGGTCTCCAAACCTTTTTGATCATGCCCCCATCAGTAAAAAAAACTTTGAGCTTGCATGTTCAAAAATTGTATACTTGTTTATTCAAAAATTATAGATGTATTCATATTTTAAGTTACACAAAAATAGACATCTTAAAAGATGAGATTAAAAGTGAAACAATATTTTTAAAATAATTTTTATTAAAGGTTCAAAAAAAAACTTCATGCTCTCTATAAAAATAAGCCAAGCAAATATTTTTTTCCATTTCACAGAAAAAGAAACCAATCAAAGAGACGAAACTCAATAACTTAAAGTTCACCAGAAAGAACAATATGTTTGGAGTCAAAAGACTTGAATTCAAATCCTGACTCAGCTCCTCAGAACTGGTATGAGAATGGTTAATTCAGTTAACCACCTTAGGCCTCAGTCACCACATATATAAAATAAAGGGTTGGACAAAATGACTTCTATTATTCTTTCTAGGTCTAAGTTGTAATTCTTTTTGATTCTCTATGTCAACATGTCAAGGATCTATAATTTCATTGCAGCAGAGATTCCCTTTCTACAACCTATATAACTCTTGGCAACCTCTATAGCTTAGAGTTTTAGTTGCCTGAGGCTCAGAGTGACTTATGGTTATAATGTTAGAGGTGTGACATTAACAAGGGTAATCTTCCCTTCGAGTTTATCACCCTATCCACTATGACACATTGCCCTTCTAAGTGAAGAGAAGAATTTGGAAGAAGTTGATACAAATGTAAAAAATGAAAATTAAATGCATACAGTATTACAAAAACTAATTTAACAAGACTTTCAGGAACAAAAAAAGTCAATAGGTATAGTTCTTGAGTCAAGGGTTGAAATCCTAGATGAGGTCTTAGGAGGCTCCCAAACCACATAACCCTGAAGCAATATAGTGACAAGAAGTAGAAAGCTCCCTGCAATCCTATGTATGGAGTACCATCCATGTATATATGTGTGTATGTATGTATGTATATGTTGGTATGTGTATATATGTATGTATATCTACATATATGTATGTAGTGTATACATATATGTGCATATATGTATATCTACATATACGTATGTATATCTTCATATGTGTCCATATGTGTAGATCCACATATATCTCCATTTGTATACACATATATACACATATATGCACATGTATACATATATACACATACACACATATACCCATATATATAGCCTATATGTGGGTATACATATATGTGTATTTGTGTGTGTGTATACATATATACATACACACACACACACACACACACACACACACACACACACATATATATATATATAATATATACCCCCAGGAGGTTACCTAAGCAATCAAAGTCACTGGCATTTTGTTCTAAGTCCCGACTTATTTCAAGAATGTCTCATAAAAGAAGTATATGATAACAAAAGGAGTGATTACAAAATATTTTACAAGAATGCTATGCTAGTAATACCTGATTTATGACATTTGAAAACAATTTCCTTTCCTCAAAAGACAAAAATAGCTCAATTCTATTTAAGTAGAGACCCCAGACTTGCTTACCTATCAACTTCAACCTAATACCAAGAATTAGTGATAAAGATTCACTCACACCCCAAGAACAGAAAAGATCATGCAAATTATCAAAGGACAATGTAGGCTCTATTTGTAATCAAAGAAGGGGACAGAGATGTACCTTCATCCTAGAAAACACATGGAAGTCTATCTAATTTTTAAACTTTTCTGGGCAAGATGACAACTAATCTCAGGCATCTTTTTCAGTCTTTACCATTGTTTTGCCAGGAGCATACTTCATGTCCAATTTGAAAGATCTTCCTAGTGATCTATTAAATATTTCCTTGCTAGGTCTGAAATAATAGTAACAATAATAATAATGAATATCTATATAGTGCTTTAAAGGTTGCAAAGCACTTTACATACTATATTTCATTTGTTCCTCACTATAACTCTAGGAGGTATATGCTATTATTTCCCCTATTTTACAGTTGAGGAAATAGAGGCAAACAGAAATTAAGTGACTTGCTCAGGGTCACACAGCTAGTAAATGTCTGAGGTAGGATTTGAACTCAGGTACTCCTGACTCCAGGCCTGGCACTTTATCCACTGAGTCCCTTTTGCTACCTGAAGTCCATTGCAACTACCCCCTCTCAGCCCCCTCTCACAGAATCCATTGGACTTTCCTTTTTTCTAATGCAGCCTTAGAGAGCAGAGTTGAGGGACTGGATTTTAATAGTTGGGGGCGGGGCATGGAGAAAGGGAGAACAAATGAAAAAATAAACCCAGTCATTCTGATCCCAGTTAGTTTTAATAGTGTCAAAAATCCCAACAAATGATTCAAATTAATGGAGATTTATTCAGGCCCTTCTGTGTGAAAAGTTGGGGGATACAACACTAAGTGCTAGAGAAACAAAACAAAGATCTTATATTAATGGAGCTTACAATCTAGTAAGGAGGGAAAAAGTA
This sequence comes from Phalanger gymnotis, assembly GCA_028646595.1. Classification (NCBI taxonomy): domain Eukaryota; kingdom Metazoa; phylum Chordata; class Mammalia; order Diprotodontia; family Phalangeridae; genus Phalanger; species Phalanger gymnotis. The sequence goes on along the minus strand of CM053622.1, from coordinate 631,656,463 downwards.
TATATTGCCTCTGGGGTTATCTCTCCTTCATCTTGCACTTGCACTGGCAATCTGAAGCCCAAGGGGGCAACTATGTCTACTTAATATTCTCAGGATATCCCTGAAAGATTGTGGCTTCCAGCATTGTAGCTCATGAGCCCCCACCAGTGTCTACCTCTTATCAGCCAACCAAATGAACATAACTTTTTAGAAAAATAATTTACTGAGAACATAGCAAGAACCTTTGATACAAAATATTGGGTAGAATGGGCTCAAACTTAAAGTGTAATAGTACTGAGGCATATGTATGGAGAACATATGTGGGCAAGAAGTTTTTCCCAACTCCTCTCACAAGAAGTCCTTTTCTCCCTATGCAGAATTCTCATGAAACTCCTCTAAGTATAGCTCTCTGCTGGGATCCAAAGATCAGTACTTTTTTAGAGTCTATACCTCATACTTCTCTCTTCCATGAGGAACCACTTTTACCTTGGGAAGGCTGTTTTTCCAGATCTGTCTGTAGTTGTCTACTTTGTTATTGACAAAGATTACTCTGGGAAGCCCTTGTTACTAGTCAAGAGGTAGAAGAACGTCTCATGGGAAATCAGGCTCTCCCAAATTCATCAGATCTCTTGGGCACTCCTATCTTAGAATATTTGTTTACCCAGGTCAAGAAAGAATAAACATAAAAGAAACAAAGGCGCCCTGTGATCATAGACTCATGGCAAATGAATGAGGAAATAGGGCCAGATGTTCTTCCTCCACCCAGCAGCTGAAAACAATCCTTTTCACTTTAAGCCACCAAGAAAAAGAGAGTTATAGATGGGCAGGTTACCCCTTCTGTGTGTACACTCAGTTCTGGCTCAGTCACTTTTGAGTCATCAGTTCTTCCTGCTTTGCAGCCAATTGAAAGACTTTTTATCATCACGTTGTACCAACCCCTAAGTTGTCATGATTGAAAACCGGCTTCTTAAAGTCCATGTGGTAGACTAGAATGAATTAGGAAATATTTGTGCCTATTCTGCATAATCACTAGAAAGAATAAATCTGAATATGCTCTCTAGACTGTGTTAAGGGTAACAACTTTTAGGCATAATTAATAGGAGAGAATGTGGTTGTTTCAAAGAAGAGGTCTAGATAAAATACTATGAGAAACTTGAAAATGGAGAGAACATTTACCATATGGCAAGTTTCTGTCCATGTTATGATAGACTACAAGAGCCTATCACTACCAGAAAGAAATTTGCACCCTGTAAACACAAAATTGAATACTAATGAGATGTGTACACACAGACATGACCAACTCAATCTATTCTTCCTGAAATGGTTCATGCACAAAAGTTGCCTTTTACTTTGGCATCCATGGCATCAACAGAGGTTTCAAGTTGCTCCATTGGGTCCCAAGGTTATAAAAGCAACATTAATACCAGAAGTCCCAGCTTTCATCCCTTTGAGCTCCTCATTCTTCCCACTGCTTGGTCTTTTGCATAGCATGAATGTATTTGCATGATAGAAATCAAATCTGGAAACATTTGGGGGGAAGGAGGGGATAGTGGGAGTCTTCTCTAGCAAGATGATTGGTTAGGCCTTGGCTCATGAGCAAACAGCTTTTCTGGTCTTCTCTCTTCTGCAGCCATGTTATCTAAGCTCTCAGTTTTGAGAATGATAATACTCGTCTCTCCTTTCCATAGCCACAAACGTGCTGTGCTGATGGAGACCCAACCCCAAAGTTGTCTGAAGGTGAGAAAGGATTTCTGCAAAGGAGGAAGCTGGGGGAGTAGGTTGTTTGGGGCTGTCATGAGAAATAGTATCAGTAAAAGTTCCACTCCATGGAAGATTGTCTTAGACCAGAAAAATGACAGAAGTGGCCTGCATAGCTTAGCTCATTATGGCACATTTGGCCTCTTATTTGTTGATTAATCTATTTGATGGATTAATGGCTTTTTAAAGATAGTAATATGGTTTTACAAATCATATAATTTATTAATCTGTTTGAGGAGTTGATTGCTTCTTAAAGATATTCCCGTAGCTTAATAAATTATTTCTGATGTAGTATGACATCTTGGCTAGAGGGCTGGCTTTTGATGTATATTAATTGTGTGGTGTGGGTGGTATAGAGGATAGAGTGCCAGGCCTGGAATCAGGAAGACCTGAATTCAAATCTGCCCTTGGATAATTACTAGCTGTGTGACCCTGGGCAAGTCACTTAATTCTATTTGCCTCAGTTTCCTCATCTGTAAAATTAGCTGGAGAAGAAAATGGCAAACCATTGGAGTATCTTTGGCAAGAAAACCCCAAATGGGGCCCCAGTGACTGAAATGACCGAGCAACAATAGTTGTGTGACCATGGGCAAGTCATTTAATTTCTCAGTGTTCCAGGATGCTCTCTAAAACCATGAGCTATAGCTAAATTGCTTGTCCGCAGAGAACATTTCCACACTAGGAGCTGCCAATCCTTAATAGAGGCGGCGAGGTGGTGCAGCACTATAGAATGCTCAGCTTGGAGTCAGGAAGACCTGAGTTCAAAGCCTGCCTGAACACTTACTAGATGTATGACTCTGGGCAAGTCTTAGCTTCAGTTTCCTCATCAGTTAAGTAAGGATAATAATTGTATCTACCCCCACTCCACACCCCCAGGCTGTTGTGAGGATCAAATTAGATAATTTAAACAGTATAATGCTTTGAAAATCTATAGTATATAAATGTTCACTATTATTATTGAGTCATAAGTCCAGTCCTCTTCTTTGTCTCCTTTCCCTCTCCCCCAAATGAAACTATCTGGTTCAGTTAAAGAAAAAACCCAACTGATATGTTCATAGATTCCAGGGCAAAAAAGCAAAGCTGACAAAGGCTTCAGTAACTCTAAGTATTATGGTAACACAACATGTGTGTTGATAGCTGGATTCCTCCCTGGATGAAGAATCATCAGTAATTTAAAGGAATTTTTGAGAGCAGCTGAAAATAACTAACAGTCTCTACATATTCATTCATAAGCTATAGCTTTATCTTTCAACTGTTACACTTTTGTCTTTGGACTTTATTCATGTGTAGATTATGGGGGTATTTTAAAGCTAAAAGCAGCAATATACTGGTAAATGTTTAACAATTAGCTTGGGAGATAGGGGATGGAAAACAATATATGTAGGACATATTCTTCAGTTTAATCTATATTATTGACATTTTCTACATCACTTTTCTAAGTCTGGACAATCAACAAAACAATAAATCAAGTCCTTATTTGTAATGTTGGATTTTCAAAGTATAAATGCTCACATTGAATATTTAATAATGGGCTCTCCAGAGCTGTTTCTGCTGCCTCCAGCACACTCCCAGCTGAAAGAGGCATTGGAGATAGATCACCTAGTCCATTTCTGTCATTCTGTAGATACAAGTATTTCATCCTGTAGGCAGCATTCATTTCATTTCAATTAACATTGACTATATGCCCAGCACTGTGCTGGATGGTGGGAATCTAAAGGCAAAAAGCGAAATTTTCCTGTAGCTCTGGTGTCATCCCAATGTTCTCCTTTTCTTGGGTGGTTGAACTCCAGAGCAGATATAGACAGACAGAGGAAAGAAATGAAGATTTCTCCTGGTGGAAGGGGTGCAGGAGAACAATTTGTTCCAATGGCCATGTAGGCAGCTGAAGCAGATGCTGTGGAGCCCTTAGAACTTAGACACAGAAGACACCAAGGTCATGCTCCGTGTCCCCAGCCATCGCCAGGTGTCTTGACTTTTGTCCTGTCGTTCGACTTTGATGACTGTGGGAGAGTGAGGCTGATGACTTTGAGAAACTCTGCCTCATTTCAATCCAATTCACCTTGTAAGGATATCGCCCTGTGATGTCATCAGTCCTCCTGGAGAATGAAGGACAAACATCAACACCACCACCAGATGTGGCTACAAAGTCCTTAGAAGCAATTGCTAAGCTGTAACCCATTGGGGTTGTTTTCCTGGATGAGGAAACTCTACCAATACATGATAAGAAATTTATAGTTGCCTGAGGCACTGAGAAAGAAAATGTTTTGCCCAGAGTCACATAGCCAGTGTATATGACACAGAGAAGAGCCGAAGAAAACTGGCTCTTTACCACCAAGGATTCTCCATTGTTCAGTTAGAGCTAATAAAATAAAAGGTTATACTGTCATTAATATGATACTCCAGTTGTTTTGAAGTAAAATTTTGAATTATTTGAAATAATCAACGTTTGCTAAAAATCAAAGGGTTCGTCACGGTTTTGGCTTCCAGTACTGCCTATTTTTCAAGAGATTAATGAATTCCTGGGTTGCTGATTCTTAAGTATGTTTAAGTCATCAGTTTGTTTCATGAGAGCTGTGATATCCTAGGACTCTCTGGAGCCTTGTATCTAAGAAACAGGAAACTGATTTAACCAAGAATGTGATGGTGTTGACACTCAAAGGTCTGAATTTGGTGCTAGACTTTCCACTCAGACATAACAGACCGAAGTTTTGGACTTGGTCAGATGTGTACCCCATTGCTGGCCTAGACAATCAACATCTCAGCATCTTTCATCACCCTTCTACTGTCAGTATCTTTTTTATTTCCCCTAAAAAGTCACTAAAATCACTAAAAGTCAGTGACAAACATAAAGTATGCTAATTCTTTAAACCGAGGTGACTTTTTGTATCAGAGTATAATAGTCTAAAGAAACCAACTTCTTTGTGACAAAGAAGATGTGATTTGAGTATGGATATTTTCGGAGCTGAAAAGGGACAAAGAAGACCCATATGGATGACAAAATGGGAACAGTGGATTATCATACCCTCAAAAAAAAACAGTTTTTAACTTCAGCATTCAAGTTTTTGGAGCTGAGTGGCGAGCTTAGTCACCGAGGCAAGCCTGTTCTTTGGTCAGCTGGAGAGAGCTGGCTGGATTCCATCACAGAAGAATGGACTGGGAGAGGCTAACACCAAGGGTAAGGCATGTCCAGCTATTTGCTCCTAAATCTTCTAGATTTAGAACATTCTGTATGCAGCCATTGACTTGAATCACCCCTCCTTGTCCCAGGGATGTTGGGAAATAGACACCTGTGCCATCTTAAAACCTGGATAGTCTAAGAAAAGATAATTTGGAAAGGAAAAAAAAGAAGTTACATGATAATGTTATTATAAATTTAAAAGAAATAGCAAGTTGTATAGCAGTTTCATGCACAATCATCTCTTTTTCTATTCTACTATGCTGTGGAAATGCTTGTTTTATTACTTAAGTTCAGAATAAAATAAATAAATTTTTTTTAAAAAAAGAAAAGATAATGGAAGTAAACTGAGATTATTTGGAAAGTTAAATAAAGATATAAACTGGAGATATAATTTAAATACTCTTTCAGTAAGCTGGTGAGGAATCCATAAAAAGAGAAATGCAGTTTCTTCCTGATTACTAATGGGAAAAAAAAACCCAACAACCTGGTACCACCCTCACTAATAGCTTGAATTAATTTCCTCCATTTGGCGGTATTCTTTGGGTATGATCAGCTCTTTACAAGTAATTCATAAACTGATGGGCTTTTAGAGCTGGAAGAAAACCTAAAATATCATCTAGTTCAACCTTCTTATTTTATAGATGGGGAAACAAATTTGGAAAAGTAACTTGTGTCATGTCCTACTAGAGGAAGACCCAGGACTAGAACCTAGGACCCTAATTTCCAGTCCAACATTCTTCCACAGTGGATGATAATCATGGTAAGTAGCAGCAATAACCATTTTTACAAAAATAGCTAATGTCTGCTTAACATTTTTGTATTTCCACGTACCTATTCCCCATCTGCATTTGTCTAATGGCTTTTACATACGAAGTTGATCTTTATATCTCACTGTGGGCTCAACCTATTATTGTACTTAAGATAGAAAACAAGGAGCCTGAAGCTAAGCAATACAACCAAGACTGCCCCATGGCCCTCCTGAGACCAGCTGTGGAAGACCAGCTGAAAATCCTCACAGGGTACATAGTACTGAGAGAAAAGATAAAGAAAGCCCCGGGTGGGTGCTCCCCTCCTCACTCCTGCCCCCACCAAAGTGCAGACGTGCCATGTCCCTGGCAGGGAGAGCCAGAACCATCGGAATTTCGAAGGAAGGCTGCAAACTAGTTGTTGTTGCTTCTGCTGCTGCTGGGGGCTGGCAGCTGGTAAGGGCTTGTGAGGGAGTGTCCGCCTTCCAAAGAGGCAACTGCATTTCTAAGGAAAGGGCATGACCCTTAAAAAACAACAATCCTAATAGCTGTTTTTATTCCCAAAGCATGGATTGTTGAACATGAAAGACCAAGAACACCTACAAACCCTGTGCTTTCCACCTCTGGCCAGTTGGAGCCACTCCTCAGAAAATGTGGCTCCACAGCTAGGAAACCAGCAATTCTAAGGACACTGAGTTGGAAGGCCCCTGTCAGGTCATCAGATCAAACCCCCTTCCTTTGCAGAGATGGAAACTAAGACCCAGACTTTTCCATTAGTAAGAACCAGAGCTAAGATTCAAACCCGTAATCTCTGACTCCAAAGGCAACATTCTATTTACTGCACCCAATGTGCCCCACAGGATACAGTGTAAAACAGAGTGTACGTGTGTAGCCAGTTTATGATTGCTCATGCTAACTAATATGACAGGAGTGCCAATTAGATTTATACTTCTCAGTGCATTTGAGCACACTTTATTAATATGTGCAAATAATAAGAGCAAACCACCAACCTGAGTCTTAGAGGTTTCAATATTCTTTCACGCTGGAATAATGAGCTTGATTCCCTCCCAGCACTGCCCTTGGGCAGACATTGGCTGCTAGTCTCGAGTGCAGGGAATACAGGAGCCAGTCCTAGACCTAGGATGAGGCCTTCAGTGGGTTTTTTATAATTCTAGCTATGGGTGTTCCTAAGTTGTTTATCACATAATTGTATTGCTAGTTTATTATATAAATTACTGATAAAGTTGTTCTCTGTCTTATCAGAGGATCCACATGTGCTTATTGGTTGTTTAGGAACACATTCACGTTTTGTTTACTACATTATACCACACAAGTGCCCGTTTTATTATGGAAAAACAGTTTATAAAAAATCAATTTACCGAAAACAGTTCAATTATAAAATGGAGGCTTAAAACAAAGTGGAGTTAGCTATGCTAAGTTGACAAACTTATTCCTATCATTTTATTAAGGTACTAGAATTTATTCTCATTACACAGAGGCTCTGAGAACTGACGTTCCATCGACAAGCATATATTAGATGTTTACAATGTGCCAGGTATTATGCTAAGCACTGGGGAAACAAATAAAGGCAAATATACTGTCAGTTGCCTTCAAGGAGCTTACATTTCAATAGAGGAACCAACATACAAAGTACCATGTATATACAAGAGGCATCTAAGGTAAATGAGAGGGAAGGCTTTAGCAGTGGGGACTGGGAAAGAGATCTTGCAGAATGGAGATTTGAGCTGTCTTGAATGAAGTGGGGGAATCCAAAAGTGATGGGGGAAAATATTCCAGACATGGGATATAGGCATGGAAAAGGTGTATGGAGAGTGCTATGTGCTGGTGTTTGAACCTGCCTATTTGTACTGGGAAAACTATTAGAAACCAATGGTACACGCAGATATGAGGCCATCCAGGAACATGGAAAGCTTCTGTTTCACTCAAATATTTATCAAGAATATTATCTATTATATTCCAACAAAATAATATATAGTTAAATAATAATTATAATCTATTACATATACAGTTATTATAATCTATTATAACCCAACACAATAATGGGTGATAAGCAGGATAGAAAGTTAAGGCCTGGTCCATCAAGGAGGAAGTCCTCAAGGAGCTTATGGTTTACGTAAGTCTATGAGGTTAATATACAGCAATGATCAGTGCAAGATGGTATACAATTAAGAGCTTAACTGTGTGGCCCATGTTATATGGTTATATGCTGTAGGAGTTCAGGGGAAAGCTTGATCAATAAAAGCTAGCATAATTAAGAAAGGTTGGTCTTTCTTCTTTCATCCAGTTCCCACGAAAGGAGGCATTTCCATCATCCTTTTTTTAAAGTTTTATCGACATATTTTGTTTTGACTATAATTTAAACATTTATAAATTAACCACCCTCCCACTCCATGACAGGACTCTTTGTACAAAAGTACAATTTAGGAAAACTAACAATACAATGACCTTATCTAAAAGTGAATGTAGCATCCCAAATCTCTCTTTTAGTGTTTTTTTGAATTACCAGAGATCTAGTTTCTTTCCCTTCTATCACCACCTCAGGGAACAAAAGAGAAAACAAAAATAAATTCCAGAAGAATGAAAAAACAGAAGAGAAAGTGAAACATCTTATAAGAAAAACAACAGATTTAGAGAATAGATCAAGAAGAGGAAATATAAAATGGTTGGACTAACTGAAAGTTATGATCAAAAAAAGAATCCTGATACAATAAGATAAGAAATAATTAAAGAAAATTGTCCTGAAGCATTAGAATAAGGCAGGGAAGTAGAAATAGAAAAAAACCCATCGAACACCACTTGAAAGAGATGCTATGAGGAAAACTCATAGGAATATCATGGTCAAATTCCAAAAACCCCAGCTCAAGGATAAAATATTAGAAGCCTCAAGATAAAAACAATTTAAATATGATGGTGCCACAATTAGAATTACACAAGACCTTGCAATCTTGGAACACAATAAATCGAAGAGCAAAAGACCTGGAGCTCTGGCCAAAAATACCATACCCTGCAAATTTAAGTATTATCTTGAATGAAAAAATGGATATTCGATGAACTCTCAGACTTTCAGGACTTTGTTAAAAAAAAATCCTGAACTTAATAGAAGATTCAACATACAAGAATCAAGAGAAACATAAGGTACGTGCCAAAGACTGACTATAAAGGATTCATAAGGACAGACTGTTTACCTTTTACATAATGTAAATTGTAAAATGTATATTTAAGATTCTTATTAATAATTGGAGAGCTCATAAGAAAGAGGGAACCTGACTATGATATGAATTTAAAAAGTAAAACTATTTAGAAACAGCTAAAAAGAGTACAAGAGGAAGAAAGGATACAGAGGAATTAGATGGGAGAGGAGAGCTGGTACTTTTGGTAACCTACTTTCATTGGGAATGGGTTTAGAGGAACAATACATATGTATATATATTTAGAAGAGTATAAAAGTCTTCTGAATTTAGAAGAAATAAAATAGTAAGGGTATAGAGAGAGGGGGGAGAGGACAAGGGAGGGATTCTTAGAGGGGAGAATGAGAGAATAGATAAAAAGAGGGTATAGAAGTGTTTAGATTTATGGGAATGGGGAGATAGAGGCGGGATTCTTGGAGGCAGGTAGACAAGTAATTGGAGGGCAAGGTAGTTGGTAGAAGTAAAGTAGAGGAATCAGGAGGGGTAGGAAACAAGAGATATGCACAAATATAAAAACAAAGATCAGGAGTAGAGTGTGTTTGGGAAAATACATGTCTATATATGTATGTATATATGTATATGTATATATTTATAACTACAGAGAAACATATCTAAAGTTTATTATAGCCTTTGGGGGTAGGGCAGGGGGAGGGAAAATAAAAAGAACAAAGTTAAAAAGTGCACAGCAGAGAACAAGAGAAAACTCACAAGGAAGCAAAGATGAACAATTCTCCAACACATGTATTATTTATCATATTGGCTTTCTTGAAACGAAAATCTATTGTTATACATTTTGAATCCTCTCTTATGTTCTGCTATGCACATGATGTCCTTTTTTTTCTTTCTTACTTTGTATTTAAGTTTCAATATTTAAGTTTGTGATAGGTTTTGTTCCTTTTCTCTATTCTGTATTTGTGTTCTGACCCTTGAGTCTAAAATAAAATTTTTTTTTTAAAAAATTGTTTACAGAAGCTTTTCAGTTTAATGTAATTTAAAAAAATAAATTCCTCGTAACAAACATGCATAATCAAGTAAAAGAAACTCTCTTGTTGGCTGTGTATAAAAACATAGATTTAAAAAAAATTCTATACCCTAAATCTGTCTCCTCTGTAGGAAGAGGCAGGTATGTTTTACCTTTGGTCCTTTGGAATTATGTGTGGTCACTGTATTGATCATAGTTCTTAGAACTTCCAAATTTGTCTTTCAGAACAATTTAGAATTTCAGAACAATTGTCAAAAAGAACAATTCATAAATTCTTCTCTCATTTCTACTCATTCCATTTTTCATCAGTTTATAACAGTTTTCAAGACTGGTCATTTTTGTAGTATAGATGTTATAAATTGTCCTGGTTCTGCTCACTTCACTCCGAATCATGTAAGTCTTCCCAGGTATCTCTGAAATCAGCCATTTCCTCATTTCTTACAGCGCAGTAGTATTTCAATATATTTATATCCCACAACTCATTTAGCCATTCCTCAATTGATGGGCAACCCCATAATCTCCAGGGTTTTGTTTTAATATCATAAAACAATTTGCTATAAATATTTTTGTATACAAAGGACGTTTTCCTCTTTCTTTGATCTCTTTTGGGCATAGGCCTAACAACAGTATCATCCTATTAAACCTCACTCTCCACTTGATCAATGTCCAATGCTGCATGCCAGATCAGCGGGCTCCCAAGATTCCTCAGGATAATTCTCTCAAGAGGGAGCCTTCTTTGAGTCACATCAAAGATTCAGAAGAAGGGAGCCACCGCTTCCCCTTTGTATTCAGATTCACTACTACGCATCAGCAGCAATTACAACCAGGTCTACTTTGGTCAGTGAGGAGCCCAGTTGGGCTTCCCACCTCCTTGGTTTTCCTCTTTTGAAAGCTAGTTATAAGATCATAACAGCACCACAGAGCAGAGCCTATGGCTCCACTCAGAGCAGGGGATATGGGGGAGGACATACCCCACGGTCTAGCAGCTGCAGCTTATCTGCTTCAACTCAGTGATGCAGACAGATGTGTCCAGGCTGACCTTCCTGACTGAGGAAGTGTGGGAACTGGGGGATTCCCATGAGAAGAAATGATATAACATTGACAGAAACAAAGGAGCAGGATGGTTTTTGTAGGTGTGGTGGCACAGCACCAAATTTGAGCGCCTTCCTTTCCTAGCTTGCTAAGCAGAGACAAGACCATCACCTCTTGGGGAAAGCAGATGATGTTGATACAACATTGGTCATGTTGTATATTAACCCCAGAGAGAGCCCATTTTCACAATGCTGCTGTCTCACCATCTATTTACATTTATAACAAATTCCCCTCTCAGCTCATAGTCAACATGTGTTTATTAAAGCACCTCCTATGTGCTAAGCACTGGAGATATAAAGTGAAAAAAAAGCCTCCAATTCAAAGGCCACCACACCCCTTCCCCCATTCCCCACCTGTCTCCAATCTCTTTGTTCTTCTGGCTCTCACTTGTAGTGAGTTGGGGGCCATTGGCCATGGCTATGTGTAAGTAAATTGAAACTACTATAGTCAAGGAAGGAAAAAATGTAGGACTTGTTGCTAGATTTAAGAAACTCCAAGACCTGTTCTCCAACCTGTGGAGCTGAAAATGGGTTTTCTTAAACTTAGAAGGAAACCAAAAGAATAGATAACGGACCCTTCTCAAAGGTCATATCAACCTCTAAAGAGCAAATTTCAGAAAATTCTACTTTCTTTCTCTTTGAAAATTGACATTGTGTTTCACAGTCTGTGAAGTGTTATAGATGCATTGTTTTGTTTGGGCCTCATGAAAGCAGAGAGGACAAATGACAGGATCCTCATTTTATACATGAAGAATCTTGGGGCAGGAGAGCTGAGATCACTAATCATAGGTCACTCAGCTAGTAAGAAGAGCCCAGGATTAAAATACGGGCACTCTGATGCCTACTACACTGCCTTCCCCCCTGCAGCACACGATCTCCATGGAATGGTTTTGACTACAGGCCTGGTAACAGACTGTTTCAACAATCCATGGACCAGCTTGCCTAGGTACAAAGACTCTCATTACCAGAAGATTAGACATAGAATGAAGGGATTTTTTTGGCCAGGGAGATCCATGAAACAAAAATATAAAACATCTTTTAGTCCTGTATAGTCCCCCTGTACTTGTACAAGTGATGTGATGGGGACAGTGGTGAGAAAGGGGCCCATGGGATCTCTGGGCTATATGATACATAGTAGGGCTAAGGCTGGAGGATTTCTTAAACTTGGCAGTTCTGAGCTGCAAGGGGCTAAGCCGATTGGCTGTCTGCACTGAGTCTGGTGTCCATATGATGAGTCCCTGGAACGAGAGGAGCAACTGGGTTGCTTAATGAGGGTTGAAACAGTCCAGGTCAGAAATAGAGCAGGTCAAAATGACTACTTAAGGTTAGTAGGTTGATTATTAGTGGGATCAGGTGTGTGAGTAAGTAATTACAAAAATAGCTAATAAAAGCTAGCATTAATATAGCACTTTAAGGTTTGCAAAATACTTTACAAATAGCTCATGTTATCCTCACAACAACCCTGGGAGGAAAATGCTATTATTATTATCATGCCCATTTTACAGATGAGGATACTGAGGCAGGCAGAGGTTAAACCATTTGCCCAGAGTCACAGAGCTAGTAAGCATCTGAGGCTGGATTTGAACTGAGGTCTTCCTAATCCCCAGAGCAGGCTCAATGGGTACAGAGCTGGCTTTATACCCATTGAGCCACCTACCTACCTACCTAGAAACTTGCAGGGTAGCTACTGTACTTTCAGGCTGGGAGAGAAAAGAAAAATCTTAGTCTCAACACACAGGAGCATGCACATAGACCACTCTTACAGCACATGCAGGACATGGACAAAAAGCACCCAGGTTGAGATGCCTTGGAGAAGCACTAATGGAAGGAGTACCCACAGCAATGGAATTAAGGACCCGCCCAATTTAAAGTATGTATAGTGAGGCTTGCCCTGAATTCACATTTTTAAAGAGCTCTGAGGTTCTTGGAGGAAGAAGGATCTGTAAGTGGTTCTAATCCTTTCTCAGAACAAAGTTACTGTCTTTTTCTTCTCAGGAGGAAGGAAAATGTACTTGATTCTCACCAATTTGGAAGGGTGAGTTATTATAAATATTATCTCACATTGATAGAGATTTGGGGGCAGCTAGATGGTGCAGTGGACAGAGCTCTGGCCCCGGAGTGAGAAGACGCTTATTTCAAATCCAACCTCCTGGCACCATGGATAGAGCACTGGGCCAGGAATCAGTAGGACTCATCTTCCAGAGTTCAAATCCCCAGATGCTTACCAGCTATATGGCCCTGGGCAAGTCATTTAACCCTGTTTGCCTCAGTTTCCTCATCTGTAAAATAAGCTGGTGAAGTAAATGCAAAGCACTCCAGTATCTTGGCCAAGAAAACCCCAAATGGGGTCACAAAGAGTAAGATGTGACTGAACAAAAAAAAAATAGAATGTTGGTTTCTATGAAAATTTTCCCCATAGCAACTCTGTGAGGAAAATAGAGCAAGTTTTACTATTCTCGATTCAGTTCACAGATAAGGAAACAGGCTCAGAATGGTTGAGCTCGTGGTCACACAGCTCATAAACGTCAGAACTGGAGTTCAAACTTTGATCCGTTTATTCCGAATCTAGTTTATTTTCTGCTCTCTAGCTTTACGTAGGGCAAAGCTGACATTAATACACGAGTCGCACTGCAATTTCATTGTTAGTACATTCAGCCTCCCATCACTCCATGCGCTTAGACTTCAGAGCCTTCTAAATAAGGAGGGATTGGACACATTAATAACAAGATTTAATGTTTGTTACTGGAAAATCCTGACTTATAAAGTAAACTAGTTCTTCACAGCAGACTCCCTGGAAGGGAAATTCATTTCACCTATTTCAGCACTTTGCTTCCAGGAATATATTTTATTTTTCTTATTTGACAATAGGATGGGGGTCATTATTAGAATTTCTTCTGAGTGCAGCAAAGCTATCAGGAGAATGACCAGCATACCGTTTTCTATTCTGTCTGCCCTTTTCTCCTCTTCATCCCTATCCTATCCACTCCCCACCTCGGTTAAGCATTACCTTTCCAATGAAATAGACCCTAGGTTGGATTTAGGCAGCTGAGTTCTAGACCAGAGAAAGAACAAAAAAGTAATTTTCCAAAGCAAATTTTTTTCTTCTCCTTTACCCAACTCAAACGGCCACAGAGTGAATTTTGCTCAGACTTTCCAAAATAACTTCCCTTTGGGCTGACACCCAAGTATGTGTCACTTCAGGCCAAAAAGAATATTGAGAAAGTTACAAGTCACTAAAAATAGGCAATTTACAAGAGAAATCTTTTCTCACTTCTCCCGTTATTTTTGTTGTTGGCTCCTCAAATACAAAGGCAGATCGACCTGTGGAAAATGGCAGGGCAATGCTACATGTTCCAACACATAGCACACTCAGAGAAAGAATAAATGTGAGGATTCATAGATTCTTTTTATGAATGGAGTTAGCCCCAGATTATCTGTGATAGTAAAACAGGCTCTAATGCAACCATACTATATCTTTCTAATGATTTCTATAAGAATGGATAGAGTAATAACAACTATGCCCATTGCCAACCCCGGAAGGAAAACCTGCCTTTTATAGGTGTGTGTGTGTGTGTATATGTGTGTGTGTGTGTGTGTGTGTGTGTGTGTTTGTATTCATAGACCAACTGTCTTGTCTATTTGGAGTGGAAGTTAGGTGGTCATGATGCTTTCTCCACATCCTGTAAAATTTTAAAAATCTCCCGTTGGGCCAATAGGTTCAATGAGGTCTGTGCTGACCTGTGTATCCTGGGCATTCTTCAGATTTTCCAGGGCTTGGCTCTGGTTTTAGACTACCCTGAGGGCTCCAGTTCATGCCATAATCTGGCAAATGGACTGATACATAAGCAGGCTCTTAATCATGTTTGGTGAATTGAATGGAACCACTATATGTGGACTTTTAGTCCCAAGGCAGGCCCAGACTTGATCCCAATTACCCAATCATAATTTCTTTGAAAGCAGGGACTATATTTCCTCTTTATCTCTTTATGTTCCTCAAGGCCTAGCTCAATGCTTTGCACAGGCTTTTAATGTTTATTGAACTGAATTGGAAAAAAGTCCAACTTAATGATGAATCATCAAAACAAATATTGGATCTCAGTGGAGTGCCAGGTCAAGGTTCACCTCACCAAGGTGCATGAGGCTCTTATGCGCCAGGATGTCAATGTGAGACGTGGGGTGGAGAGGCTGGGGATTCCTGGCATTATTACACTCAGGTATTATTAAGCTAGAGTCTGATATATGTGCAACTCTTTTCATACACCTTATGCAATATAGGTTAGTACAGAACATTCCAAAGTTCTTCTGGAAACTTCAAAGGACTCCAGGGACAAGGTGACTCATTCCTTAGGGCTTTGGGGATGATAAACTTTAAGAAACTTGATGTTTTAGAATGACGTGATAAACCCTGACTGACGTGGATAACCGCATCAGGGGGCAGAGTGCCGTGTCTGGCAAAAGAAGAGATAGCTTCTGATTGACTCTCTTTTGGCTGCAGGTGTAAAGGCAACAAGTATGGGGTAGGATGGTACAGACCCCATTCTCTGTCCAAGTTCACGTCTATCCTGCCCGGCTAGTACTAGGTGCTGAAACTAGATATTCTTGTTCCTGGCTCCCTGCCAGTCCTGGACTCTGTAGTATTTCCTTTTGTTGGACAGGCAACCTTGTTATCTGGGAAAGGCTACAGATCTATGAGCAGCGGTGGCATCATCTGAACAGTTGTAGTTGTAGCAATAGCATGAGCAGACTGGCAGCAAGTAAAGTGCAGCACTGGAGAAGAAGACCAGGCTTGGCTGTTTGGATGAACAGTGCCGGAGCCAAGGAGAAATATTTGGACAACTGTCTTATGCTCTTATGAGGCTTAGTCTATTAGCTTCCCCCACGATTGTAACCACAGTTATACTAAGGAATGCTGCCCTAGTCTCTCTTTTAATACACTCTTTGATGCTTCTAGGTTTAGCATTGTTTTCCATTTAGGAAGAAAGGAACTTCCTGATACTGAATTCATGTTGTGTATTGGAGATCTCTTTTACTTTCCTCTTAGGGAGACCTAGACATGAACCTTAACTAATTCTATAATTTGCCTGAGATAGTGATATTGAAGTATTTTTTTTTTATCAATTCAAGAAATGTGAAGATGGGAAGCTCAATTCCCCTGAGGAGAGAAAGGTTTCCCCAGTAATGAACCCGGTGCTGGATCTCATAGCAGAATACAGGATAAGGAGGGAAACATCTTCTGTGACCTGCCTGTGACCTCAGGCAGGTGGTACCTCCATGCTCTATTCAAGATCTACATTTGATAATGTTCATTGTATGAAAGCTGTAAGTGTAAGCCCCCTGACTCATAGCCCCTGATGGTTACTCAAATGAATTCTTCTGACCATGAGAGGTTGGGGAAAGTTTGTCATTGGTCTGACCCCTAGCTTTCCATAAAGGAATTCTATCAAGCTCTAGATGAGATAGGTAGGAAGGAGGATGTTGCCATTGACTCGGGTTATTTCCAGAATCTTACTGCCAACTCCTGGAGAGCAACTGCTGATCTTAGAAGGTAGTTGAACTTACTTGATAAACAAGGTAGCAAGACAACCTCACTTACTTTTTGCATTAAGAAGGTAAGAAAAGTTATGGTGGGGTAAGTATGGCTCACTATTGGTCCATCCAATCTAGGATTCTGTCTCAAATGGCGACAACAAAAAAGATATATCATCAGTATCCAAAAATTTCATCTTCTTTGTCCTAGGCAGGAACTATGGGACACCTCTCTGTAGGATATATGTGGACAGGTTTACAAAACGAAAAAGAAAAAAGTGCATGTCTTCTAATTCATGTGAAATATCTTATCTAGGAAGTGGGAAAAGAAAGCGCAGAGCCATTGGTCAGCTGGGTAGCATCATGAATAAATAGAGCACTGGAACCTAGAGTGAGGAAGACCTGAATTGGAATCTTGTCTCAGACACTTACTAGCTGCGTGACCCTGGGCAAGTCACTAAACCTCTGTCAGCCTCACTTTCCTAATCTGTAAAATGGGAACAATAATAGCTACTTCAGAGAGTTGTTGTGAGGATCAAATGAGATGATGTATACAAAGCATGCTGTATAAATGCTAGTGTTATCATAGGCCTGGAAACTCATACAATCTATTGGCATCGCAACCTCAAGGCAGTACCATACCTGATTTATCTGAGCAAGATGTGGCTTATGCTATTTTTAAAGACTTCCAGAGGAGAAGATCCAAACCCTTTCAGTCTTCTCATTCTCACTCCCTTTCATCTTTCTCTAAACCTATTAATCGCTTTTTACAATTTCCCCTGAGCCATCTCCAAATTCTCTACTGTCTTTTATCATTGTAAAGTCCCCATGTAGACACTGTATTTTATAGATGGACTGACTGGTGTAGAGAATGATCTAATAGCAAAGGACGAGTGTTTCTGAGGGCCTTCTTCTCCTGGTTCCCTGGAAAAGGAATTTGCAAGTTAAAGAAGCCCTTTCTTCTGGTTGCTTCCTGCTTCAGAAGTTATGTGTGGCTATGACCGTTCATGGCTGCATTCCAGAGGATGTGAGCTTAGGAATGGTCTTAGGGAAGAGGCAGTCGGAGAAGACTAGGACAACACCCCGGAAGAGAGAGGTCATACTACCAGTTCTGACCCTGATTTTTCACAAAACAGTAGCAGGGTAAGATGTAAGTCCTACCTGGGCACCCTTCACAATTGGGGTTCACAATATCAGCTCCTTTCCTCTAAAGGTTAGCACTATTAGAGATCTATTTGTTGTTAAGAAGAAAGACGCTGGAGTAATGCCAGCCATTGTTCCATTCTTAGCTAACTCTACCTTAAACTGTGAAACAATATAATAAAGAATTTTTTTAATTTAATTTAATTTTAAACTCAAGGGCCAGAACACAAATACAGAATAGAGAAAAGGAACAAAACATACCATAAACTTAAATATTGAAACTTAAATGCAAAGAGAGAAAAAAGTACATCATGTGCATAGCAGAACGTAAGAGAGGATTCAAAATATATAACAATAGATTTTTGTTTCAAGAAAGCCAATATGATAAATAATACATGTTGTGTTGAGAATTGTCCATCTTTGCTTCCTTGTGAGTTT
>CM053622.1:631580482-631637913 GCA_028646595.1 Phalanger gymnotis | reverse complement strand
TTTTTTTTCATTCAAGACAATACTTAAATTTGCAGGATACGATATTTTTGACCAGAGCCACAGGTCTTTTGCTCTTTGATATGTTGTGTTCCAAGACCTGCAGTTCTTTAATGTTTCTGCTGCCAGGTCTTGTATAATTCTAATTGTGGCACCATCACATTTAAATTGTTCTAATCTTGATGCTTTTAATATTTTATCCTTGAGCTGAGGGTTTTGGAACTTGACTATGCTATTCCTATGAGTTTTCCTCATAGGATCTCTTTTAAGTGGTGTTCAATGGATTTTTTTCTATTTCTACTTCCCTGCCTTGTTTCAATGCTTCAGGACAGTTTTCTTTAATTATTTCTTGTATTATTGTATCAAGATTCTTTTTTTTTTTATTGTGACTTTCAGTTAGGCTGATTATTTTTATATTTTCTCTTCTTGATCTATTCTCCAAATCTGTTGTTTTTCTTATAAGATGTTTCATTTTCTTTTCTATTTTTTATTATTTATGTTTTGTTTAATTATTTCTTGATCTCTTAGAATTTCAAAGGCTTCGCTTTGCCCAATTCTAATTTTCAAGGTGTCATTTTCCTCCTTGAAATTCTGGATCTCCTTTTCTAATTGGTTGACTTTCCTGTCAACCTCCTTATTTTTCTTGGATTATTTTTATTTTTAAATTTTTTTTCAGTTTTTCCTCCATCTCTAAGTCTTTAAAGTCTTTTTAAAGATCTTCTATAAATTCTTTTTAGGCAGGTGACCATTTGACATTACTCTTCAGTGATTTCTTTACTTCAATATCCTCTTCTGAAGATGAAACTCAGTCATCTCTATTACTGTAATAGGTTTCTATGGTTGGATTCTTTCTCCTTTGCCTGTGCATTTTTTTTTTGTGGTAATAGCCTGATTTTTGTAATCACTTCTAGCTCTGGGGTATGGGAAATGGTTCCTCTTGCCCCATATCTTCAGTTCTTAAGCCTGGAACCAAAGCCAAACCCCCAACCTCCTATAAGGGCTTTCTACCCTACTGCTTCGGCACTCACCAGGCCTGTGCTGGTTCCTTCTTGCCCCCACCCCTCTTTGCAGCACAGCTGGGTCTGGCATTCTTTGTCAACAGAGCTTCTCTCAATCTTCCTGGGCTCAAACACCCAACTCCCTTCACTATCTTGGGGTGAAAAGTTCCTGTGGCTGGGGGGAGGCAGCCTCTCAAATCAACTAACCCCAGGGCTTGCTACTAGTTGTTTAAGTGCCTTGCCACTAGTTGTTAAAATGGAACCTAGCCTGGAGGTGTTTACTCCTCACAGGGACCAAAACTTGTCCAGGGATTTTTCTTAGAATCTTCTCAAATTGTCCCAGGAAGACCCTGGTTGTGCCTCTGTTCTTCTTTGTTTCTGCCCACACTTTGTTCACCCTAAGGTGCTACTTTAACTCTTGTGGGGGAAAATGTTGAGAGTTTGGAATTTTCTGACCTACTCTGCCATTTTCCCAGAATCCTCTCTATAACAAAGAACTGAAGACAATTTGCTGTGTACATGCCTAAGTAACGTGCTATGAACTTCAGCAGGAGAAATTTGGAAAGGGTATTTCCACAGCATATAGGTATGGGCTTTCAACAAAAGACAAATCTACAGAGAAAAGATCATAGGTCCTTGGGGTCTATAGCTTGATGGGAACTCAGAGGTCATCTAGTCTGAACCCCCCTCATTTTATACATGATGAAACTAAAGCCTAGGGAAGTCATCAAAGTTGCCCAAGGTCACATAAAGGTAGTAAGCATTGGAAGAGGACAACCAAAGCCCTATGAATCTTCAGGCAATGCTTTTTCCACTGTAACATGTTACTGTACTAATTCTTTTGCTATGAGGAAAAAATGGCTAAAAAGCAATGTTTTTTATAACATTAAATGAAGTCTCCATCTCAATCATTTTGTATAATAATAATGTGCTTCTAAATCTAATCTGTGATTTTGTCAATATAGGGGCTACTGATGAGGAACTCCCTCAACCAAGGTAGAGTGGTACCTTCTCTGCAATATATAATCTTAGAAAACTGGGGGGTGAGGGATGAATTAAGAGTGATCATCTCAGAGTCATAGAACTCTTAGTCTATAGTGATATTTGACCCCAGGCCTCCTTGACTCTAAGTCCATGACTCTATCTACTACACAGCTTATTAACTTGGGTTGGAATCTATTCAAATGCATATGGTACCAGCATGAATGTTAAATCAATTGTTTCTAGTTCTTGAGAATCCAAGAAAATTCTTTTTCTCATATAAGTAGACCACAGCCTTTCCTCTGTGGGAGAATGACTCCTTGCCCCCTGATCCTGAAAGCTCCCAGGGAGTACATTTAATTAAGGCATAGTAAATATTTATTGTTAACAATAATAATGTGTCCAATTTTTATGGTTGAGAGAATAACATTTTCTAACTTCTCACAGAATATTATATAGGATGAATGTTGTTCTGTATGGTATTTGGAGAAAAATTTTGCTGTTGCTTTTATTTTATAATAATTTTTTAAAAACGTGTATTTAAAAACCATTGCCACTGCTCTGGTCCCACGAGAGATGACAGATCTAGAGAAGAGCCCTGCCTGTGTTTAGAGGTTTTTTAGCTTCCTAAAAATTAAAAAGAAGCTGAAGGTCAAACACTTAAAGCCAGAAATTGACAGATTCAGGTCAGATCTAAGACCTGGGTGGCAATCTAGCAACTTCAGGTTGCTAGGGAATATGAATTTTCAAGGATTTGTGGCAAAACTGCCTCTTTTCTCTTTGACAAGGAAAAACTTGCTTAGAATTAGAAAATATCAAGATTGAACAAGCTTCATGGAGGTTCTCCCATGCCTCATTCTAGAATACAGCTGTCCCTCCTTAGGATAAATAGATTTTACCGCAGGGCCATAGATTCATAGTGTGAAGGGATCTCAGAAGTCAAAATTCTCCAAGGTCATTTCAGTAAGGCACAAAGCTCTGCCAAGCTGGAAAGACTTTGTGTACAATCTGGTCACACACAATCTGTTCTCCAAGAATTGGTCTGGTTGAATTTAGAGAGGATCACCATCTCCAGAAGATTTACCCCCAAGCAATGAATATCTTAGGCCACAGCAACTCATGACACTGGCCTCTAAGGAAGTGGTCTCCAAAGTGGGGTGCATGCATGCCATAAAGGATATACAAGGCTACCCACTGGAGTGTGGGATTAACCAGTCAGAAGACACTCCCACCATCATAGCCAATTCTTTAACATATTTCAAACACAACCCTACCTAATCCTTCTACCCATTATCTCCTAATGCTCCCCTACTTTGCTCTACTCCTGATCGACTGGACCCAATGGCTACTCAAAGCTCTTTCCCAACCTCATCCCCTCTATAATTAGAATAGAAATAGTTATAACAATGGCCTGGACACCAATGATGGTTGGTGTCCTTCAACTGACGTAGCTGGCTCTACATTCTGGACCACCCAGTGAGTTAAGAACCTGGCTTGCCCAGGTTTCTTTTCATTAAAAGGCAGTGATTTTTCAATATGGAAATTTACCTGCTTGACTAGCTCTATGGATCAACTTAACTGTATAATCATTAGCAAGCAATTTTTATTTATTAGTCTGCTTTGTCCCCCAGAATATCCACAGGGATTTTTAAAAATTAAAATGATGATGCTTGCTAACTCATTCTAGCTTGTAATCACTGTATAAGTAGTAGTTGTCTGAACTGCTAAGAATAGCATTAAAAGTCTGCTTTCCTATTTTTGATTTTTGTTTTCACTAAAAGGAAGAAATTAAGCTTTACTGATATTTCATAAATGAGTATGGTAGTCCATGTATGACAGGCAATGTGGCATAGTAGTTATAAATTGGGCCTCAGATGCAGAAAGACCTGGGTTTAAGTCCTGTCTCTGACACAGACTGGCAAGATGACCCTGGGAAAGTCTCTCAACCTCTTAATTGCCTCAGAGAACTCTCTAAGTTCAGATGTGTCAAAAATGCTGCCCACAGGACAGCTTGTAGCCTGTACCTCTCCCAAGTACAGCCTGAACCAGATTAAAATGGAAATGGGAAATATTTAACAAAATAAATATAAATAGAACAAAACACAGATAACATTACATTTTAAAACTAATATAGGACCCCCAATGATCCTTATGTAGGTATCCATAACCCTTGTTTCTATGAGTTTGATACCACTGCATTGAAGTGCAATTATAAACTGTAGAGCAGGTGCTAATTTGTATTGGTAGAGCTCTTTATGTCAATGAAATCACAGGTGTGTGGGAAGGTACGAGGGAAGGAGAGGTAGGAGGGAGACCGCCAACCCAAAAATTAAATAAAATTGAATTTAAGAAAAAGAAATCACAGCTCTGGTTCAAAGAAAGACACACAGAATTTGTAAGGTATAAATAAATATATTAGGAGTGTGCGCTCAGAGGTTTTTAAAAAAAATACACTTATATTTTCCCCCAATTACATTTTAAAATAACTTTTTAACATTTAGTTTGTTTTTGTTTTGAGTTCCAAATACTATCCCTCTTTCCCTCCCTTCCCTCCTTGATCCCTGAGATGTAAGCAATCAGATATAGGTTATACATGTGCAATCATGTAAAACATTTCCACAGGAGTCATTTTTTACAAGAAGACTCAAATAAAAGGAAAAAAAATAAATAAAGTGAAAAACAGCATGCTTTTGTCTGTATTCAAACTATCAGTCCATTCTCTTGAGGCAGATAAAATGCATCATATAGTCCTTTGGGATTTTGTCTTGGATCATTGTATTGCTGAGAATAGCTGTCGTTCACAGTTCTTCATCGAACAATATTACTATTACTGTGTATAAAGTTCTCCTGGTTCTGTTTACTTCACTTCACTTCACACCAGTTCAGATAAGTCTTTTTTAGGTTATTCTGAAATCATGCTGCTTGTCATTTCTTATAGCACAGTAATACTGTACTACAATCATAGACCTCAGCGTGTTTAGCCATTCTCCAGTTGATGGGCATCCCTTTGATTTCCAATTCTTAGTCACCATAAAAAGAGCAGGTAGAAATATTTTTGTACAAATAGGTCCTTTTCCTTTCTTTTTGATGTCTTTGGAATATAGACCTAGCATGGGTATTGCTGTATCAAAGGGTACACACAGTTTTATAGCCCTTTAGGCATAGTTCCAAATTGCTTTCCAGAATGGCTGGATCAGTTTACAACTCCACTAACAATGCACTAGGTTGGGGGGTTTTTACTTATAGTGATATGATATTTAAAAAGCTTCAAGCCCACTGTTCTAAGGCATGCAGAGACCTTGCACAGTTGAGTTCACCCCCATGCCTGGAATGCTTGCCCTCCTTGCCAGCCTCTTGGAATCCCAAACATTAGGTGAAGACTTCCACAAGTGCCACCTCTTACACATGGTCTTTCCTGAATCCCCTAGATCTTCATGCTTTCCAATCTCTTAAAATTATTTTGTATTTACTTAATGTTTTTGCATTTGCTTAATAATTTATATTTATTTACATTCTAAATTTGCTTGGCACATGTATTTTTCTGTGTTTAGTTAGCCTATGTATTTATTTGTATGCATCATGCAATAGAATTCAAATTTATGTTTGGGGACAGTTTTCACTTTTGTTTTTGTATCAGCAGCACCTAGCACACCATAGCCCCTTTAACTGAAATTAATTGAATTTAATTGAATTGAACTGAAGTGGTTGAGAACCGCATTGGTTGAGGGAGCACCCATGCCAACAAAATCTGGGTTCTTGAAGTTTTGAAGTTAAATTCAGCAATGCCTTGAAAGCAATATTTTCTTATAATTAAAGGTTTAAAAGTCATCTTCTGTCTATATGAAGCTTTGATAATACTTCTATTTATTAAGAAAATGGAAAGGAAATTGTAGTGTTAGGTGTTTCTGCTAAAATACCACTTCAGGATTAAAAGGAAAAGGAATCAAAGGATGGGAGAACTGTTTATGTAATTATTTATGGCAGTTTATCTTAGATCAATTTTTTTTAAGATCTCCAAAGGGGGAAGGGAAGTGGCTGTTTCCTGTACACATAACTTGCTTGGTCATGATCAACAATTTGGGAATTTCAATGAGCAGCGCTTGTTTTTATACACACATGTAATATACATACATATATATGTTGGTATGTATGCACGTGAATATATTGTACATGTGTATTTATGTATGTGTGTATATTGTGTACACACACACACACACACACACACACACACACACTGTTTTGCTTCTCTACCAAAAAGGAATGCAGCCTGCTGCTCCCAACTGAAATCTTCCTGCCCAACCTTCAGCTTTTACAAATCTAGCATTCCACAGCCATTGAAGTACTGGACAGTGGCCAAGTAGAGAGCATTGGGCATTTTCAAATTCTCCTACAGAACTTAGTGGAGAATCCTAGGGATTCATATGAAAGGAAAGGAGCAGAATTTCCCCCCATGAGCCAAATGCTCATTTTTAGGCTGAAGGTGTCAAGCCTAAATGACTATGTCGAAGTGTGGCATGAGCTCCTTACTGCTCTAAGGTGACTAGAGACATAGTGAGTCTCTGATAAGAGGATCTCGGTGAAAGTTTGACAAGTGTCTATGGATAGGAAACAGCAAGAGGACAACAGAGCAGTGTCTGAAAAGTAGAACACTGGGCTATTCTCTTTCTGGTGCAATTCTCATGCTGAGTTACCTGGTTTTTCCAAAAAGTTTACATATTTTTCAATTGTATGATTTCTGTTGGTTTCGTTATTGACATGGTCATTCAACATGACATTCCTGTTATAAATGCCACCTAGTCATAGTGTATGAGCCTTATGATATGTTGCTGTGATCTCCTTGCTAGCATTTTATTAAAATTTTTGCCTCAATGTTCATTAGGGAAATTGGTCTATAGTTTTATTTCTCTGTTTTCACTCTTCCTGGTTTAGGTATCGGTGCCATATTTGTACTGTAAAAGGAATTTAGTAGGACTCCTTTGCCTATTTTTCCAAATAGTTTATATAGCTGGGGTACCTAAGAGTCATGAAATAAGAAACAAGAAAGATAGCATTGTTAAGGCCAGTCAGTCAAAAAGCATTTATTAAGCATTTACTCTGTGCCAGTCATTGTGCTAAGTGCTTAAAATACAAAGAAAGGCAAAAGACATCTCACCTGTCAAGGAGCTCACAGTCTAATAAGGGAGAAAAATGCAAACAACTACATAAAAGCAAGATATAGGCAGAATAAATTGGAGATAATTAAGAGAGGGGAAGCACTAGCATTAAAGGGGTCTGGAAAGGCTTCTCATGGAGGGTGAGATTTTAGCTGTCACTTTAAGGAAACCAGGAAGGGATATGAGGAAGTGAAGATTTTGAGTCATGGGGGACAGCCATTTAAAAGGCCAGGAATCAGGAAATAGAGCATGAAGAGCAGCCAGGAAGCCAGTATCATTGGATTACATTACAGAGTATACAGGGGTGAAGTGTTAGAAGACTAGAAAAGTAGGAGAGGGCCCAGTTATGAAGAGCTCTGAACAATGCTAGAGATGGTAGAGGTCCACTGAGTTTATCACATGGAGGAGCTCACATGAACATGGCCAGACCTGTTCTTCAGGAACATGATTGTGACTGCTGAGTAAAGGGATAGACTGGAGTGGGGAGAGACCTGAGATGGGGACACCAGCTCGAGAGGCTCTTTGCAATAGGCCGAGCATGAAGTGATGAGGGCCCAAGGCAGGGTGGAAGGGGATTTATATGAGAGGTGACATAAAGGTAATAGCAGCAAAACTTGACAACAGATTAGTTGTAGAGGGTGAGAGAGAATGAAGAGTTGAGGGTGACACGTAGGTGCAAGGCTGGGTAACTAGGAGGATGGTAATGCTATCTAATGATTAGAGAATATAGGAAGAAGGGAAGGGCTTGGGGGGAAAGATAACGAGTTCAGTTT
The DNA here is from genome assembly GCA_028646595.1 of Phalanger gymnotis. Lineage (NCBI taxonomy): Eukaryota > Metazoa > Chordata > Mammalia > Diprotodontia > Phalangeridae > Phalanger > Phalanger gymnotis. Next base: position 631,630,011 of record CM053622.1, on the reverse strand, counting down.
TGAACTTGTTGAGTTTAAGCTGTCCGATAGGTGGCTGGAGATGCGAGTCTGGAAGTTAAGAGAGAGTTTAGGGCTGGGTAAGTAAATCTGAGAATCATCAGCATAGAGCTGATAACTGAATCCATGGGAACTGAGGAGATCACCAAGTAAAATGATATAGAGGGAGAAGACAAAGGCACCCGGGCAAGAAGCCTGAGAAAACAGCTGTTATTGGTGGGCACGACCTACGTGAATGTCTAGCAAAGTAAACCAAGGGAATGGTCAGACAGGTAGGAGGAAAACCAGGATGGTATTAAAGCTAGGACTAGGGGGCCTATAGATCAAGACAGATAAAGGACTAACATTAGACTCTAGGGTTTGATGAAACAAGGGTTTCTAGATGGGAAAGGGAGCCAGTCAAGGAGCCAGAGAATATTGGGAAGGCATGGTGATGATCTTCACCCCAAATGGAGTGAGTAGAGTATAAAGTCCAGCATTGGCTTCAGCATTCAAGGGTCTGGACTAGGCAGTAAGGATTTGTATGGAAAATGGCTACAATCTAGGACAGGGGTGAGGAACCTGTGACCTCAAGGCCACATGTGGACAAATTTGAATCCAAATTTGTTCTATGAAGTTTGGATTTGGTCAAAGGGCCACACTTGAGGACCTAGAGGGCCACATGTGGCCTTGAGGCTACAGGTTTCCCATCCCTGGTCTAGGAGTTTATGCTGGGCAGGAAGGTACAAATAAGTAGTTTTCAAGTATACAGGTTATGTTTAGAGTCCAGGAATATAGGACAGGTAGGAAGACATGTGCAGATGTCAAAGACTGATGTCCAGCATGAGGAATCACACCTCATCACCCCTCTGATTTTACAGATGAAGAAACTGAGGTTCAAGAGGTTAAGTGACCTACCCAGAGTCACACAGCTAGGTAAATGTCCAAAACTAGATTTGGATTCAGTTCTTTCTGATTCTGAACTTACTACTCCATCTACTGTACCAACAGCTGTTTGAGCAACACTCACAAAATAGGACAGATGGGTGGCCGATCTAAGGGGTCTCATGTGTTCCCTGCCCAGGATTTGAATTGGATGTGGACAGAACTGAGCCCCTTAGATGGCGTCAAGGAGATACAACTGGCCAGAAGAAAATGTCAGGCTGGGAATTAGGCTATACTCAGCAGTAGGAAGCAAACACATTTCTTCTATCTACTGTATAAAGATTTCCAGAAAAGTAAATAGAAGGGAAAACAAAGCCTGGTGTCCAACGCTTATAAGATACTTATCTCTGTCTGGCTTGAATGGCTTTGCAGAGCTTCTAAGAAAAAAAAAAAGATAAGTATTATGAAGGGCCTTAATTGGCCACATACAGTGCTAACAGTAACATGAGTTGCCATGGCAGCTAATGTACACATCTCTCATAATAAATAACGCCCATCTCATCAGCCTTAAAAAATAAAAAGCAAAAGCCTCCTGTTGAAAATGAACAAATCTTAAGGAAGATTCTCATTTCCTTCCATTTTTTTTCTCTGCACTTTATCTAGTGATTGGGAGACAGCCATGTGATTGTATTTGGCTCCCAAATAGAAAACAAACTTGATTTAGCAGGCTTTCCTTTTAAGGGAAGTGTTTAGCATTTTGATTTTTATCCTGTTGTATAACAGAGGATATTTGAAGTATCAGGAGTAGCTGCAAGAATTATAAGAGACTAACATCCATGATAGCTCATGTAGTCATTTTCACAGAAGGAATGGAAGGAGTTTTATAGTCCAGACACTGAAAGGGAGTTTTGCCTGATGTATTCTCTCTTTAGAGGACAGAAGGAAAAAAAATACTGCCTGTGTGAACTTGGGTTAGTCATTTCCCCATCTAGACTTCAGTTTCACCCTAAAATGAGAGGGTTGGACTCAATGATCTTTGAGGTCTTTTCCAGCTCTATGATCCTATGCTGTTATCTCTAGTATAATGAATGCTCTGTAATGATCTGTCTATAGGGGCCTTTAAAGTTGTTTGGTAGATGTTCTCAAATAAGACTCAGATTCAGCATGAGAAGCCTTTGACAGTTTGAGCTTACCCCTTTGTTTCACTGGTACAGCCCTATCCTCTCCCCTTTATAGAAACTAGAGACTGAAAAAAATTCATGAGGTCATCTTGTCAATGCCCTGCGGGGTCAGCGTAAGCCTATTCTCTGCAGGACCGAGTAGAGAGAGAGCTTCATTCAGGCATGTTTGAAAGGATTTGAGTAATGTGGCTTCTACCACTTCCTTTGGCAAGCTTCAGCATTCTCAGACTAAGACATTTAGCCCTTTCAAGATGGTTGGTTGGTTTGTCATGGAGGCCATTATTTCCCAAGTAACTAATTCACACAGGCCCTGGGTTGCATGGTAAAAGCTATATCATGGGCACACAGAGGTAGCTGTGCCCAGAGAGATCCCAGCAGCAGAAATATTTGCCTATAATCCAGGTTGGAATTTTTTTTTTTCTGTTTAGTTTCATCTACTTCATCAGTATGCTTTATTTTATCTTAGAACCACTGTAGTCTGTTTTTTAATTCAGTTGTTTTTTTCAATTAATAAGCATTTTTGTGTCTCTTCCAACACCTCCCCCCAACAAAAAATAGAAAAACAAAACTTTGTAACAAATACACACAGTCAGCCTTAGCTGTTTAAATAAAAATGGGCGACAGCCCTTGAGTCTGGCATCAATGGAGCCAATAACACTGACAGAATGCATGAAGGTTTGTCGAGCACTTTACAGTTATTATCTTCATTTAATCCTCACAGCAACCCTGGGGGTAATCCTGTTTTATAGTTGAAGCAAACAGGTTAAGTGACATCTCAGACACAGCTAGTATGTGTCTGGGACTAAATTTGAACTCAGGTCTTTATGACTCCAGTCCCAGTGCTCCATCCACTATGCCACCCAGATGCCAGGACATAGTAGTTACTAATATAAATGTTAGCTATTGATGATAATAATAATAATCCTTATTTCAACCTTATTTTCTTTCAAATTTCTTATCTTTTTTTGAGGCCCAGCTCAGGTACTACCTCATCCAAGAAATTTTCCCTGAGAGCCCTCTATGCAGAGCGAGGTAGGAGAACCATTTATACAAAGAGAGCAACATTAAAGGGAAAAACAATTTCAAAAGACTTGAGAACTCTCATCAGTGCAATGATAAACCACGAGTCCAAAAAAATGAAGACGAAACACACCATTCACTTCCTGACAGAGGGGTGATGAACTTAAAATGCAAAAAGTGACTCATTTTCAAACATGGCCAAGATGAGAATTTGTTTGGCCAGACTATATGTATTGAGGGCTTTTTTCCCCCTCTATGGTAGGATGGGAGTGGGGAGGTAGTGGGAGGAAATATTACTTTAAATATATATATATATATATGATATATATATACACACATACATATATGTATGTTTATATTTCTGCTATCATATACCATATTTATTTCAGTGTAATTTATCGACATGTGGTGGTTTTGCACTGAACCACACTGCCAAATAGGAACAGTGAAAATACACTTTATCATCTTGGAAACATCATTCTGAAATAGAGGACTACCAAAGTAGCAACAACAAAAGTATTTAATCGAGGCAAGGGAATTGCCATTAGGGACAACAGGGCTGCACTGAAGCACTGGAGTGCCCTGAGGGGCAGAAGGGGCAGAATTTAAATACATTTCAGCTGGCAGGGAGTCTCATGGAAGGCACAGGCTGGCGCCTTCCATACAGTGAAAGTTCATAGAGAAGGCTGAGGAAGATTGGGGAGCAGTGACATCTGATCAGAACAATAGGGTCCAGGTACAACAATAGGGGAGTTTCCAGAGATACCGCAAGACCAGCTCCAACTGGTATGAACCTGCTCCATCTATGGAGGTGGCCCCTTTTGACGACTGCATTTAACACTACTAAAAAAAAAAAAAAAGGTTTTCAATGCACTGTCCTGCTTAGATAGGACTACTATTGATATCGCTGCCCTTGTTGATGAATAGAGAGTATTTACTGGGAAAAAAGAATGTTAAGTGGAAAAGATTTAAAGTAGATACCATTTGTACTTTTAAAATCATTGTACTTATAAAAAATATATGCTGGGTAATAAGATAAAATTTACATTAAAAAAAATCAGTCAAAGCAAGAGGATATCTTTCCTGATCTCACCAGTTGCTTTTGCTCTGATTCTCCTCAAATTACCTTGTAATTATTTCTCTTGGTAGGTCGTGGCATCCAGTCCTCCATCACCTACCCAGTAGAATGGACGCTCTTTGAAGGCAAAGATTACTTTGTTTTTGGTTTTGTATCTCCATTTATGTTATTCATATAATAGGCACTTAAGAAATGTTCACTAATTTGGATTAAACTGAATCTGGTCATAACATTCTGCTTAAAAATATTCATTGGTCCCTTAATACCTATTAAATTGAATGTCAATCCCTTTGGCTAGTATTCAAGGCCTTCCACAAATCTAGGAAAGACCTTTCCAACTTTAGCCAAATTGGTGAGCCTTCTATCCCAAAACATTGTGTACATTCCTACCTCCATACGTTTGCTTAGGCTATTGCTTGTGCCTACTGTCCTCCTTCCTCTTTTTCAACTGTCGAATTTCTGCCTGCCCTTTAAAGCCCAACACAAACACCACCTCCAAAAAGCTTTCTCTTATTCCTGCAAGTCTGGAAGGACTTCTTCTTCCTTGGACCTCATAAAGCATTTTGTGGTATACCAATCATATATTGTTTTGTATTCTAGTTATCTAGCTGTCATTTCCCCCTACTACTTGTCTCTAAGGTTCAAGAGAATGGAGGTCCTGTCTTATTGATTCTTTGCATCTTATTGGGGGTAGAGATGGGGAGGGCTGCACACAGCATGCACTTAACAAATCTTTATCAAATTCATAAGATTTAGAATTAACAGGGACCTCAGAGGTCATCTAATCCAACTCCTTCATTTTATGGAGAAAGTCACTTAAACTTCCTAGACCTACTTCCTCATTCATAGGATGAAATCATAAATGATGTCTCAAATCCCTTCCACTCTAAATCACATGAAACCTATGAACTGAGTAAAGAAAGGCCAGTCCAAGGCCAAAATGCATTTCTGTTCCCCAGAGTCAAAACTAGGTTGGAGGGTTCAGGGCTTCCCCCAGTGGTCCTGATATCCTGGAGACATACTTCCCTCGCTTATCCTCTATACGTTCCTCCCAGCCAGGGACATCTCCAATCATCTTGATCTATATCTTGCAACTGGATCCAGATGGCTCCAGAGGAGAAAGTGAGGCTGGTGACTTTGCACAGCCCCTCCTCACTCAAATCCAATTCACTTTCAAACCATGGCATCACCTCCCTGATGTCCTGGTCCTCTTGGAGAACTAAGGACAAACAAAAAACAACATTTCTCCCAGTGATCATCTTGGGTTTCATGATTCTCTTGCGGTCCTGTCATCACACACTGCCCCACCCACCTACACACACACACACACACACACACACACACACACACACACACGCTGTAATATCAATTGAGTTGGGAATTTCTTACTGTTTTAAAATGATTAATTAAGTGTCTTTGAGTCTTACTAGGTGCTAAGCCCCAGGCCCAAACCCCAATTAGGTGCTAAACCTATGTGGGTGTAACTTGGTAACCAAGGTAGGGCCCCAAGTGGGCTAACTAAGGGAGGGCCTAGTTTACACATGAGTTTGAGTGATAGGTTTGGGACATCAGAGGCTCTTAGACCACATGGGTTTAAGTCACCTCTTTGTGACGATTCTAGGTCACATGTGTGACTCACCCCTGACCCTGAAAAAGATATAAAACCAGGGGTTGGCTTTCTCTTGCTTGGAGCTCTTTCCCACAGCAGCGGTGGTACGAGTGACTCTGGGCCAGCCCATGTTATGAGCTCCTGGGCTTGACCTAGCTGTTGGTAACTATGAATCTACATTTGGTCTGTCTGTCGATGTCTGTAATTTGTTTAGGGCTCTCACTCGCAGTGGTGCTGATGCAGAGACTCCAGGCTGCTGTAGCTAAGGGCCCTCCAGCTTGTAACCTGGATGCTGGGACTTTGTTAAACTTGGTAACTATGTATTGGGATTTGAATCAGACAAGGTCTGTCTGTCGATGTTTGTACTTTGTTTGTGTTTTGTTCTGAAGTTGGGGGTGCTGGTTTTTTCCCCTGAACTAAGTGAATAATATTTGTATGCTGAATTAAAGTAAACTTGTCAACCCCTTAACGTTGCTTTCCTTACTAAAGCAGATCAAAAGAACCTGTGCTTTTGCAGTGTGTTGGCAGCTTTCTGGGTGCTGGTTGTTGGTGGATCTTACACCCCCACAGAAGCTGCTGGCCAGATTGTTGAAACACACACACACATACACACACACACACACACACACACACACACACACACACACACACACATCCATCTCTGTTTTCTGTCTAGCCCTACCTGTCTTGTCCTGACTCTCTCCTTGGCTGGTGGCTGACTTACTGTACTGAAGACATACCATATTTCCCCATGTATAAGACTCACCCTTTTTCGAAAAATTTGGGGTCTAAAAACTGGGGGCGTCTTATACAGTGTTTGTAGTTTTTTTACTTGCATTTCCCGCTTTTTCGCTCTTGTTTTCTTTGCGCTCATTGTTTTGCATTTGTTACCGGTATATTAGGTTATGTTTTGCCACGTTCTGCCTAGAAATGGCTCAGAAAAGATTTTCATACAGTGCTGAATTCAAGTTAAAAGTGATCCAGTTTGCAAAAGTGAGTGGAAATCATGCTGTTGAATGTAAGTTTGGTCCTCCTCCAACTGAGAAAAACAATCCGAGACTGGCTATGGGAAGAAGAAACCCTACTGAAAACGCCTCGGCCGAAGAAGGCCATGAGAGGCAAGTCAGCAAAATAGCCTGATTTAGAGAGGGAATTGAAGATATGGATTGAAGAGCAAAGGGCAATTGGAATTCTTGTGTCTACGAAGATGGTTCAGCATGAGGCAAGAAGAATTGCTGATGAAAAAGAAGTTACTGATTTCAAAGGGGGACACCATTGGTGCTTCGGGTTCATGAAACAGAGTGGACTAAGCATGCATACACGCACCAGACTTGCCCAAAAGATGCCTGAAAGCTATGAGCAGATGAATAAAACGAGTTCAATAACTTTATGTAATACATTTTTTTTCAAATTTTGGGCCCCAAAATTAAGGTGAGTCTTCTACATGGGAGCATCTTATACATGGGGAAATATGGTTATGTATCCTACCGCAGGGAGGGATCAAGAGAGGGTCACAGTGCCTTCCACCCAGCATCCTGACCCCAATCATTTGTTACCCCTCCTAACCACACCTCTACCTAGATGTTACAGAGTTTGGGGATTATAGGCTGTGCCACAGGTGTCTTTGGCTGAACTCTGGGAGACAGATTACCTTTTCCCAAATTCCACTGTGAGTGGCCCAGCCCCAGCCTACTCCCTTCTCCAGTGTTGGTCTCCTCATCAAGAGTTTCAGGGTGTCCTGGGGTCTCTGGTCTGTTTTCTCCCCACCAGGCTATATCCCAGGTCCTATTTCCCCTCTGGACTTTGTATCCAAACAACCAAGAGGTCTCTCTCCTCATCCCCTACACTTCCTTAGGTTCCAGAATCGTCAGTTATTGCCCTGATAGTCCCTGACAGATGCTACCACTAAACCCTACAGTCCCAAATTTGCCGAAAGCATTTTCTCTAGGTCAGCCACACTACAGCTTTGTTAAGAATCTTAAATGAAATTGCTTTTTTAAAATGCCAGTCTCAATCTGCTCATTCCCAACCCGAGTATTAAAGAAAATCAAATCTTTCCTGGTCCTTAGACCCCTAAAGAGCCAAACAGCTGATGCCATGTAACTTCTTACTCTTCAGGGTAAAGGAGTATTTTCTGTAGACTTCACAAGTAATGAATTTAAACTCAGCTTTCCAGATGCCTTGGGGACGGGGGATGGTTAGGGAGTGGCTCTTACTGAGTTCAGTCCATCCTGGCCTTTGGATTGCTAAATTGCTGAAGAGAGGGAAGATGCTTTAAACAAACAAGAAAAGCACACAGACCATGCTGTCTCTCATCAAGAAAGCTTCATTAATAGGTTTCATCATCACTTCAAAAATAAAGAGAAAAAAGATGTCCAACCAATCTGAAGCAAAAGGTTCAAGTCTTATAATTATTTGATTTAATCATATACATTCACAGGGTGGAGGATTTAGTGATTTATTTGTGAAAAAAAAATCCATCTCCAGTGCTTGTAAAATGTACTCTATTATGCGTTCTAAAGGAGTTGGCCAAGGTGCATGATTTCAGAAAAAATGCTTTTAAGTCTTTTTTTCCAGTTGAGACTTCGACTTGCTATAAGCAATTCCAGAAGCTTTCTGGCCTGTATTGCCAAAGGAAAAAGAAAAGTAGGTGGGGCAGCCACTGACCCCTAAAAGGAAACTTTTTTTTTAGTCTCAACATCCAATTCATTAAGCTTGTGGGCACAGCTTACATTCCTCCAAAGGGAAGGGGATGCATCAAAGAGGTACCAATACCCCAGCTTTCAGAGGTAACATTCTCCATTACTTTGAATCTGTTCTCCTGGCAGACTCAGAACATTTGGAAGGGCCTGGGCAAAGGGGAAGGGTCCTTCAAATAGTACTGAAATGAAGTGGGAACCATATAGCTATACCAGCCCACACCTTCTTAAAATGAATGTATTTCCTTAGTCCAGGAACTTATATTTCACTAATCCTTATCCCTTTCCAACACTAAAAAACAAAAATCAGTGACATATCTACAGACAGTGACAAGGCACTAAGGATTCTGTATCCCAAACCACAACCATTATTCCCAGGGAGAACACAATTACACTTAGTGCTGGGGGGGTCAGGGAAGGCAGATGAAGGCCTTTCAGTGAATGCACTGTGCTACTGGAGGGGGATGCAAGAGTGAAGGGTACCCATGAGTAGTGGGGAGAGGACCACAAGAAGGGATGGGCATCTTCATCACTGACCCCACATCCCAACTTCTGAAGAAGCTCAGCAGCACCAGACAAATGGTAAAACTCTTCATTCTTACAGGCAAGCACTGGATGTTCCCTACACTTCCTAGGAAGGGAACTGGAACAATGAAGACAAAGATGCATTCAAGGTATGTATCACAAGCATAGCCAGTCTGTTACAGAGCAGGAAAAAAAAACCCTCCTTCTGCTGGGGCTGGAGCACTGCACTTTGTCCCCTCCCATGAAAAGAGACACAATTCATTTGTGAGAATCCCAAGATGCCCATGAATGCCTTCAAACTAGTTTATGGCCCCAAGTGAATAAGTTTGCTTGGGACCTCCATTCCAAATCAGGGATCCATTTGCTTGGTTTTACAAGGCACAGATTTCCACACAGATAACTAATTAGCATTCTTTTGGTTTTCCAAGAAGTTGCTTTGCAAATGCTGCACTCAAATCCCTGGCACTAGCCTGCAGAGGTCCCTGAAGCACGAATTTCCAACAAGGATTTTTTTTTCTAAGGCTTTGCATTCACCCAGAAACGGCCCGGCCTTCCCTTTTCTTTCCTTCAATGGCTATGTTAATGAAACAGTTGGATGTTACTGTGACCTACAAGCCTCCTATTGGAGAATTCCTCTGCAGGGGAGGCTTGCATGGGAACCCATGATATGTCTCATTTAAAAAAGAAAAGAGGCAAAGGCTATGGAGAATAGAGATATGGAGATTGGGAGGCTCTCCAACACTCCCAGCTTTGCATGGAAATGTAAAAGATCTCAATTTTTTGAGATAAATATAGATATAAATGTAATGTAAATAAATAAATAAATGTAAAAGATCTCAATCTTTTGAGATAAATATAGATATAAATATAAATATAGATAAATATAAAAATAGCTGTTTGGGACAGCATAGCACAACCAGCGCTGATGAAATGGGGACTTTCTTGGAATGAACCATCAATTAAAGAGGAAAGAAGCTGCCTTGAGCAATGTGACCTCAGTGGCAGAGAAGCACATGGGTCATACTTGAGATTTACAGCAACTATTTCTCTGTCTGGGATTTGCCTTTAAATAGAAATACCATACAATACAGTCTCACAGGATTCTCTGCCAGTCACAAGGCTCTTCTAGGGGTGAAAAATGCATGAAAAGTGCTACTTGGACTTGGGAGATTCTCCTATAAAAGAACCCAGCTGTCTGAGTCTTATCTCCTGCTTTTCAAAGGCAAAACTAATTTTTGAAAGAAAAAGTGAGAATAAGTAGCTTCCAATTCCAGGGCTCTTTGGTTAGTCTGTGACTTTGCAGCTTTCCCTTGTCCTGTGTGCTGCATCATTAATGGGTCCTTGCAAAGGGCATCACATCCACTAACCCTGACAAGCCTTAGCAGCAGATGATGTTTGGCCTTTCATAGGAATTGCATCAATCCAAAAAGTTGGCTGACTGAGTAAGGACACTGGCAGGCCAGAAAGCCGCTTGGGAGCCCTGAGGGGTAGAGGCCAAACCATCTGGCAGAGTTCTTGCTACCTCATTTCACTTCACCTTTCACCAATGGTGAGGGCTATTGTCTCTACCAGCTTAGTGCTATAGTTAGGATGCCCCAGAAGTGTGGTGAGGATGGTCTGAAGTAAGTCTAGGATGCCTCTGAACAAGTGTAAACAAGGGCTAAACCCACTGACCAATAATTGATTGTGGGTCTCATCAATACTCTTTATATGCCATTAAATACCTGTATTAAGTAGGTCCAACTTGGGACACAAATAAAGTGGTAAATTTCTTCCTTGTGAGTCTGAATGAAAGCTTTGGGCTTCTTAGGATGCTTAATAAAAGCTCTGCATCTCTGCAGTTTTGAATAGGACTTTTTTTGCCAACCCTTCTGTCAGCTTCATTCAATAAGCATTTATTAAGTGCCTACTACATGCCAGGTTGTGTGTTAAATGCTAGGGATACACACAAAAAAAAAAGGCAAAAGACAATCTCTGCCCCCAAGGAGTTTATAATCTAATGGATTCTGACTCTTAAAGCCTTCCAAGGTGAAAATTGCTTAATACGATCAACTGGAGGGAACCCTTGAATATCTCTCCTCCCCTCTCAGCTTCCACATATTCTATTGTACAATTAAACTGAATTCTTGTTTTCCAAACACCTCTTATACTTTCCCCTTTCCACACCTTTGTTCAAGTCATGCCTTCTTCCTGCAATGTCCTTCTTGTGTTCCTTTTCCTTTCTCTTCTCCTCCCAGCTTTTTTATCTATTGAAATACTATCTGGCCTTCGATCATCTCAAATGCAACTCTCTACGTAGCAGTATGCTCTGGGTTCACACTCTCAGTGGTCCCCACCCCAAATTCTAGAGGATACCCTGACAGGTATGTGGTGGGGGGAGTTTTCTACTGCTATCAACTGGACCCCAATTGGCTTGTTTCTCCCTACCCCCACCATTCAGGTGCCAGTAACTAGCACTCTAGTTTCATTAAACTATTTAATGTCAGTTCTTTCCTTCCTTCCTTCCTTCCTTCTTTCCTTCCTTCCTTCCTTCCTTCCTTCCTTCCTTCCTTCCTTCCTTCCTTCCTTCCTTCCTTCCTTCCTTCCTTCCTTCCTTCCTTCCCTCTTTCCTCTTTTCTTTTTTTCTCTCAACAAAGAGAACTTTGAAGATACAGCAATAACAAAAGTACAAACATTTCCCCCCAAACATCTCAGGGGCATACTCTCCTCTATCCCATCTCAGTTTCTGGGGAGAGTAAACTCAAACTTAGCTCAGCTCCTACATGACATTGGTGCCACTCATTCCACATCCAAATGCAGTATCACTGCTGGACGAGTGAGTCTCTGTCTCAGCTACCACTGGACTAGATTCCTAAGGTCACTCCTGAAAGTCAATTCTTGCTCTTTGGGGCATCCATCAATGATGAGCTGGCTGCTGACCTGGGATACTGGGATGCTGGAACATTGGGACATCACTCTCCCTTCACCTAAAATGAAATAACAAATGCAGAGACAGAGCAAGAACCCAGGCCTGTATTCCCAGGGTCACAGGGCCTCAAGAAGGGAAAGCCCAAAGTCTCTCCTTGTACAGCAGCATTGTCTCTCACTGGACACCTTGAGCTAAGTCAAAAAGATCCCCCAGGATTAAACAGCCAAACAAAATGTGGCTGAAGAGAAAAACAACCAAGGCCAACTAAGGCATTTTTTAAAGGCACTTTCAGTTCCAGCTATGCAGCCAATAGAAAAAAGCATCTCCTGACCACTTGGTTAGCACACTGGAACCAGTGATGGATTGTCTAAGCATCCACTACAATCTCACTAAGGCACTTCCATTACTGGTCATCACAATTCTCCCAGAAATAGGCTCCCCAGCCTTTCCGCATGAAGAATTTGCATCATAGGAACATCCTGATACACTCTGAATATGCACCAGTCCCCTTTTCAGCTCCATGAAGCGTTCTCCCATTCTTAGGGACAAAAGAAAAATCCTAGAATTGAAGAGGTCTAAGGTTTGCCTGTGGAAGGGTTCCTTTCAATAAGCCTCCTACAAGAAGTTTTACTTCTTCAGGGCCATCAAGGGCAGATACAGTTTTAGTCATTTGGTTATAATGCCAGACAAGGTTTTGATTCAGATGAAAACTGTGACTTCTTCAAAAATCACTTCCCTAATAACTGTGTATTATGATTATAGTTAGTTCAAAGTCATTCAATCCCAACACTGAGGAAATGAGATGAAAAGATAAATATTTAATTGCTTCTAACCTTTAAGCAGATTAGAAATTTAAGGCATTGGTCTCCTGGGTATTTGTTCTGTAGTAGATGGATATTCAATTACAGCTTTCAAAAACCAAGGAATTTACATCCTCTTTAATGCTGTATTTATTCAGGATTGGATCTTATTTTGAGCTTATACCTAACTTAATTGTACCAAGTAGGAAAATCACAATGCAGCAAAGCTACTGAATTAATAAATAGACATAATTGGGGGGGGAGGGGAGAAGTAAAGTGGAATTTGAACCTACATCAGTACTGTATGGGACTCTTGGTGTGGAAACTCTCTTCACTATTGTAGATCAGCAACTCAATTTACACTCTTAGTAAATTGCCTGGGACTACGAGTTGTTAAATGGCTTGTCTCAGGTCTGACCACTAGCATGGGTAGAGGCAGGATTTAATACAGGTCTTTTTGTCCACTAGCTCTCTATCCACTGTGCCATTCAGGAATAATTTTAAAAATTCACCTAATAAACTATTTTTGCTTTGACTAATGAGCTTTTATTCTTTATGTACTTGGGAAGTCAAGATGATATTTATGTCTGTGCCACTATATTTTAAAAATAAAATTTTCTGATAGGAGATAAACTATTGCATCTAAGAAAAGTTGTAGAACTATAGTTACATAGTGATTTCCTTAATGCCATGTTTTTAGTTATAGAGAGTACTTCCAGATTAGATGATCTCAGAAGTCCATTCTTAACTCTGAGATTCTATGAGTCTTCAATTTGAGAGAGTTCTCTAAAGATTAGACAGATAGGTGGAAATAAACATTGCATTGTAGTTCAGTCATTCCAGTTGTGTCTGACTCTTTGTGACCCCATTTGGGGATTTTCTTGGCAAAGATACTGAGGTGATTTGCCTTTTCCTTCTCCAGCTCATTTTATAGGTGAAGAAACTGAGGCAAACAGGATTAAGTGACTTGCCCAGCGTCATACAGCTAGTAAGTGTGTGAAGCCAGATTTTAATTCATAAAGATGAGTCTTCCTGACTCCAGACCCAGCACTCTATCCTCTGTGCCACCTACCTGCCCTGAATAAGCTTGGGGTTCTGTTACTACCCCAATAAATATGTTCCTGAAAGCCTAGACACCTGGTTTATTAAATCAATCAGAAGTATTAAGTAGTGGTTCAAACAATTCCTTAATATGAAAGGATATAGGGTTTTAGTCATTGGAAGAAAAGCAGATGTTAACACATATGAAATATCTTGTGATGGGTTAAAATCAAATAACAACTCTTGGGTTATAGATTTAAAAAAAATAGCAAGCCAGTTCAGAGTCTGAATCCTAAGCCACAAGTCAATCTAGTGGTGAAGTATTTCAATTATGAAGATTCTAGCTCAAGAGTGGGAGCAGAACTACTGAGAAGGAATAACTCCCTGGGGGAGGAAAAAGTTGCTCTCTCCTTTTCTCTTCTAAGACCTTTCCCTCTGCCATCTAAGAGACTGGTTCAGTGAGAGATAGTGCTTCCATTTGAGATCAGAGACCCTGGACCAGTAGGAGATAATACATCTTAGTGACAGTCACCAAAGCAAAAGTAGTTTCAAAAGTATCACCTCCTTTGGAAGAGAAAAGTGCCAGCTGGGGACTCTTGGAGTCCAGCAGAGAGATAAATCCAAAAGAAACTTCATGACGACTCTACAAAGGGAGAAAAGGACTTCCAGTAACAAGAAATTGTGAATTAACTTTTTGTCATATATATTCTCAATGTTGTGTGCATTACTGCTTTTGTACTTTTAAGTTCTTGCACCTGAGTCACATGCATTTATGAGAATGTTCCCCAGACTTTTGGAAGGGAATATTTTTATAACTACTATTTTTGCTATGTCATCTTAGTAAATACCTTTGTTAGAAGGCTAATTAATTCCTAGATAATTATTAGTGGGGAATACACCAGTGGGGGCTTGTGAATAATACTATTAGAAATTCAGCCTCTCAGAGTTATCTCTATACTCCAGAGTAACACTAGGCACACTATGGGGACTCAGTTCACCAGTACAAATGAGAATTGGAGAAGTATCCCAGAGGGGGTGACAAACATATAGGACAATGCAGTATGACATCCAACTGTCCCAAAGTTAGACTTCCTTGAAGATAATCAGACCAACCAAGATTTTACTGTGAAAATGTTGGTTTTTTAAAAAAAAAATAGAAATACTTCCCAAAGGCAAAGCATTTTCTTAAGGTAAAGCATTCTGTGGTATATTTCCTTCCCTGGAGAGAATATTATAGAGGCACTTTATTCCCTCCCTAGCCTTGCCTGAGTATGGTGTTCATTAACATTAAATTACAATACATTCACATGTATCTCCTGGAACCATCTCTCCCTGGCAGAGTGAGGTGCAATGGCTGTGATGACGTCCTTGCTCTCCCCTATCTGTCCTTGTCTCAGCCTCATTCTCCTTACTGGGCAATAGCTCAAAGGGCTAGGCTAACTTTGGCATAAAGTTGACCTCTCAATAAATAATCTTTTCTTGATTTTACTATAACAACAGTATTACAAGGAATCGACCTTGGAACCCTGAGGCTTTTCCAAGGGGTGGTATTTGGACCTGGTCTCATATTTTGTCCATGCTTATTTCAGAGGCTGCATCCAGGTTAACTCCTTAGCTCCTACGACAATGTAGATCACTATTTTCTAATTCGTATTAGGACATTTGAGTGTATAATAAAAATAATGATAACTTGTAATCATATAATAAGACATAATTTCAATGTAACTTAAAATAGTTCTTTCAGGTTTACAAAGAAAGACCATTGACTTGGAGTCAGAGGACCTAGGTTCAAATTCTTCCTGACTAGTTGTGTGATTTGGGGAACTCACAATGTCCACAGGTCTTGGTTGTCTGAGTCTGAGAAACCTCAAGAGGAAAACCTCATTTTTAAAATGCGTAGGGTTAGATTAGTTGGCTTCTGCAGTCCCTTCTAGGTCTAAATCTATGATTTTATGATTCCCCTGAAACATAAAGGACATGCCTTTTGAACTTTATTTTCCACAATGCTTAAGAGCCAAGTTATACCATCATTCTTTTGGAGAAAGTCTCTGGACTATGTAGTCACAGTCCTTACAAAGCTCCTGCTGTATGTGGGTCCAGATCATGAGGGCTCTGATTGGTAAGGATGTACTCTAAAGGTGGGAAGTTTCAAAACACAGAGTAGCATGGACATGGGAGCAGTGGCTGAGGAAAAATGACACAGAATCAAGGTAGAATGAGAGAAGGTGACCCCAAGGAAGCCAAAACATGCCTAAACCCCAGTGTCACATCAAGACCGCAATGACTCTAGAACCAAGGTGAGAGCTTTTAGTCCTTCTTCGCCTTATTTCTAGGTAGTTCTTGGAAAAACATTCCAATGGATACATCATATCACTACTTGACGCATCTATCACTCCAGCTACAAGTCCTGAAAGCCATGCTTGGGAGTCAAAGGTATTAATGGGGAAATTACTTAAACCCTAGAGGTATAGAAGTTTGTGTGCAAAGATGTGGATCAGAAGATTCTGTATAGTTTGAAGCCAAGTTGTACGAAGTGTTTCTACACTGGCAAACACTTCAGTAAAAGCCCTAAATGGGCCACACAAACAAGCAGAAGGTACCATTTGGGGAACAGCACAAGATGAATCACAAGTCCTTAGCAAGTCCCTTGGGAAGAAGGATCTTGCTTGTTTGATTTTGAATTCTATGCCTCCTGTAAAAACATAGGAATTTAGAGAATCTAATTCAAGCATGATAGTCTGACAGGACACATGCTTATGGATCAAGAAACATGAAAGATGTGCCTTCAACTCTCAGTACAATGAGTGTCACCTAGTTCAAACTCTCAGAGGTAAAAATCACTCACTTCCTGTTTCAAAACCCAGACTATATGAGAATAGAAGGGGGGAAACAATAGAAAATGCTTTAGAAGGCATAATTAATGTAATTAAAATTACTGGTAAAGAAGAGTTCTGTTAATAAGGGGTATGGAGGCACAGTTTGTATATTGGGGAGTGATGTGAGAGGAGAGATCGATGGTTCTAAAATTATTGCTTATTGGGAAAATCTTTAAGAAACTAAACACTTCGCCTACTGACACCCACAAATTTTTGCTCTACCAAGCTCAAGTCCATAGGTCTTGCTGTTTTGCTGACAAGGAACGAAAAGTGACTTGCAACCTAGGGCTGACATGGAAAGAATGAATCTGATAAGTGTCACTTGGCTAGATCTTTCTCTACTTCTTTATTTGGGGGAATATACCATTCTGGTGCTCCTGGGAAGCACTTGGCCAGCTCTTGTTTCAAGATTTTTTATACATCCCTGGGAAAGTAAGTCCAAGATTCTAGCCTTGCTTATTATACAATCAAGGAAGACAATGTGTTCTAATAGAAAGAATACTGACTCTGGAGTCTGAGGATCTGGTTTCAAATACTATCTCTTACTTAGTAGCTGTGTGGCCTTGGGCAAGTCTCTTAACCACTCTGGTCCTTAGTAAAATGAAGGGTTTGGACTAGACAACTTCAAAAGTTCCTTCCAGCTCTAAATCTACGATCCTACTAACTCGAACACCAGGATATCTTAGGAGTGGAGCAAAAGACAAATTATTCATCCCTGAAGACAAGGTTCTTTGGAAGAGTTCAAACATGACCTTCCAAGGGTGAGTATTAAATATTTATAGACCTAAATGTAATTACAGCTTTTCCTGGTTGAGTAAATATTGAGCGGTTCATTTCAATAGCACCTATGGGTGGCAAGCCACAACTTGTGCCTCGTCCTCCATGTTTCCTACGAACGCAATAAACCGATAGTTTAGTCAGTCAGCTTCAGAATTATGCAGACCAAGGAGGAAGGAGACTAAACAGGGTGCTGACTGAGCAGAGACTACCCTGTACTGCAATTCTGTTAATAGATCTCAAACATTCATTTGGAGCCACCCCAAAAAAATCTCCAACAGTTAACCATTAATCTCTGCTCCTTCAACCGATCAGTTAGAATTACAGAATTTCCAGAGTTAGAGGGGTAGTCTAATCTTACATTTACCTGAGAAAGTCTCCTTCTTCAATAAACCCCATAACAGGTCATTCAGCCTTTGCTTAAGGACCTCCGAGCAGGGGAAACCTATTACATGTAAAAACAATTCATTCCATTTTGGGATGGCTTTAACTTTTAGGAAGTTTTTCCTCTTATGAAACTGAAATTTGTCTCCTTACAACTTCTATTCATTGTTCTATTTCTTCCCCACCCCACCCCCCAAGTCAAGCAGAATAACATGACGGCCACAAAAACACCTCAAGGTTGCCATCATAAACATTCACATTAAGTCTTCTCTTAGATGAAACATCCCCTTCTCAAGGTGCAACATCCCCAGTTCCCATATGGCATAAACTCAAAACCCTTCACCATCTTGGATAGCCTCCTCATGGTGAATCTCCATTTCATTAATTAGTTCTTGTTTAAATAAGCAATTCAGTGACATCTGCCAGAAAGTCTAGTCTCAAACTAAAAAAGCATTTCTTCCTGCTGTAAGAGAGTCAGCCAAAAATTCAATGATCATAACTTGGAAGGTCTTGCATTTTGGAAAGTATAAGAAATAATGCCTCAATACCTAATTTCCCATCACCATAAAATCTTTATGAGAATATTTTATACATGTAGTGAGGATATCCTTTATGAAAACATTAGAAAAGGACAGTCAGGTTTTTGCCAATGATTTCCTACAGCAGCCCATACTTTTAAAGTCAAATAACTCACTGAGTTACTGAGAAAATAAGTCCCTACTGTGGTTGTTGCTTGTTGAGAACAAAAAAATATTTGACTTAGAATATCAAAACATATCCTTAAAGGCTTTTCTCCCATAAAGTTTCTGCCACGTAAACTTTAAGGTCATACAAAATTCCTTGATAGATGAAACCATAGAGTTACACTTATTTAATCAAGTAATGTAAAACAGGCATATAGTCACTAAACATCTTTTTGTCAGTATGCTAGAGGATGTTCTGAACAAAATGCTAATAGAAGAGGGATTCCCTTCAAATGGTGAGGTTCTCCAAATGACATTTGCTCTTTAGATTGCACCCTGCAAGACTTCCTCAGTGACATTAATGAGCGTTAAAAAGAAACCAGTCTAGCAATGCACAAAGGAATAGCCACATGCATAAAGAACACATATTGCCCTGATTATCATATTGAAGTCAGATGAGGAGACCACACAATTTGTCTAGCAGTACCTATGACGCGGATATGTAACCTGTAGAGGGACAATGAATGAGGAATCCTAGAAACACATCTCAGGGTTGGAAGCCACCACAGAGATCATTTTGTCCAACCTATCCTTAACCAAGAATCCCCTTCTATAGCCTCAATCAATCAAAGCACCTGTGTTCCAGGTCCTGTCCTAGGCAACCTAAGATACAAACACAAGGAATGAAACAATCCACCATCGCTCGAAGAACTCAAGCAAGGAAAAGTCCACTGTTTCCAAGGCAGCTGATATCTGGAGCATATCTAACTTGTAGGAAGTTTTTCCTCATACAGAGCTGAAATCTGCCTCTCTACAACTTCCATCCATTGACCCTAGTTCTCCTTGGAACCAGAACTAGACAACATAACAGACCTTCAGTCACCTGAAGACAGTCATGTGTCCTCCCACCCCCTACAAGTCTCCTTTTCTTCAAGCTAAACATTCCAAGGTCCTTCAATGCGGTCATGAGGCTCTTTCGCCAATCTGGTTGCTTTCCTCTGGATGCCCGATAACTTGTTAGTGCTCTTTCTAAAATCTGGAGCCCACAGCTGAAGGAAATATTCCTGATTTAGTTTGGAGATTAGCATAAAATACTCCAGAGTACAGTGCAATGCATAGGACTATTATCGCTCTCCTGGTCTTACATTCTGTACATTGGCTCTCTTGGTTTTCATATCCCACAATTGCCATGTTGGGCTTGTAGTTCACTAGAACTCTTGAATCTTTTTCAGGAAAATCACTGTTTAGTTACGCCTTCCACAGATTATATTTGTGAGTTGATTTTTTATAAATTTAAATATCAGACTTTCCTTTTGTTCCTATTAAATATCATCATATTAAATTCAACTCAGTGCTAAAGCTTATTTAAAGCTTTTTGGAGCCCTGACTCCGTCATCCAGCTTATTACTTATTCTTCCTGGCCTTGTGTTATCTTCAAATTTGGTAAGCAGTCTATTAATGTCTTCATCCAAATTCCCGAGAGAGAAATGTCAAGCAGCAAAAGACCAAGGGCAAATCCCTGGACAACTCCATCAAAGATCTCCTTCCAAATTATCTGACCCTAGTCCCAGATCTTCTGTGTTCCAATCCTGTGTCTCCAACTGTCTATTGGACATTTCTAACTGGGTGTTCTTTAGGCATTGACAGCTTGACATATCCACAATACAATTCATTAACTTTTTCCTCAAACCATTCCCTCTTCTGAACTTCCTATTACTGCGGAGGGCATCACCTTCCTCACAGTTCCTCAAGTCTGTAGCTCTTGCTCAACTCCTCACTTTCACTCAACCTGAGAAATTCAATCTGTTGCCAAATCTTGTCATTTCTACCCTCCCAACATCCCTCATTGATATCGCCTTCTCTCCACTCCTACAACTACCACTCTGGTACCAGACTTTGTCACCTATTACCTGGACAATTACAGTAGTCTTCCAATTGGTCTCTCTACCTTGTCTCTCTTCCTATTCTAATCCATCCTCCACCTAGTTGCCGAAGTGATTTTCCTGAAATGCAGGTCTATTCCTGTTTTATAGATGAAGAACTAAGATTTCTAAGAATTCTAGTGGACTACAAGCCCAATATGGCAATTGTGGGATATGAAAACCAAGAGAGACAATGTACAGAATGTAAGACCAGGAGAGCGATAATAGCCCTATGCATTGCTCTGTACTCTGGAGTATTTTATTCTAACCTCCAAACTAAATCAGGAATATTTCCTTCAGCTGTGGGCTCCAGATTTTAGGAAGAGCACTAATCCTCCAGTGGCCCACTATCACCTTTAGGATCATTATAAAGTCTTTTATTCCCTTACTGCCTTTCCAGTCTTCCTTCTTGTTACTCTCCTTCACGGAATGTATGATGCAATTGCTATTCGTCTGACACAACACTCTATCTCCCTTCTCCCTACCCTTTACATTGGCTATTTCCTATGACTAAAATACTCTCCTTCCTCACTTCTGCTTCTCAAAATTCCTGCCTTCCTTCAGGAGTCATATAAAAGATGAGCTTTTACAGAAACTTTTCCAGTTTGTATCATTAATGACAGGTTTGTGAAGCACTTAGCACAGTGTCTGACACATAGTGAGCATTTAATAAATGCAATAACTTGGGTCTGGAGTGAGGAAGACTGGAGTTCAAAACCAGCCTCAGACACTTACTAGCTGTGAGACCAGGAACAAATCATTTAACCTCTGTCTGCCTCAGTTTCTTCAGCAATAAGATGGGGTAATGATAACACCTACCTCTCAGGGTTGTGGCAAGGATCATTGTTGTTCAGTTGTGTTAGTTGTGTCCGACTCTCTGTGACCCCATTTGAGGCTTTCTTGGCAAAGATACTGGAGTGGTTTGCCATTTCCTTCTCCAGCTCATTTTATAGATGAAGAACTAAGGCAAACAGAGCCAAGTGACTTCCCTGGGGTCACATAGCTACTGTTTCTAAGGCTAGATTTCAAGTCATGAAGATGAGCTTTCCCTTTTCCAAGCCTAGTGCTCTATCCACTGCTGCCCAATAAATGCGATGATATTTGTGAAGTGTTTGCATCATGCCTGGCACATAACAGACACTTAATAAATGCTTATTTCCTTCCCCTTTAAGGAAAAGGAACATGTCCTCTACTCTCTATTTTATATGTACCTATTTATTTTCATATCATCTCTCTCGTTAAAATGTAAACTCCTTAGGGCAGGAACTATTTTTGCTTTCTTTGTATCCCCAGGACTTAGCCTAATACCAGACATATAGTAATAGTTTACTGAATGCTTGTGGATTAATTGATTAACCTTGCTCTCTAAGAACTAAGTTCTATTGTTTCTACACTGTTGAAGGTTTGTAGGTCAGCTCAGTGTTCTCTAAATTCAATACCCTGGGGGGAAATACCCAGTTGGCCCACCCTAGTTATGGCTCTACCCAACACATCTTGACTGTGTCCTTGTTTTTGGTGTTGTGAGTTGGTAATACCACGTCTAGGGATTACAAGGCGTTCAAGGCAGCAAATATTGGTCTCCATCAGCCACTGACTAGGAGCCCATTATGCTCATCTGCATTGGGATATATAACATTGCTTGCATTCGACTGTCTACAATCTGTCATCTCTAACTGTAGTCAATTGGGAATCCAAACCTCAATCAGTCATGACTATGCATCAAATACCACTTAGTCCACCCAGGTAAACTAATTGTTCTGATTGGCTATCACAAATTGTATTTAATAATTCATGGTCCATTTGTAAATGGTCTAATCCCTTGCCTTCTCTTTTATTCTGCCTTCCTTTTGGCCCTTTCACCTACTTTTAGCATCTTGGCTAATAGGTAGGAGTGGGAGGGTAATAATAGTCACTAGTAATAGCTAGTATTTATGTGGTTCTTTAAGGTATACAAAGTGCTTTTCAAATATTATCTCATTTGATCCTCATAACAATCCTGAAAGGTAGGTGCTATTATTGCCCCACTTTACAGATGTGGAAACTAAAGTAGACCTATGTTAAGTGGAACTTTCTGGCTCCAGATCCAGCGTTCTATCTTCTATGCCACTTAGCTGCTTCTCTAAGAATATTGGCTCATAGATTTGGAGCCGGACAGGACCAGATGGGACCTTAGACATAATCCAGCTTAACCCTCTCCTTTTATAGACAATGAAACTTGGCTCTGAGAGGTTCATAGTTTTTACTCAAGGTAAATAGTGAAGTAGATCTCAGATTAATCTATGAGAAAAAATATTCTGATGGGAAGAGGAGATTCAAACTCTTGTCCAAGATAATGACTTGGGCTGAATATAATGTGCCTTTTAGTTCTTTCTTATGCTCCACACTTGCAATGAAAATCAAGCCTTGGATGTCTGTCTGAACATCTTTAAGAACGCAGATATTTCATTTTGACCCTCTCCTTAGGGTTCCATGCTTTTCACGACAAAGAGAATTATATTTGATCACATATGCAAGACAAGACTTCAGCTGTGGCTTCCCAGGAAAACAAGTCCTTTAAAATCTACGTGAATGTCTTGTCATGACAAATAAGATAGCAGATTTCGTCTTTGTGATAGGGAAGGAGCTGTAAGGACTTGTTTTATCAACATCTTTAAGAAAATAATATAATACACTGGAATCCAAAGTTGGAACTATCAGACCTCAACTTTTAAAATGGTTTATGTTTCAAAAGATTCATTGGTAAGATGGTTATTTACAATTTAGCTGAGGGAAAGAAAAGCATGGTCAAGCAGTGATTGAGGCTATTAGCCTGGATTTCTGCTAGAATATAGTCAGGCCCAGTGCTCTCATTACAGGAGCTATGATAGGGCAAAGGGGATCTGAGAGCATGGGTGTGTGCATGGGCAGGTACAGGCACAGAGCTTGGGAATGACTGTGCAGGCACACCCTGGGAAGAGCATTACTATTGGCCATTGCCTTGAAGTGGTGGTGGGGGGAAGAAGAAGAAGGGAGACCCACCCTCTGGGTACACCTATGGGTGTATAAGAACAGCTCAGCCTTCAACAGAGGGTACACCTAGGTGGAGCCCAATTGGTATTTAGGCTAGATTATGTAAGATCAATCTGACTTTGTGAGAGCAGATAACTATCAACCTGGCATCTCCTGAAGCTGGTAAATGCCAACTGTGCCAGGACTGAAAAGCAAGGCAGTGCCCAGGGGAGAAAAAGGGTTCACAGTAAATCATAATGGGTCCTCATCCCACTCCTGTCCTTACTTACCGTTCACCCTTTTTTAGTAATCCCCATACTGTTGTACAGGTCAAAAGTTTAAATGTAGAGGCAGGGAAGTTTTAAAAGGAGAAAAGAAAGTCACAAAGCAGAAGTCTGGCATCTTCCAAGGGGGAGGCATAGCTCATGATCTTTTGCCTTATACAGTTTGGAGCATGGGGAGTTGATGGCATGATTGTATGCAGGTAAGCCTTTTCTCCTTTTCTGCTAGCTCCCACAGTTATTTTAGGTATGGGTCTGCTCACTACCCCCTTTTGTCCTAGTACTCCTACTGATGGTAGAGCCAGTCTTATTCTCAGCCCCTCCTTTTCTGGCCACAGGTAGACTAACAACAGTGAATGAAGGTGGCTGAAAATAGACTTAAATCACAATTACTAGGATACCACACCCCATCCCTGTAATTTTGCTTTTAGGAGAAAAATACCAGGGACTGATAAATTTAATTTAATTTTTAAAATTAGTCATTAAGGCACTGAAAGAATAGCAAGGTATAGTAGATAAAGAACCATCCTCAGAGCCAAGAAGACCTGAGTTTAAGTCCCATCTGGCACATACTCACTATATTCACTTAATTTATAGTTTTAAAGAATTGCCTCCATCACTTTCTTAAGTCTAGGCAATCAAGAAGACAATAAATTAAGTCCCGATTTTTAATGTTTGTTGATTTCCAAGGTGTAAATACTTATACTGAAAATTTAATAATCAGCTGGGGAGTTCAAACTGCCTCCAACATACCCTAATACAAAGGAAATCCCTGGTCCAATCCCTATTCCCGCCTACCCTCCCTTACTAAATGTAAGATCTTTGTTTCTCCCTGCGAACCCCAGTAGAATGGAAGCCTCTTGAAGGCATGCTTATCATTGAAATCACAGGTCCAGTCTCTTTCCCTAATGTTAAAAATTTTCAGGAAATTACATTCATCCATTCATTACTATAAAAGTATATTATATGCAATGTATTGTTGGAAGATATAGAGGCCAGCCATGTTTTCATGAAATAACAAAGGGTGAAATTAGCAGAGCCAAGAAAATGTTGTATACAGTAACAGCAATATTGTTTTAAGAACAACTTTGAGCAAATAAGGCATTTCGACTATTTTAAGTAACCAAATTAACTATAAAGGACCTACGAAGGAAGATGCTATCTACATCCTCCTTATACCCAGGAAATCACAGGTCTAGTTCCCTGCCTCTTTTTCTAACTTTCTAATTGTCTAGATGCCCAGTAGAACATCCTTAAGGGTACCTGTAACTGGGTTTTGTATCTGGATCCTCAGGGCTTAGCACTGAATTGAATTGAATTGAATGGAGCAACAATTGAATTGAATAGAAAAAAATACTCCACCTGGAGTCAGGGGTGAACTGAGTTCATATCCCAAGGCTGGTGGTTACTAGATGTTTGATCACAGGCAAATTACTTGACCTCTCTGATTCCATTTCTTAATCTATAAAATGGAATACCAATGGCACCCATCTCACAGGTTTGGTGAGAAGATCAAATACTATAAAGGATGTAAAATACTTTGAAAACCTTCAAGTATAAGTGCAAGATATAATTATGCTGGAAAATTAAATTATCACCCTACGAAATAATGAAAAGCAGTTAGTGGGAAAGAAAATTAGTGTGCCAAAAGCTTGACATAAGACTTAAGCTAAGTCATCCCCAGGGCATTTGAAACTGGTAAAAAGACAACAGACAAAAAATAGAAGAGATTTGTCAGCATTTCTATAACAAAACTATTTTCATCATCCTATGACAATGAAACTCGGTTGTGCAAGATAGGGAAGTAGAAATGGCACCAAAGGAGATAAAGATGGAAAGAGGAATTGGACCAGACCAAGAACAACCAGAAGAAAGCCATACTAAATAGAAGTACTGAAAAATCAATTTTCATGATATCTGAATGAGGAGAAACTTGTAGATATTTAGAAAATGATCATTGATCATATGAATATCAAGACTATGCAATCAAAAGGCAACATGTTGCCTCAATGTCTTGACTAAGAAGGTACAAATACTAAATGGCAGAGCCAGGTTTGGTATCCAGGTCCTGTGACTGAATCCACCATGCTTTCCACACCTCCATGCTCCCAGGATCAATAGTTACCATTTTATATGTCTACTTTTTCATCTTTAGAAGATTTTTTGTGGAAATGATCTGTATCATGATGCTCACCTGTGAATAACTTAGCTATTCTCAGCAATGCAATGATCCAAGACAATTCTGAAGGACTTAACGATGTAGAATGCTATCCATCTCCAGAGAAAGAACTGATAGAATCTGAACACAGATTGAAGAATATTTTTTCTTTACTTTCTTTATTATTCTTGGCGTTTTTTTGTCTATGTTTTCTTTCACAGCATGACTTAACATGGAAATATGTTTCACATGTAACCTATGTCAAATTGCTTGCCTTTTCAATGGGGGGGGAGGATTTGGAACTCAAACTTTGAAAAAAAAAGAATATTAAAATTGTTTTTACATGTAATTGGGGAAAGATAAAATATTAAATTAAAAAAAGAAAATTATCTACATCACTTTCATTTGTATTGTTGATGAAAATATGAGAAGCAAAAAGTTAAGCTGCCACAAATTACTTTCAGTAGCAATGCTCATTTTCACAGTCACAATTGAATGAAAGGTACAGAAGAATACAAGATCCTATTGTTAATTTTTTTGATTTTTTAAAAAAGCATTTGATTCAACAGAGCAAAATTCATTCTTAAAGGCCATCTTCCATCAAGGCCTCTCTCATGCATATATTAAGATCATACAAGATTCCTTGATAGATGGAACAATAGAAACAATTTTGCTTAGCGATCCTCTGGATCATTGTCAATATCAAGGAAGTTGTAAAACAGAGATGTTTGCCATAAGTGCCTGTCACGGACCATATCCAAATGGAAGGATTCTCTCCAGGTGGTGAGGTCCTCCAGATGTTCCTGGAAGCAACAGAGTATACAGTGCCTAAATATGTCACGAAACAGCTGGCAGCGTTAGGAGCTTAGGAAAGGGAAGAGTAACAGTCTTTATAAGTACTGCAGACCTATACCCAGACTTATAAAATGACCTGAAAAATTAATAAAATCAAAGATTTAGACCTGGAAGGGGCAGAGGCCATCTAGTCCAATCTCTTCCTTTTTATACATGATGAAACTGAGGCCCAAAGAGGCAAAGTGACTTGCCCAAGGTCACAGAGAACTTCTGCTAGACCCAGGGTCTCCCACTATTAAGTGACGTGCATCCACCACCGGATGTCATAACTGATTTTGGAGTGGGGAGATCTCTTTCCCCAATGCTTTTCCAAATGGTGAGGAATGATTCCCTCCCAAGGGCTGGGTTCTTCCATAATTGGCTATCTTCTTGACTGCTAGAGTTCACGCTCCTCACAGCAGTCTCCTGCCTTGGCTACCTCCCTGGAGAGTATTTTTTTTTTGCCTTTTAAAGGCCTCTGGGGATGTGATTCATCCTTCCACCAGCCAATGGCTAACTTCCCTACATTTACATCCAATTTTATTAAAGAAATTCTTCACATCTCCAAAAGGAGTGAGGAGCATAAATACTTCTTTACTCTTCCTTCAAAACCTGGACACCTTCAAGTCTCCTGTCTCCAACATCCTATACTAGGGATGGGGAACCTGTGGCCTTGAGGCCACATGTGGCCCTCTAGGTCCTCAAGTGCAGCCCTTTGATTGAATACAAACTTCACAGAACAAATCCTTTTGGACCTATACTATCAGTAGATGTGCTGGAGAAAAATCAGCTATTCCCTGATAAAAACTACCTCCATCCCCCACTGCATACATATGAAGAATTGAGGCCCAGAGAAGTTAAGCAACAACCGTTTAATAGCAGGGCCTCCTAGATTAGTGCCCAGTTATCTCAACTGTTATGCCAGATCCAGTCAGTGAATGGAGTGATGGATTCAATGCAAAAAAAAAAATAAAGCATTTTGTAAGAATCTGCTCTGTTCAATGCTTCTGGGTAGATGCTGGGAAAGGCTATCAGTTTAAACATAGTCCCTGTCCTTATAAAGATTATAATTTAGTGGGATGACAAAACAAAAATACAAATACTTAAATAATTATAATATGTCATACTATGCTACAACCACAGGTAAGGGCCAAGCAGACAACTATGAAGGATTTGAGAAGAAAGAAATCCCTTGTTTCTTAGATCAGGGAAATTTTCGTGAAGAAATGGCAGCCAATCTAATGACTTCAACAGGTAGAGATATAGAGAGAGATCCTTCCAGGTATGAGAGATGAACCAGAAAGGTTTGACAAGATCAGAGAATTGCAAATATGCCAATTTTTTTGGAATGTTGATACACAAACCTTTAATAACACTGGAAAGGAAAGCTGGAGCCAGATCGTGAAGGTCTTGAATGCAAGGGTAAACAGTTTGTATTTTAAGTAATAGAAGAGACACCAATGAATATTTTATTTTTAAAAATGGGAGTGTCATGATCAAACCTGTGTGCTAGGAAGACTATTTTGGATCTCGATGAAGAACTGAAGTGGGGAGAGTCTGAGGGCAAAGAGGACAGTTATGTGGGGCTATGACAATAACCTAGGAAGAATTGATAAGGGCACAAAATAGAAAGGTAGCAAAAGGAGTGGAGAGGAAAGGACAGATTTGAGGACTGGAATGATCCAAAGGACAAGATTTGTCAAGTGATTGGATGTAAGCAATAAGAGAGAGAATGAAAGAGAGAGTGTCTGAGATGACTCTGAAGTTTCAAGCCTGCATGATTAGGAAAATGGTAGTGCCATTAGCAAAAAAAATTCTAAAAAATCCATTTATAACATGATCCTCAGGAAAAGGCCATTGTCAGATGTGTTTGAATATAATGGAGCAAGGAAGAGAGCAAGTGCCATCACATTCCAGCAAACTTTGTCAATAATGCTCAAACGCTGGGCATGCATGACTAACAGAGAGGATGAAGTCCATCATTCCATTAATGCAGTAATGCAGGGTTTAGAAACCAGAGAGGCAGAGGATAGCTTCCTCAGAGTCTCATGATTTATATTTCTTGCAGTACCCAAGGTTTCTATAACCATGCTTGGTATTTCAAATTTATCCTGTAGTCAGCTTGTTTGTGCACAGTTGTTCCCCCTACCCCCACTAGATTATTAATTCCTTGAGAGCAGGGGGCTTTTTTTAACCTTTCTTCATATTCTCAGGGTTTGGCGCAATGCCTGGCACATAGTAGATGCTTAAAAAATGTTTATTTACTGATTGACATCGTCTTTTAGAGAGGTTGCGTGGTGGAGTAGAATGTTCACCTTGGAGTCACAGAGCCAGAGTTTGAGTCCCAACTCTGTTTCTCAGTTTCCTTAACCACAGAATGGAGGTAGGGTGGGGCTGGACTAGTTTAATTTTTGGAGTTCTTTCCAGCTCTAATGGCATGGCCTTCCTGCCATCATAAGTTATTGGACTGTGCAGGTAGTCCCACAGGTGAGAGGATGACTTCCAACTAACCCCAAATACTTTATTCCACCTAGGATATATCTGAATCCTTGCCATCACTCCTCTTTTGCTGTCTACTTGTGGCTGTCCAGCTCGCTCCCAGGAAAATCTAACTAGACACATACCTGTTTTGTGCAGGTTGTCTTTGAGCTAAGCAGATGCCATCCATAAAGGTCATATAAATTGGCAATAAATAAATTGCTCTGTCTTCCATAAGGCGGTGTTAGGATTCCTTTGAGTTAGATCATTATGATGATACTGATATAATCAATCAATATAAATAGATCATTTAGTAAATTGCTTAATGTGTGCCAGACCCTGTGCTAGGCCCTGGAGATAAAAAGAAAAGAAGTCGATCAGCCCTCAAGGAGCTTTCATTCCAATGGAGGAAACATTTACATTTGTAAATATTACAGAACTGGCGAACGAGAGCTGAGCCCTCGTGAGCACAAGTGGTTTGCTAAACATGAAGTGGTCTTCATGCACACCTGGACTATGAGCGAGTGAATATCATCTGCTAACTGACGAAGAAATAGACTTTTGATTGGCTGATGAGCTGGAACTTGGTTTGCATTCAAAAGACACTAACTAGTCAAAGCAATATTCTTTCTTTCACCTGTCTCCTACATTCAAAGGTAGAGAAACCCTTCCCCTCAGTGACTCTCCCAATCTTTTTCGTCTTCAAGTCCAAAATTCTAAGCCTATTCCATATGAAATGGGGGTGAGGAGGTAGGAATGGAGATAGTGCATGTGTTTTCTCAGTCCTAAGCATTGAGACAAGATCTACACAGTTCTAGAGAGAGGGTGTTGGGGCATGTGCTGTGATCTTGGTTAGAGTTATCATGACTCTAAACAAGTCATTTAAACCATCCCAGACTCAGTTTCCTCATTTGTGGCATAGTGAATAGAATGCTGGGCCTGGAGTCAGGAAGGCTCATATTGCTGAGTTCAAATCTGGCCTCAGACACTTCCTAGCTGTGTGACCCTGGGCAAGTCACTTAACCCTATTTGCCTCAGTTTCCTCATCTGTAAAATGAGCTGGAGAAGGAAATGGCAAAGCACTGCAGTATCTTTGCCAAGAAAACCTCAAATACGGTCACAAAGAGTCAGACACAACTGAGAATGAATAACAACAACATTCAAATGAAGAGGTTAGAACTCTTTCAATTCTCAGTGTGGGTAGGGAAAGCTGGTAATAATGCCCTACTCTTCCCACCTGGGCAGATTGGAAGCTGGGCACTCTGGCTTCTGTGCCTCTGTCTTGCCTTAGGTGAAGGAGTAGTGAAGATGGAATGGATTGGGCCAGGGATGGGGGAACCTGCAGCCTTGAGGCCACACGTGGCCCTCTAGGTCTTCAAGTATGGCCCTTTGACTGAATTGCTGCACTTGAGGACCTAGAGGGCCACCACACATGGCCTCGAGGCCTCGGGTTCTCCACCTCTGGTCTAGGCTATTAACTTTGTGATCTTCAAAAGGCTGGGAGAACCACCAGAGGTCCCGGAGGTGGGGTCCATGCAAGAGTTTATAGACAACTGATAGCCAAGTCCAATCCAGCAGCCCAGCCGAGAAGAGCATCAGGACCCAGCCCATCGGTGGGCCCAGATGCCAGGTCCTACACTCTAGGAAGTAACCCCATCTCTCAGGTATGCTATGTTTGAAAGTGAACATGGTGGGGGTAAAAGTTTTAGAGCAGCTACTTTAAGTTTGAACTCAATCTTCCTTCTGATTGAGATGGTGTAGAATCTACTCTACCCCTGGTTTGGGGGAATGGTTTGCACTTCTGTTCTTGCTGTATCCCCTCAGTGAACATCCCTTTGTAAAAGCTAATTGATGTTAATTGGTTAAATTAGGCACTAATAACTGGGGCACTAATGATTGGGTCAATCAATGGTACTGAGAAGACAGTAGCTGTAATTGCCGATTAATAAAGGAGATAAACACACTGAAGTAGGGGTTCAAATTGATAGCATTAGAGCAGAACCTCAGCCATTTAGGGATACCCCAAGAATACTGAGGAGAAGCAGTAGCTCTGTGAACTAGACTTACTAATGCTTCCATTTTTTCATTCCTTTGGTTCTGTTTTATAATATCTTGGTTTCTCATAAAGTCACTAGCTTCCACATGCTTCAATCTAATTTTTAAGGTGGTATTTTCTTCAGTGGTCTTTTGGACCTCCTTTTCCATTTAGCTAATTCTGCCTTTCAAGGCATTCTTCTCCTCATTGGCATTTTGGAGCTCTTTTGCCATTTGGGTTAGTCTATTTTTTAATGTGTTACTTTCTTCAGTATTCTTTTTGGGTCTCCTTTAGCAAGTCATTGACTTGATTTTCATGATTTTCTTGCATCACTCTCATTTCTCTTCCCAATTTTTCCTCTACTTCTCTTACTTCTTTTTCCAAATCATTTCTGAGCTCTCCCGTGGCCTGAGCCCAATTCATATTTTTCTTGGAGGCTTTTGATGTAGGCTCTTTGACTTTGTTGACTTCTTCTGGCTGTATATTTTGATCTTCTTTGTCACCAAAAAAAGATTCTATAGTCTGAGTCCATTTTCGCTGCCTGTTCATGTTCCCAGCCAACTACTTGACCCTTAAGCTTTTTGTCAGGGTATAACTGCTTGCAGAGTAGAGAGTACTTTGTCCCAAGCTTTAGTGGCTGCGCTGCTGTTTTCAGAGCTACTTCTACTCCACTGTCACCGAAAGCTCTGCCACAGCAGTGCTCCTCTTCCCCCAGGAACCACCAACCAGGACCAAGACCCAGATCCAATCAGGGCTAAGCAAGAGAACCTGCCTCTGTGCCAGCAAAGTGCTCTTTGCACTCCCACTCTGATTCGCCACTTGATTCCTCCCACCATGTGAGTCAGGGACTCTGGACGCAGCTGACAGTGGAGCTCTGGAAGCAGCCGCAGGAGCTTTCTGCTGCTGCTGCTGCCACCCCGAACTACTTCTGCCCCCAGGGCTGGGGCCAGACTGCTCTCATCTCAAGTCAGCAGTTTTCCACTAACCTGCTCTATGGTCTTTGGCATTTGTAGATTGAGAAGTCTAGTAACTGCCACAGCTCAATGATTCATGGCCCTAAGGCCTGCTCCACAACTCCCAGTCTGGGTGGTCCTGCCGCAGCCCATGCTGGGCTGAGCTCCACTCCCAGTACCATGTGATAAACCCTTTCCAGCGACCATCCAGGCTGTGCTGGGCTGGAGACCTGCTTCCCTCTGCTATTTCATGGCTTCCACAGCTCTAGAATTTGTTCAGAGCCATTTTTACAAGTGTTTGGAGGGATTTGGAGGAGAGTTTAAGCAAGTCCCTGCTTTCCAGCCACCATCTTGGCTCTGCCCCCCCTGGAGTACCCAGACTTACTAATGCTTGTATGATTTGGGAGGGTAAGTCTATAGCCTCATATGTAATTATATAAGTGTATACAAAGTAGAAACAAACTAAATATAAGGTTGCTTGGGGAAGGAGAATACTATTAGCTAGAGAGAGTCCGGGTCAAGAAAAACTTCATGAAGAAGTTCTTGAGCTGAGTCTTGAAGGAAACCCAGTGATTCCAAGGCACAAAGGTGAGAATAGAATAAATTCCAGTCAGGAGGGAAAGATAGTCAAAGGG
The DNA here is from genome assembly GCA_028646595.1 of Phalanger gymnotis. Taxonomy (NCBI): domain Eukaryota; kingdom Metazoa; phylum Chordata; class Mammalia; order Diprotodontia; family Phalangeridae; genus Phalanger; species Phalanger gymnotis. Next base: position 631,597,285 of record CM053622.1, on the reverse strand, counting down.
ATGGTGGTGAGAGATAGAATATTTGTGTATGTAGCAGCAAGTAGTAGGCCAGGACGATTGTGGCATTAGGGGACAGGATTGGGGGCCCTTGTATTGTAGTATGAGTATTAAGTAAAACTTACTACATATAGTTGTTTCTAGAGGCATACCATGTTATAATAGAAAGGGCACTCAAGGTAGGAGACCTGGGCTCAAGTCCCAGCTCTGCCGCTATATAATCTTAGATATGGACCTTGGTTTTCTCGCCTGGAAATTGAGAGGGTAAGACTAGATGAGCCCTAAGGATACTTTCAGTTATAGCCATCTATGGACCTATCTAACCTATGCTCTAGCTGAATCCATGTAATAACATGCCAATGTTACAATGAATTCTACTATGTATGTGTGTGTATATATATATATATATACATATATATATATGTATATATATATATATATATATATATATATATATATATATAATTGATTTGAACCTAGTCAACTGCCAATCTTGGAGCTGTCAAAAATATATTAGCAGTCTTGTTTTTATTGCAAAACAATCTACAGGAAAGATTGCTCATTAATACAAAGTAGTATCCAGTCCCTTCATTGGCTTAATCCATGATTCTTTGTCTTTTCAAGATGGAGTTAAGGGTTGAATAAACTTTTTGAAAGTTTATAGTAAGTACTTCACCTCCTCAGAATATGAGTCAGAATTTGGACTAAGGATGTCTTGGCTCTGAATGTAATGGTCATAAAGATACCAAGGATGAGTAGTCTTGAAGCCATTTATTTGAGGAAGGAACCTACATAAACAAATCAAACAAGGGTTATTTTGTCACTAAGGCTACCTTCTATTTGGTAAATATTTATCAAGTGCTGACTATGTGCCAGGCAGTGTGCTAAGTGCTGGGGATACAAAAAGAGGCAAAAGACAGTTCCAGGCCTCAATGAGCTTACAGTCAAATGGAGGAAGCAACATGCAAACAAATATATACAAAGCAAGTTATATACAAGATAAAGAGAAAATAACAGAGAGAAGGCACTGGAATCTAGAGGGGTTAGGGAAGGCTTCCCTTAGAAGGTGGGATTTCAGTTAGGACTTAGAGGAAGTCAGGGAGTCAGTAGTCAGAGAGGAGGAGGGAGAGCATTCCAGGCACGGGGGAAAAACAGAGAAAATGCCCGGAGCCTAGAGATGGAGCGTCTTGTTCATGAAACAGCCAGGATGCTGGAATGAAGAGTACATGTCAGAAAGCACATGGCCAGCAGATAGGCTTTAGGATCATAGATTTTGAAGTGGCCCTAGAGGCCATTTAACCTAGCCCCTTTCGTTCTGTAGATGAGGAAACTGAAGACCAGAGAAATGAAAGACTCGCCTAAGGTAAAACAAGTGGTAAGTGACAAAAGTAGGATGTGAACTCAGGTCTTCTGACACAAATCCGGTGCTCTTCTCCTGTACCACATCACCTCTTTGTTCTGGTCTCAGCTATACCACAAACTCTTTCCATGAAGAAGCAGTGGCATCCGGGAAAGCTCATTGAGCCAGAAATTTAATTGAGAACCAAATCAAGATTGTCACTAAATCTACCTGTATTTATACTCAGATGAAGTGCCTTCTCTTTTTCTATAAAAGTGAAGTCGAGGTTACATACATACATTGCCATTTAATTCAATGAAACTTTGTTATGATCCCATTATGCAAGAGGCAGTTTTAGGCTGTGGGAATATAAAGATGAATGACATTGCCCTTGCCCTCAAGGACACAATACTTCCAAGTTTCTCATACCCACTGAATGAATGCTCACATATACTGCATAGAATTTACAAATACAAAGAGAAAAAAATTTACTACATAGAATATACTTCACAGAATTTCTCTAATTCATTGCCTGCAATAGATATTGGTACATAAGTGACAATCATCTTCCTGGTGGTCCCCACACCAATATTTGTTGGAAGCAGTTCAAAATCTGATTGATCAAGTGTCCCAAGAAATAATGTTTCTTGTTGCTTTTGGCCAAAGGTGAAACTAACTATGCCAATGCCTTTATTAGATTCTTTCAAGAGAACCTATGTCATCCTTTCATTTAGATCAAAAGTTCTTAACTTTTTTGTGCCATAATAATAGCTAGCATTTATATAGTGTTTAAAAGTCCATAGACTGCTTTACAAATATTATCTTATTTGATCTTTAAAGCAATCTTGGGAGGTAGTTATTATTATTATCCCTATTTTACAGTTGAGGAAACTGATGTAGACAGGAGTTAAGTAACTTGCCATGGGTCACACAGCAAGTAAGTATCTGAGGCAGGATTATTATTCTGCCTCCAGGCTTACTCTTCTATCCACAGCACTACTTAACTCCCATGCACCCCTTTGGCAATCTGATAAGGTCTATGGCATCCTTCTCAGAATAATGTTTTTAAAGATGTAAAATACATGCTAAGAATATTTTACAAATAATTTACAAATAACTCTCTACCCAAAGGCAAGCCTGCTGGTGACAATCAATTCATATTTGGCTAGGCCGGTCCTAAGACAGATGGATCTGGGGCCTTTTCACTTTGGTAAAACTTTCCAAACCTTGCATTCCACTGGCATTGCCAGCAATAACCCAATCTCATCTCCATGCCTCTATGAGAAGGACTTGGGTGGAGGAAAACTGAGGAACCATTAGTTCAGAATCCATTAATCAACTAATAAACATGTATTCAGTGCCTTCATTGTGCTAAGTTAAGCAGTGAAAAATTTAGACCAAGGATATGCTGGAACCAGCTAGTACCTGCTCAGGAAAGCCAATTGTTAAATGTTTAGTGTGAGCATTTACACCTCAAAAGTCAGCAAATGCTTACATTAACTGATGCTGAGTGAAGTGAGCATAACCAGCACATTTTACACAGTAACAGTCATGCAAGGACCAAGACAACTCTAAATGACTCATGATGGAAAATGCTATCCAAATCCAGAAAAAGAACTCTGGAGTCTAAATGCAGAACGAAGCATACTATTTGCTCTCCCTTTTTTGTTTGTTTCTTCTTTCTCATGGTTTCTCCCACCGGTTCTAATTCTTCGTTACAATATGACTAACGTGAAAATGTGTTCAAAATGGATGTATGTGTAGAGCCTGTATCAGATTACATGCCTTCTTGGGGTAGGGGGAAGGGAGGGATGGGGAGAAAATTTGGAACTCAAAATCTTATGGAAGTGACTGGTGAAAATGAAAAATAATTAAAATTTTAAAAAGCAGCTAATACTATAAATTAGAGTTTGATTTATTTTATTGTTGATTTTCTAGACTCAATAAAATGATGGAAGAAATGTTAATAAAGTTGATTAAATTTATGGGTATCTCTACCCCACCCCACTTCCAGAAAGCCAGTTGTTAAATATTTACCAGCAAACCACTGTATCCTTCTTGGGTATCTTGCCGTACGACTGAGTACTGTTTGACTTTTCTGCGTCTATTCTCGGCAAAAAATGCAATTTCTGTGTGATATAAACTTTGAAAACCTTAGGAAGATCAGCATTAGGTAAAAAGCTTAATGTTTAAAGTTATCATTCCTTGGAGGAGGGACCAGGTGTTGCTCCTTGATCTTTTCCCCTGGTTCCCCATCATTAAGAGGTCTGTATGCTGTAGCTACTCAATAACTGCCATTAACAGGCTGGTTTTGTTGTTCTTCTTTAGACACAAATACTAACTCTGCTTCCAAAGAAATTTTTTGACCCTATATCATGAATCTATGATCCTATAACCTTTAGGCCCGAGGTCAGAGACTCTCCCCAGGCTATCACCATGAGTTAACCTAAAGTACTTTCAACGTGAACTCGTATGGGAACCCAGCTCTCTGGAGATTCTGAATTACCAAATGAAGGCCTCAGAGGGCTCATCTTCTCAGATTGTTCTCAGAAACTGGAGGCCACACCTCACTTTGGCTTTCAGAGAGTACTCTTACAGGAATGTGGGTCCGACCACTCCTTTTAAAAACCAAAATGCCTCCAAGATGTATCAGCTCACTGATAGGCTAGCTTCATCTTTCACCAAGGGTGCTCCTCTTCCAAGCTCCTCAGTCAACGACAACCAGTTTCACATCTGAAGTTTTTGTTCTGACCCTAAACAAACGATTGTAAACAATAGTAGTTTTGTCAGCTCCTCTGTGTTCTGAAGAATCAAAATCACTTTCTTTACAGCTCTCACTTACTCTCACACCATCTCCAGGAAGCAAGGAGGGAAATTATTAACCCCATTTTTGCAGATGGAAAAATGGAGGTCAGAGGGATGCATTGACTGGTTCAAGATCAGACACACACAGATCCTCAGAGAAGCTAGAGACTGAATCTTTGGGATAAGAAGTTCATCTTTCGAGGTTGCTACCTGTCATCTTTTCTGTTGCTAGGCATTTAGTCGGCAGATGGAGCCAGGCCCATGGCAAAATTGGCAAATAAGCCAGGTATTCATGGCCCAGTCACTGCCTCTTCCTCTCCTTTCCAATTTTCCATCACTCTTTCTTGAAGACCATGTACTCAGGGTGTATAGTGAAAAGAGTGCTGGATTCAGAATGAGATAGGCTCAAATTCTTCGCTACTTATTCCATGTGTGAGCAACCTAGAGAGGCCTAAAGTCTTTTTCTATAGTGAGTAGGTTAGACCAGATGACCTTACCAGCTCTGACTCTATGATCTCATTCTCCCAATAGATTCTTATCGTCCACGGAGAAAAGAATCTGATCTAACACTCAGGTGCTAAGGAGTTAATATTTTACCCAACCCAGGGAGATTCCATTTTAATAGATAAATGGGGGAAGGTGACTAAAATGGGGAAAGAATTCAATGGAGTTAAAGTGGGGGCTAAAGTCGGGGCTTTCCTGAGATTCTTCAAGTCGGATCACTTAATTCTGTCCCTGTGTAAGTATAGCTCTAGGTCCATCCCTTCAACTCACACAATGAGTCCTTCAGACAAGGTTAACCTGGGTTCAAGGTACTCACATTGGGTCTCTATCCACTCAGAATTAAAACTCAGGAATCCCCCCAATGAGTCAGCCAGAGAACACAATTTCAAAGTAAAGGTTTTTTAATGAAATAGCATAGTAAGTAAAATAGCAATAAAATATTTGCCTCATAAATCTAAAGTGCAGTATCCCATATATGTGCCATCAGGTAAAAAGGTAGATAAATATAGGGGACAAACATAGAGAGGTACAAACATAGGGAACAGGGATGGCCAAGGCACATGCATAGAGAAAATACATACATTGGTCATATGTGTAGCCAAGCCATAGATGTGAAGGGAGCAACTCATGCCTCTAATGCTTCATGGACCCCCAATGTCTTCTGGTGATGTCACTATGCTAGTCCTGCCCAGCCCACTCCCTAGTGATCTCAAATGGTATCTAGTCTCTACCAGATATGTAGTCTGTGTTAGACATACGGTCTCTGTTGGATATTTGGGTGAGTCATGCTGATCATGTGTGGTTGCTGCCTACTGATGCTTTGTTGGACTTACAGTCACTGCCACTCAATTCTATTGGGCATGAGATTGTAGACCTGCAGTCCTCAAATGAGATGCTTTCTCTTCCCCTTAAGAGGAAGAGTAAGTTCTGGAATCTCTCTTTAAGCTTAAAGCACAGGATTTAAATTAATTTATGTGATAATTTTATTATATATTTAAAAGGAATATGAAGTTGTACATAATAGATTTGCAGTTTCATGTGTAATCATCTCTTTTTATTATGCTGTTATGGAAATTCTTGTTCTGTTCCATAAATTAAAAATAAAACTAGTGAAAAAAAGAAAATAAAGACAAAAAGGAAAGAAAAGCCCTATAATACATAGAAAATTAATTAGGAGAAAATATATAGTGATTTTTCTCTCTGTTTATTCTCAGAGCCTTGGATGAAATAGGTATTTCCTTTCCAAAAAAAGATTCTTTGACACAGGCACTAAAGTTCTTCGGAACACAGAGTAGTCCCAGATATCCAGTGCCCACAGGCTTGCATCTTTTTTAAAATTTCTACTTCTTGCACACTGAGGACAAAGTCCCTCAGAAATGTCATTCTGACATAGTTAGGAACTACTTGTGGCTTTCTGCTTAATGTCTAATTGTTAAACTGAATTCAGGCAGCTACATTTTATTTTATTTTTTTCTCAACTACACATAAAAAAATTTTTAACATTCATTTTTTTAAAAAATTTGAGTTCCAAATTCTCTCCTTCTTTACCCTCCCCCTTCCTTGAGAGGGCAAACAATTTGATATCAATTATATTTATACAGTCATGTAAAACATATTTCCATATTAGCCATGTTGCAAAAGAAAACAGACAAAAAACCCCAAGAAAAATACAGTAAAAAAAATGTATGTTGATCTGCATTCAGACCCCATCAGTTTTTTCTCTGGAAGTGGATAGCATTTTTTATCATAAGTCATTCAGAACTGTTTTGGATCATTGCTTTGCTAAAAAGAGCTAAGTCATTCACAACTGATCATTACATAATATTGCTGTTGCTATGTACAATGTTCTCCTGCTTCCGCTGACTTCATTTTGCATCAGTTCATATAAGTCTTCCTAGGCTTTTTTTTTTCTGAAAGCACCCTGCTCATCATTTCTTATAGCACAATAATATCCATCACAATTATATACCACAACTTGTTCAGCCATTCCCCAATGGATGGGCATCCCCTCAATTTCCAATTCTTTGCTCCCACAAAAAGAGCTATCATAAATATTTTTCTACATCTAGGTCCTTTCCCTTTTTGAACTATGCCCAAAAGACTATAAAACTGTGCATACTCTTTGATCCAGCGATACCACTGCTAAGTCTGTATCCCAAAGAGATCGTAAAAAATAAGACAATAATTTTAAAATGCTTAGCACAGTGCCCAACACATAGTAAGTATCATATAAAGTTAGCTATTATTATTGCTATTGTCCCCCAACCCCCTTTTAAAATCCTTGTGGCAAGGGAATACCTGCTGGGAATGAAGGAAGAAGGGATACAATCACAAATGGATGTGATATGAAAACAAGTCATCTGTAAAAAAGTAGAAGGACCCATCTCCCCCAATAAATAAGGCAGAAAGTAATCAGTGGGCTTCTTCTATTCTATCCATGTAAGACCCTTTGTGGCTTTCCCTGGCCTTCCCCAAATCCTGTAGATTCTTCAGCAGCAGCCTCATAACATGTTAATCTTCTGCTTTGCTCTACTTTCCCATAGCCTCAACATCATCAACTGAATTACCCTGGCCACTAAAATTTCTAGTAGAGCTCTGCTCACTCTAACTTATTCCTCAGGCTTTGGAGTCAAGACGTAACAGAATCCAACTAGATGCACTGCACTTTCCTTTCACATTAATGGGACTTTGGGTACTGCTTGAAAATCAGGAGAATCACAGGTACAAAATCTTTTTTCAAATTCTGCCAACGCTGAGTAATTCACCGGGTTTTGATTCAGTTTGTGAATAATGTTTCTCCTTCCTCCCTCTTGACCACTTTATTCCTTCTCAGCACCAATAATATCAATGAACAAGAAAGGAAGTAGGAGGAGGTGAGATTCAAAGCAATTTTTTTTGACTTTTCACCTGTTGTAGTACAAAAGTTTTGGGGAGGGCATATGGAGAAAGGATAGGGAGAATAAGTAGAAACCAATGATTGAATTGAAGCCTGAATATTATGCGTATATTTCTTCCATCCAGGTGGCCTTCTTCTTCATTGGTCCAGATGGTCAAGAACTGGCCAAAAAGGATGTGTTTCATTTCTATCCATGCTGGCATAATACTAATGATAATAATAATACACTTGAAGATTTGCAAAGAACTTTACATATACTATCTCATCTCATCCTTATAACAACTAGGGGATGTAGGAGCTATTATTATATGCATTTTACAGATAAGGAAACTAAAGCCAACAGCAGCCAGTCAACTGATTTACCTAGGGTCCGACAGTTAGTAAGTACTTGAGGCAGTATTCAAAGTTGGGTCTTCCAGACTTCATGCTCTCCACTGTGCCACCTAACTGACTTCTTATGGATCACCCCAATACTATCAATCAAGCCATCCGTGAGCAAGCATCTATTAAGCCTTTGTTATTTGCCAGACATGGTGCTAAGCACTGGAGATACAAATTTTTAAAATAAGCTCTGACATCAAGGAATTTTCATTTAAATAGAGAAGGCCATATGTGCATATATAAGTATATACATAAATCAGACTTAAGGTAAGCTTGGAGGAGAAGGCATTTGACCCCGGAAAGGGGGAAATGGGGAGTAGGAAGGGCATAATGCAGAAGACGGTGCTCGCTTGAGCTGATTCTTCAAGAAAACTAGTGATCCCAAGAGGAGGAAATGTTGAAGGAGAACATTCCAGGTATTGAAATAATTGTTATAAAGGCAGAGATATGGGAGATGCAGTGTCGTGTGTGAGGAATACCAGGTAAGCCACCGTGGCTAGACCAGCAAAAGCATCAAGGGAAGTAATGTGTAAGTAAATTGGAAATTCGGGATGTAAAAGCTTATAGGCCAAACTGAGGAATTTATATTTGTTCTTAGAGGTAATTGGGAGCCGCTGGAATTTATTAAGGTGACATGGTCAGAGTATGCTTCGAGAAAATCACTTTAGGAACTGGTGGGTGGGAGAGTAGAGAGAGAAATAATTTTTTGTTGTTGTTCTGTTATGTCCAACTCTTTGTGATCCCATTTGGGGTTTTCTTAGCAGAGAGCTAAAGTGGTTTTCTATTTCCTTCTCTAGCTCATTTTACAGATGAGGAAACCAAGGCAAACAGGGTAAAGTGACTTGCCCAGCTAGTAAGTGTCTGAGGTCAGATTTGAACTCAGGAAGATGAGTCTAACTCTGGGCCAGGTACTCTATCCATTACGCCACCTAGCTGCCCCAGATAAATAAGATATTGCAATAGTCCAGGAACAAATGAAAAGATCCTGAATTACAGTGATGGATCCTGGGACATCTCCAGTCATCCTGGTGAATATCAGGCCACTGGACCCAGATGGCTGTGGAGGAGAAAGTGAGGCTGGTGACCTTGCAAAGCCCTTCCTCAGGCAAATCAAAGTCAACTGAGCCATATCATCATTTTCCTGATGTAATGGTCCTCTTGGAAAATGAAGAATAAACACAACCTGTGAGTAATCTGAGCTGCCTGAATGGGGACCCAGCCAGTTGGGTAACTCAGCTCATCCTCTCCCTCTCCTCCTCTCCAAAGAAAGGTAAATTTTGATGGCGGGAACCTCCCCAGTTAACTTGGGGTTTACTGGCTAGATTCCTACCTTCCTGTCTTTCTTTGCTCTTTTCTTTCTCTTTCTTTTTCTCTCTTTCTTTCTTTCCTTCTTCCTTCCTTCCTTCCTTCCTTCCTTCCTTCCTTCCTTCCTCCCTTTCTTCCTTCTTTCCTTCCTTCCTTCCTTCCTTCCTTCCTTCCTTCCTTCCTTCCTTCCTTCCTTCTTTCCTTCCTTCCTTTCTTCTTTCCTTCCTTTCTCTTTTGTCACCCATTTAACTCTGAAGCTCAAAGACTGAACCACAATAGGTCCCTGCCCAAATTCCATTTAATGGCTATATTTTGGGCCCTCTTGGCTAAGAGTGAATGTCAATGGTAACTGTTTCTCTTTTGACTAGCAACTCCGAGGGTCTTCCCCTCCAAGTTTGATTTTTTTTTCTTTTTTCTAATTAAAGAGACCATCCCTTGACTCACTTCTTAAAGAAGCCCATTGACTGAATGGGTCTTACCTTGCTCAAAGTGAGAACCTGAAAAAACCTTAGCCTAAAAGGGTCAGGGTCTCCTATTGCATCCTAGGCCATCTCCAGTCATCCTGATGAATATCAGGCCACTGAACACAGATGGCTTTGGAGAAGAGAGTGAAGCTGGTGACCTTGCACAGCCCTCCCTCACAATATCAGGCCACTGGACACAGATGGCTCTGGAGAAGAAAATGAGGCTAGTGACCTTGCACAGCCCTCCCTCACTCAGATCAAATTCAACTGCAAGTCATGTCATCATCTTCCTGATGTCATGGTCCTCTTTGAAAATGAAGGACAAACACAATATGTAGAAGTAAATGTATCTGAGGAATGTTGTAGAGGAAGAAAGAACAAGATTTGGCAAGTGATTGGATAATTAGGGTGAGTTAGAGTGAGTAAGCAAGGATGACACCAAGGTTTCAGATCTGAGGAGGGTGGTGCCTTCAACACTAACAGGAAAGTTCAAAGGGGGAGAGGGAGGGAGTTGGAGGAAAAATAACAACTCTTGTTTAGAAACAGTTGAGTTTGAAATGCTTATGGTACATCTAATTAGAAATGTCCAATACATGATTGGAAATGTGAAACTGAAGCTCAGAAAACAGATTGGGATGGACATATAGATTTTGGAATAATTTGCATAGAGATGATTATTGAACTCGAGGTAGTTAATGAGGATACTGAGTGAGATAGTATGGTGAGAAAAGGGAAGAGCAGAGAATAGGGTCTTAGGGAACATTGACAGTGGTCGTAACATGAATGATTGTTCAGCAAAGGAGAATGAGAAGGACTAGTTATACTTGAGGAGAAACATAAGAGAGAGAGAGAGAGAGAGAGAGAGAGAGAGAGAGAGAGAGAGAGAGAGAGAGAGAGAGAGAGCACAATTGTTATGAAATCTCAGAGAGGAGAGAATAACCAGGGAGAAAAAGTGGTTAATAGTATCAAAGGCTCCAAAGATGTTAAGGATGAGGATTGAGAAAAGGCCATTGGATTTGGCAACTAAGAGAACATTGTTAATTTTGGAGAGAACAGTTTCAGTTGAGTGGTGAGCTTGGAAGCCAGATTGTAGAGGATTTAGGAAAGAGTAGTTAGCTAGTTAAAAAACATTTATAAAGCACTTCCTATAAACCGGGTACTGCACCAAGTGCTAAGGAAAGTTTAAAAAAAATGGTTTCTGCCCTCAAGGAGCTTATATTCTAATACGGGAGCCAACACGCAAATAACTGAACAAATAAATGGAAAATAATCTCAGAGAGAAAGGCACCAGGTAGGAAAGGAAAGGTGGGAGGTGAACTTGTTTTTGAAAGATTTCAGGGAGACCAGAAGGCTGAGGCGAAGAGAGAAAGCAATCTAGGCATGGGAAATAACCAGTATAAAGGAATGGAATCAGAGGATGGAGTGTCCAATGCAGGAATAGTAAGGCCGGTGTCTCCAGATCATAGAACATGTAAAAAGAAGTAAAGTGTAAGAAGATCCTGTAGGTCATGTAAGGGTGCTGTGTGCCTTCTGTGCTGTGTTGCCAATGTAGTTTATGTGTGTCCACATTGTTCTGTCTAAATGAGGCTCAGAGAGAAGCATGAATAAAAATTTGTAATCTCCTTCATGCACCCTTCTCCAAAGGATATTGATTTGTACCAGGAAGGGAAGCAGGAAGTTGGAGCCAGAGGCTGGCCACTGTTCTCAGAGAAAAGATACTAGACTAGGTTTTATCTAAAGAAAATAATTTTTAAATTCAAGTAGTGCTCCTGATTACTATCCCTTAATGGAAAAAGACTGTTCCAAGCTATGTGTCTGAGTATTCCCACTGAATGCTAGTCTAGTTACACAAAGACCATCACCCATATTGAATATCAAAAACCTCATTTATCTAAGTTGATAACAAATTGAAACGAGAGATTTCTACTTACAGAAGAGAGTGTGCCAGATAATACACCGAGTAAATTAGCATCTCCATTGGACTGCAGGTATCTCAACTCAAACAAGAGAGTCTCACATTTCACTCAAAGGGAATTTCCTGAAGTCTCTCTTAGTAGTAATCTGGGGATAGGGACGTGACTGACGTGCCAGCATCTTTACACATTGGCTTCTTCCCAGAATCTTTCTCTCCTTTCAGGGACCTGAAGAGAATCTGGAAATCTGTGTCTTCTTTCTCAGAGCTGGAAGTCAGAAGGCTAATTGATCTCTTTTCTTCTAAGCTGTTGCCAATTCTACCCCTTGAGTAGGCAAGAGGCATTCAGTAATCAATCTCTACCAAAAAAGGAATGTCTTATGCAAGTGGGCTTTGATCATGGTTGTATTTGAAGGGGTGCCAGGTAGTGAAGGTTTTTAAAAGCCAAACAGGATGTTATATTTAATTCTGGAGGTAACAGAAAGCTAGTGGAGTTCATTAAATCGGGAGCTGGGGAGGAAGGGGTTTGACATGGATGGACCTGCACTTCATGAAGATGACAGCTGAGTATAAAATGGGTTAGAGCATGTCTGATGATGTCAACAACTACAAATGCGTCAAGAAGGATAAGGATCAAGAAGAGGCCATTGGATTTGGCAATTAAGAGATCAATGGTAACCTTGGAGAGAGCAGTTTCAGCTGAATGATAAGAAATGAAAGGGAAGGAATTTTAGGCACTGAGTATAGATGATCGTCTAAAGGAATTTTGAGAAAAGGAGATGTATGGGATGATGGCTAGCAGGAATGGTAGATCCTAGTTAAGATTTTTTAAGTATAAGGGTGAGAGTACAGTCCCACTTAAATTAATCACAGAAAGTACAACATATCAATAGAATCTATCCATCAAAAGTATATTAGGTGCGAATAATTTTGAATCAATATTAAAGGATTATAGGAGACTCGGAACTTTTGATAAAGACAAATAATATTGCAGAGGAAATATCTTACAACTGGTTGAAGAAAATCAAGTCACACCTCTTGCGGTATATAAAAAATCAGCAAGCTATTTCAGTCAGTCAGTTCAATGGGAGAAGATTCCAAATTCAAAAGCTGAGGATTCTAGGTCCCTAAGAGGGAATTGTTCTTGAGGAGGAAGAAAAAAGTATCTCCCTCTTTCTTCTCTCTTCCCCTATTGACCAAAGTTCTGGAGAAACTTGAACTAGAAGTAGACAACTACTAGTAATAGAAACCATCTGAGAGTAGATAGAGACATGAAGAAGACAAATGGAAGTTCTCCTGATAAAAGGCAAAATTAATATCCAGAGCCAGAATTGATCAGATTACTACTTTCTGAACTCTAAGAGGCGGACAGACCTGAAAATCTCCTCAGCATTGGTAGCAGTGTTGACTGGAGCTGATAGCAGCATCCCTGAGGCTGAAGGCAGCATTTACATGAGAGACACACCAAAGACAAATTAGATACACTGAGCAAAAACAGTTTCAGAACTCTTTAAGGGCCCAGGAAGTCCCTGGAGAAGCCCAGGACAGAGCTACACCTAAGGGGAACTTCATGAGGGCTCCATTAAAGAAGAAAATGATTTCCATGAACCAGGAGCTGTGTTAACTTTTTGCCATAAGAGTTCCCTTCACATATGCCTCATTACCATTTTACTATAAATTTGGATCCATTCTCCCTAGGGACCTTGTGAGTGTAAGGGGAGAGTGAACCACTAGTTTAGAGGACTGTTTCTGTAAAAACTGCCCTTGCTATCCCTGATTAGTAAATATACTTTCTAAAAGCTAATTGTTTAGCTGATAGTCAATGTTAAGCATTCCAGTGAGGGCTCATGAGCAAATGTATTAGAAACGGCCCCTCAGGTTTACCTGATTGAACTCTCAATTGCCCCAACAGGGACCTGACCCAGTAATAAGAGTGAAAGTTTGGCCCTGGAAGGGGCTATGTCCTTATATAATATACACGAGGATAAGAGGGACTTGGGTATGTTTTTAGGTAGTAGGGAAGAAGCCAGTAGATAAGGAGGGATTGAAGAATATGGAGCTAAGTTACATACCATAGGCCAAATGCATAAATAACAGATATTAGGGGTCTCAGTTATAGGCTGGTGCATAGCAGGTGAAAGGGTCTGCCACCAGTAGAAGGTTTTCTTATTTTTTTTCTATCTCTTTCCAGAGATAAGCTCCTATAAACATCAGAGCTCCAAAATCTTGCCAGTGCTTGTAATCTCCATATGAGTTGTAATATTTTTTTTCCTTTGAACACTGGAAACACATCTGATATATATTCACTCCCATTCTAAGCTAATAAAACTTGTTCTGTCTCAGTTACAGAGCTCTCTCTTGATCTGATTGTCCCAAATCACTCTAGAGTACCTTCATGACCATGGAATTGGAGTCCTTTGGATCACATCAACTGCCTTTTTCGTAACTTGTGTGGGATTAGTTATGGTCAGATACAGTACTCCATTGTAAAGCTCCAAATCCTATCTCTCTCAAGGACAGGAGAGAAATTTTAGTCTCCAAATGTTAGGTTCCTTTTTCTTGTCTTGAATTATTGCTTCCCGTAGACTAGTATTCTGCAAAAGCCCCCTTGTCTTCACCATTATTGGCACTGTGTCCAGGCCAGAGAGCTCCCATCAAGGGCAGCCTTACTACATTACCAGGGTGATCAGAGAAAGGTTCCTATAGGAAGTTGTATTTGAGTTGAGCTTTAAGAGATGGGTTGAAATTCAGAAGGCAAAGAAAAGGAAAATATTTCAATTTTGGGGAACAGGGTGAGTAGAGGAAGGGGAGCATAGGTGTGTTAGAGAGACAAAGAATAGTATGGTTTGATTGGCTGTAGAGTATGTAGAGGTAAGCAATATGAGATATGGTTCTGAAGGTCAGATACAGAGGGCTTTGAATGCCAGGAAAGGGCTGAAATTTTACTCAGTAGGCAGTAGAACCACTGAAAATTTTTGAGCAGAGGAATAACATGCCCACTTGGATTAGACTGAGGATGAAATAGAGGTGAGAATGCTATTGTGGTAGTTCTGACAGGTGGTGATGGGGTCATGTACAAGAGTGGTGGCAGAGATGCTAGAGATGATGCATCGGGTGAAATTTGACAGAACTTGGTAATTGACTAGATATGAGGGTAGAGAGGTGAGAGTCTTAGAAAACTCTAAGGTTTCTTTCCTAACATTGCGATATGCTAGAGAATTGATAAACAAAATAAACCTCAATACTTTAGTGCAGTGGTCCTGAATAAGAGGTCCGAGGATCCCTGGGATCCCACAAGGACCGGGATGTGCTAGTAAATGTTTAGCAACTATTCCTGAGCTGAAAATGTGTCTATGATATACTTTTAATTTTAATCTGAACTATTAATACTTTTTAAAGTCTAGACAATCAACAAAACAATAAAACAAGCCCAGACTTGGTTTGCCAATTTTCAAAGTATAAATGCTCATACTAAAAATTTAGCAATTAAAAATTGCTAAATTAAATTGCTTAAAATTAAAAAAATTTAAAAATTAAAAATAAATAAATAAAAATGAAAAATATTGCTAAAAATTAAAAGCCTGTTGGAACTGCAATCTTTTCAGGAGGTTAGAAGATCACTCTTTTTTCATAATAATAATAATTTCTAATATGGTAAATATCAGTAGAGATAACTTACATAAACTAAAGCTCTTTGAAGTCCTCAATAATTTTTAAAAGTGTAAAGGGGGTCCTGAGACCAAGTAGTTTGAAAACAGTTACCTATATCCATTGATAATAGATATCAACTTCCCCTAGTCAAGATTACAACCCATCCACAGTATCTCATGCTGTATAGTTCTAATTTAAGATCTCCAAATGAACTTCCACAGAAGAGCCATCTAACACATTTCTTAGCCTCTTTATACTTCAGGGATACCAATGCAGCCTTTGGAATTTCCATTTGGTATACCTTCATTCTAACTGTATCAAGTCAAAAAGGAGGTATTAAACTCTTACTATGTGGCTGGGCCACCTCCTTTTCCAATCATATTTCTCCTTAATGTTATTCCTAATGCCACTTCTTGCACATAGCTCATGGCTGGAGATATGCTGGACTCACCTCACACCTCTCCATGGCCCTTTGAAGGTCAACAGTAACCTTGAATCTTCAGATATTAAGGTGTTCTGGGTTTGCAATCTTGCATCATCCCTGGGCCAGCTCAGTGATTATTCCTGGGAGCACTACAGAGTTTCCCAAATATGATCCAACCTATCCTCTTTGTTAGGAGCAGGATCCCTAAATCCTGGTGTGTGTGTGTGTGTGTGTGTGTGTGTGTGTGTGTGTTGGGCATGGGCAGAGGCAGTGAGGGATTAGGGTTGCAAATGAAGGATGCAAAAACAATATAGATTGATAAATCTTATTTAAAAATAAAAGGGAGAGAGGCAGTTAAGAGGATAATAGAAACCAGTAAAGACAAGGCACGATAAATGTTTAAAGGGTAGATCTATTTTGTGTCTTTTCCCATCTCCCCACTATAACTCTTCTATTGTAGATAAAATCTGATGAAAATGAACATTAAGGGGGCGGAGCCAAGATGGCCGCATGAAAACAGCATCTTGCCAGAGCTCTCTCACAAGTTCTGTTGGATTCCTATAAAAAAGTGAATCTGAGAAGATTTGAGAGAGTTAGAAATTGCGAGCAGTCTGAGTGGGGCAAATTTCCCAGCCGGGAGAATCTGAAAGGCTGAAGGAACGAATCTGTAGGCTAGGAGAGTGCTCGGCAAGCGGAGCTGCCCCAGACGGGACCAAAGCAGAAGCGGCTGGCCGGAAAACCCGTGTGGGAGACAGACTGGGAGAAAGCCGGGCTCCTGAAACCAGCGCAGATCCCCAGGCCTCCCAACACAGGGCGGCACTCTGTGGAAGCGACGAGAGGCAGCGCAACGCCACCTACTGTGAGATACCAGCTCCTGAGGCTTGCAGCTCAAAGGTTTCAAATGCTTCTTGAGCTTCCGGGAGACATAATGGCCAGGTAAAATGGCTCTAATCCCTCCCCTCCCCACCCAGAGAATTCCTGGGGTGGGGGGGGGAAGAACGCTGGAACAGAGGAGACAGAAGTGGGGCTTCAGTGGCCGAGTAGTTGGAGTACCTGAGTACCAGAGGGGCAGAGCTAGCAGGGGTCAACACCAGGAGCCCAGACATACTCTTGCTCCCCCAGGGG
>CM053622.1:631532071-631579982 GCA_028646595.1 Phalanger gymnotis | reverse complement strand
TTTTTTTTTCTTCTCTCTTTTGTATTTGTTGTTGGGTTCTGTTTCTTTTTTTTTTTTTGATTCTGTTTCGTCTTTCTCATGAGTCATGAGAAAATGTATAAATTAATTCAATGCCTAGTTATACCTGGAAGTTATATGAGACTCCATGCCTTCTCGGGGAGGGAGGTGGGGGGAGGGAGGGAAGAAAATCTGGAACCCAAAATTATGTAGAACTGTTTGTTGCAATCTAAAAATAAAAAAAATTTTAAAAAAAGAAAATGAACATTAAAAGAAGCTGCCAAGGAGAAGGGAAAGTGTGGCAATAAGGGAGAGAGTGCCATTGCCGGGTAGAGAGGTTGATGTGCTGCCTGTTAAATATATGAGCATCTTTGATATTTTGACACCAACTGCTTCCTTACATTTCCCACTCTTTCACCCCCCACTCAATTCGACTGGCCAGTTCTACTGGCCTAATTTGCAAAGCAGTAAGGGTCCTTCAAAAGTGTGGGACTTTCATAAATTCAGAATATCCATTTTAAAACCAACTACCATAAAAAGTCAGAGGCTCATGATGTAAGAAAAGAACTGCAAGGGAGGCGTTAGCCCATGCGGGTCAGCCAACCCATTAATAAAATAGGCTCTGGTTGTTTCTGCTGCTGGAGGAATCCATTGTTGGAGCACCAAGGTGAATGGGTGGGTGGGATGGGGGAGTCAACAGTGACACACAGCAACCAGAAGGAATCTGAGTCCATTCCCTGGGATGCTAGACCAATTACTCTCAGCCAGGAGGTTAGCAAAAAGAGGGAAAGGAACTCTACAAGGATTCCCTTGAGGACAAAGAACAATGCTCATGTATTATACTCTCCCCGTACAAGACCTGGCATGGAGCCACCTAGGAACCTTCTTCCTTCTCATTATCTACCTCATATTTTTTTAACGAGGTAAATCCATATATGCCTGAGCAAAGAGATCACCTATACCAAAGGAACAATCCCCACAGGTTCTGTTGACATCAAAAGTTTTAGCAGGCCAAGTATGTTCCAAGGGAGACAACAGGGGTTGGGGTAGAAGGAGTGGGAAAGGAACATGGTCTTGCCCACCGTTTAAAGTTTATACCTGCTTGGGAGCAAACAGATCTGCTTAGTGTTTATCGCCTGCCTTGGATTTCCTGATAACAGCAGCATATGTCCTGCAGCCTTCCTACATATCCTTCTATGCCCTGGCACTGAGTTCTAATTAGCAGTTTTGGTCTATGATGCAAGGTGCCCAAATATGCCCTCAGATCAACTTTGAAAAATATTTTCAATTGGTAACTGAGACTCCAGGACACTATGCTGTGGAGAGGCACAGAGACATAGCTAGAAAGGGTATTCATCCTTTCAGTCCCTCCCTTTCATAAAAGAGAATAGGCTGAAGAACAAACAGGCCAGAGAAAAAATTCACCTGGGGTGTGGCTCCCTAAGGTGTGGTGCCCTTTGGTAGTAAGCGCCATCTGGTAGGTTCCCATTCTGCCTAATTATTCTTGATCGCTATGTGCTATGCTCAGTTGTTTCTACTCTACTAAAGAAGAGCAGTCCTCTAAATTTCAGTGCCCTAGAACAAAGCCCAAGCCACCCAGCCCTAGTTAAGTGTCTGTTCCCTCAGATACAACAATAATAGTATTGTGCTCCCTCTAGGGGTTTTGATTTATTATAGGGTGATCATAATACTCAGAAATCCCTTGAGTTCTAAAATCAAGGATGCAAAGATAGAGATGAATTTAAAGAATCCAAGTTTTGTTAACATCACTGCAAACACGCTAGGTAAGTGACTGATATCTCAACAACACTTCATATGGAGTGTTACCAATTTTCAATTGGTAACTGAGACAGCTCTTCTTCCTATATCCATGACTTTACATTATTTGCTCTAGGTATTACAGATTTAAAGGCATCATATTTCCTCAAGAAAAACTCCCCAAGAGAAAAATTCTATTCAATTAAAAATTTTTAAATGCCTGCTATGTGTAAGGCACTGGAGATATAAAGAAAAAAAATCCCTGCCCTTGGGAAGCTTACATTCTACTGCTAGAAAAAAACATGAACACAAATGATCAAGTGTAAAATCTATAAAATATCGATATGGGGTGATGGGTGGTGGTGGTGGTGAAGAGAAATCAACCAAAGAGAACCAAGAGAACCGAGGGAACCAAGAGAAACCTCATAGCACACTTTTATGTAAGCTTGCTACTGACTCATCTGCCCTTATTTAACAATCATTTCAATAATACCCACTCACTCAGGGCAATTGTCTTCTTGTTATCTTGCTTGAGTCTGTCCTCTGGGACTGTTGACTAGAAAAGCTGTCATGTCTGGGGCTAGAAGCTTTTATCATCTGGCACAGAGTATGCCAGAACGAACAGTTACGGTTCTCATACTCACCCATTGTCTAGCTACATCAGTAGTTTGTTCCTGAAATTAATTTTCTTTTGCTATATGCTAAACATAATGTCAGGGCAGCCAGGGACAGCACATAGAACACCGGGCCTGGAGTCAGGAAAACTCATCTTCCTGAGTTCAAATCTGGCCTCAGACACTTACCAGCTGTGTGACCCTGGACAAGTCGCTTAACCCTGTTTGCCTCAGTTTCCTCAACTGTAAAATGAGCTGAAGAAGGAAATGGAAAACCACTCTAGCATCTCTGCCAAGAAAACCCCAAATGGGGTCAGGAAGACTCAGACATGACTGAAATGACTGAACAATAACAAAGCACTAACTTAAACATCTGTGTTTGCTGTTTTGTAGCACTATCACTATTCTCCCCTTCAAGAAAGAAAGGTTGGTTAGTTTTTTTAAGCAAAACTAATGGATAATTATATCTAGGGAACAAAAATCCCTGCTCACAAACACAATATGATTATATATGTACATGATATATGATTATGTGACTTAATATATGATTACATAAGTTAATAGCTCATACTCAGAGCTTAGGGAAATCTTAGGGAAACATGCTATAGTAGAAAGCATACTAAAGCTAGACTCAGAGGCCTTGGGTTACAGTCCTAGGTCTGTTACTTACTAGTTGTATGGCAGTTTCCTCACCTGTAAAATTGATATAACAACAACTGTTCATAGCTAACTAAGGCAGGGCAACCAGAACTTTGTCCCAGGGTACCAACATGCTTTCTCCTCCTGGCAGTTCTCTGGCTAATTATCCCCTGATCATTCACCTGATCCCAGGCAGCTATCCCTAGGGCCATAGTGCCATGGTGTCTCTCTCCTTCCCCCTAACTATAGTTCCCCTAAATGATGTGTCCCGTCCACATCTACCTGAGGCAGATGGAGATATCAGGACCATCAGTCCCAGGATAAGGGTATGACTCGGACTTTCTGGTCTTTCTCTCTCTCTCTCTCTCTCTCTCTGTTTCTCATAAGGGTTAAGTGACTTGTCCAGGGTCACACAGCTAGTTAGTGTCTGAGTCCAGATTTGAAATCACATCATCTTGACTCCAGAGCTGGTTTACTTTATCCACTGTGCCATCCAGCTGTCCCTTGTCAACTACTCTCTCTTCCAGTCTAACTACACCCAAAATATATTCTGCATTTCACACCTTCCATTACTGCTCAAATAAGTTTACCCTAGGTATAGTCATGACTCTCTACCTGCCAGATATTATATTCATAGCAGTGTGATGGGCATCCTGACTCAGGAGAGGGTGACCTCAATAAATATGGGTGGGTCAGTCCTAATTGTACAGCTCAAATCTATTTTTAATAGGCAAAATTTCTTTGGAAAAGCATTTGCCAAACTGAATTAGGGAGCAGTTTGAAACACTTGCTACAATCAGTGAACTACTGCCAGAATTCTCTCCACATTTCCAATCCACCCATTTGGTGCAAGTGACAATCTCTTTAGTAGCTCTGGAATGGGAGAAATAGAACGAGCTTTTGAATATGTAAGAGCCTCTCAACTTGCCTTAAAAAAAAAGAACAGATGCTGATATTTTAACCCTGGAGAAGCTAATGAAATGAACATCTGTTTTTAGCCTGGCCCTCACAAGTGTCATGGTATCACCCTTGATTATCGTAAGCACCATGTCTTTTCTTGACTGAAGAATCAAAATGAGAGTATTGGGCTAAGAGGCAAAAAGAGACCTTTCACTGAACTGGGAAGAGGAGAGAGTTGGGAAATCCTGCCAAAGAACACAGGCTAATCTTTGTTCATAGATGAGTGTGAACAAGAGAGAAAAGTCCTGCTGGGATAAAGAGATATTTTTGTGTTATAAATTGCAGGAGTAGTTGCAATGTCACCCAAACACACAAGCTCTGCTTCGAAGCTGGGGTTTTATATAAGTGTAACTAATGTTGGCATTGTTTTATCAGGAAACCATCTCTCACTTAACCCAACTAAATGTGCCTTTAAGAATGTGAGCGTGGTAAAATGCCATGTGGAAACAAAGGTTATTGGCAACCCTGGGCAGCAGTCACCCAGACTTCTAGAATTTTCTCATGTGATAGTATACCTCACTGAACAGAACATCTCATTGGAGGCAGGCAAGCTGCCCTCCTTGGGGGATCTCAATCCCTCTGCAAGGTAATATATAATAAATGGCCAGTCATGTTGGGCCCATGGTGGAGTAATGAGTTTAAATCAGCACACAAAGGGAACAACGGACTCCAAATAGATATCCTTTCCATTCCAGAAACAGTATAGACATGAAACACCAATCAATCATTTTCAGCCCCATCAGAGTCCCTCCCACCTTGTACTGCAGCTTTGCTGACTTCAAGAGGAGGAGATGGCAAGGGAGGAAGATCGAGAGGAAGGGAGGCAGAGACAAAGACAGAAACAGAAACAGAAAGCCAGAAAGAGAGAGATAGAGACAATGAAAGGGGGAGGGAATAGAGAGAAAGAGAAGACAGGAGGGAGGGAGAAAAGAAGAGAGGAATGTGAGCATTTCCACTATAATTTTTGTCATTTAAATAATATACCTTTATAAATTTTGAACTAGAAGAAGAACCCAGAGAGCAAACAGGACGATAGCAAAGTTCATCTACGTGTTGATTTTTTACAGCTTTTCCAAAATGTACAGTGGGAATCAGTTTGGAGATTTTCCTGAGTTATCGAGGCAGTTCATGTAAACTGTTTTTTTTTTTATTTGAAGCTTGAATTTTCTGCTGACGTCCCCTTAGAATATCTCTCCTGGATAAAAACTATCTTTAAATGTAATTGGAAAAGATAAAATATTATTCCTAAAAAAAAAGTAAAAAACACATAAAAAAACTCTCTGCTGGATTTGTGCAAAGGAAATCCCATATCCCTAGATACTTCATGAGATGTTGTTTTACTTTCCAGAGATAATCAGGGTCAAACTGCCACGCTCAGACCTCAGCCCTTCTGAAATTTTTCACACAGATAAATGACGGGGGTTAGGAACCTAACTGTTGCTGGATGTTTTAGGGTGTTGGGTTTTTTTTCTACCTCAGGAAAACTCATTTTACTTTCTGGGACCAGGCAGTAACAAAATAATTTCTAATATCTTATATCTGTCTTCTCTTGGAGACCTGCCAGAGGATTGTGCTGCTTAAATGCTAATAGCATAAAATGAGACTTCAAAAGGATTCCATTATGTATTATTGTCCAAAGCAATGCACTATTTCTGTGGTCTTCGTTCCAGTTAAACACCACCGCTTCCTGATCACACACAGACCCCAGGCCTTTGCACACACACACATACACACACACTGGTCAGGGCTCACTAAATATCTGTGGATTCGATATTTTGAACGTGACCAGAAACACAGGAGTGCATTCACCAAGGGTGACCTGCTCTACCACGGGAAGGTGACTGAAGAGAGCCAAGCTGCCTGAGCTCTCATTTCCCTTTGGCATATCTCCAAAGGCAAACCATGCCTGTGAAGGGCATTCATTATCTGTCAAGGGATTCATCCTGGGTGTGGAATTAACAAGAGGCAAGGAATGCTGAAAAAAAATTCACTGAATTACCCAAGTGTTTTCAACTTGAGGCTCTCTTGAGCAGGGAAGGATTTGAGTAAGGGATGTTTTGTCCTCGGGGTAAATGCCCGACCTCTGTCCTATAAGTATCCCAGGGCCATTCGATCGGTCTGCCATTCACTGGCAGCAGTAGCAAGACCTACCCTTACAAAGGTGAAAGAATGAGGATAGAGAGGAGGAGGGGGAGGGGAAAGGGAATTAATCAGTCTGGATTTGTGTAATTCAGGTCATAGATGTTGATAAGCTCTTTCCCTAGGATTCACTTCTAATGTTCAGTAGCCTTTGGGGATGTGTTCTGGACTGTGCAGTGGTGGTCCTGTCTAATAATTAATCACCCAGGTCCTTGGTTTACCAGGAGTAGATCCTGACTAGCATAGGTGCAAGGGACCAGGGAAGCAGCAAGGCAGGCTGCAGATGCATTTCCTCTCAGTGCCAGGAAAGGTTCTAATTCAAAAACAAATCTATTTATCGCTTTCCAACTGCACGACAGGGCAGGGCATCCGGAGGCAGGGTGGAGCATCAGATTGTTCAACAGTAGTTATGGCGCCTGGCCAAGGGAAATTTCCCATTTTGTGAAGGCTCTTGTTGGTCACTCAGCAGTGGCTATGAAGGTCCAGGAGCACGGGAGCAAAGAAAATCCATCCTTCAAGCTAAACAAAGAAGGGCTTTAGCCAATGGCTTCCACCAAAGAGTTTTCAAACTCGGCCAGCAGTCTGCCAAACACCCAATAAAATGTAATTGGGAAATGTTTAACAAAATAAATAAAAATCTAATACAACCTAGATAATGGTAATTTGTGGTTTTCTAAGTCATCATGAGACAGGCAGGTATCTATTTCAACTACCAATCCTCTATTTTCTATCTGCCAAACTGCTCATTCGAAGTTCACTATAAGCTGATCACCTGAAATCTCAACATCATGCTGTCAGCTCAGCTTTGGATATTCAATACTTTCCCAATTCTCTGGTGCTTACTTTCCCTTTGATTGGAGGGCTGGAGAGTGGAGCACTAAACTTCTCCTAAAACTTTCCTTTATAAAGGGCTGGAATCTGGATTTTTCAGATAATTCTTCACTTGCAGTTCAGGTAGCCCCTGCTTCCCCCTGCTCCCCCCACTTTCCTTTTTTGGGGGAGATACATTGTCTTTTCCCATTAGATTATAAACTTCTTGTGTCCTAATTTTAGCGTATTTGTATATTCTTAGCAAATGCTTGGCACATAATAGGCACTTAATAAATGTATATTGAATTGAATTGGGGTTTGACACCACTAGCTTATAGCATAGATCCACACCTTTCCACCTTCTGCCATATCAGAGATCCATGGTGACTTGGCAGGCAGGTGCTGACTTTTTCTTTCAGTTAAGGGGACACAAGCTTTTGCCATAGGAGTAGCAATGTGGGCAGAAGTGGGCAGCTTGGCCCTTTTTCCTCCAGAGTTCCTATTACCTGCTTAAGGCTTATCAGAGCTTCAGAGCAATTTGCATGACCTTGGAGGAGGGAGAGGAAGGAAAGAGTTTGTGGGAGATTAACTTTATTTTTGTAGGATAGTTATTTTACTGCTTAGCTTTTTCCCCCTATTTATCTGGATGTCCCTTCCCAATTAAATACTTTGCTATTTAATTTGTGACTTTCTACTGGTCTATTAGTAGGCACTAGACGGGGGGTTGGGCATTAAGTGGGGATATGAGGTACATAATACTCCCACACCAACTCAAGCAGTATGTGATTTCAGAATGGAGTGGAATAAACATTTTATATTTATGAATGGGAATGTGAGATAAGAAAAGAAAATGATAATGAAGAGGCAGTGTCAGATTTGTCCAAAGTGTTCTTTGTTCTTAACACTATTATCATGAGAAGCACTTTTTGTCACCTAAGCAAGGTTGGACAATCTGGCAAATTGCTCAGAGGCCTAAGAAAGTGAGTTATTCATACTTAGAGTTATTGTTCTCTCCCCAACAACTCTAACAATAGCTAACATTTACACAAGGTTTGCAAATTGCTTTACATGTATTATCTCATTTACTCTTCAAAACAACTATGAAGTAGGTCCTGTTTTTAGCCCCACTGGAAGAAATAGCAAACCACTCAATATCTTTGCTAAGAAAACACCAAATGGGGTCACAAAGAGTAGGACACAACTGAACGACAACAATTTTACAGATAGGAAACTGAGGCTGGGAGAGATTAGGTCTACCCAGAGTCATGGCTGATAAATATTTGAGGCACGATTCAGAGACAGATTTTCTTGACTCTAAGCTTCACACACCACCTTAGCTACCTCAAATACCCTTTTATGCACTTGAGATTGTATCATAGATCTGGGGCTGAAAGAAACCTTAAACACCATCTAGTCCAATTCCCTCAGATCTCTCTTCTAAAAAAATTTCTTGATGCTCTTTTTTTACAACAAGTATTTCCTGATTTAAACCCCACATTAAGCTCCTCTCTTCTAACAAACAAAAAAATTAAAAAATTAAGTAAAATTAAGTAAGTAAAAAATTAAGTAAAAGTGACTGACAAAAAGTGATAGTGTCCAACAACGTATACTGCATTTCAACCCTTACCTCTCTATGAAAAAGAGGGAGATTTGTTTTGTTATTTGTTCTCCTATACCAAGATTAGTCATTGCAATTCATCTGAATTCAGCTGTTGTTTTCATTTATATTAACACAGTCATTGTGTAACCTGGTTCTTATTTCCTTACTCTTTATGAGTTCGTATAAGTCTTCCTATTTTTCTCTAAATTCCTTTCATCATTTCTTATAATAAAATAATGTTCCATGACATATATCCCACAATTTGTTTAGTAATTCCTCAGTCAATTGACATCTACTTTGTTTCTAGTGCTGCTGTGAATATTTTGATATTTATGAGACTTTTCTGTCTTTGACCTCCTTAGAAGATATAGGCATATCTCATTTTATTGTGCTTTGCTTTATTGCACTTCACAGTTACTGAGTTTTTGACCAATTGAGGGTTTGTGGCAACTCTGCATGCAGCAAATCTATTGACGCCATTTTTCCAATAGCATGTTGGACAGCATCCTGTCTCTGTATCACACTTTGTAATTCTCACAATATTTCAAACTTTTTCATTATTATTCTCTCTGTTATGGTGATCTGTGATCATTGATCTCTGATGTTGCTATTGTAATTGTTTTGGGACACCACAAACCGTGTCCATATAAGACCATGAACTTGATAAACTTTGCATGTGTTCTGACTGCTCCTCTTACCCTTTGTTCTCCCATCTCTCTCCCTCTCCTTGGGCTTCCCTATTCCCCCAAGATACAACAATATTGAAATTAGGCCAATTAATAACTCTTCAATGGTCTCTGAGGATCAATTCATGTGGTAAACTTCATTTTTTCTTATTTTAAGAAATAAGCCACTCCAACCTTCAGCAACCACAGCCCGGATCACTCAGCAGCTATCAACATCAAGGCAAGACCCTCCACCAGCTAAAAGATTAGGACTTGCTGAAGGCTCAACTGATTGTTACCATTTTTTAGCAATAAAGTATTTTTAATTACGTATGGGCTTTTTAGACATAATATTATTGCACATTTCATAGACTACAGGAGAGCATAAATGTAACTTTTGTGTGCACTGGGAAGCTAAAAAAATTCATGTGTCTCTTTTTATTGCTATATCTTCTTTATTATGATGGTCTGCAACTGAACCTGCCATATCTCCAAGATATGCCTGTATGCCCAAAGACAAGGTCATGAGGTCCCCTCCTTTCTCTTCATATCCTTTTGTCTCTTTAAGAAAGTATTATAACTACCTTGAATCAGTCTATCTCTTTCCAATCCAATATTAATACTGATGCTTAAGTAATTTTTTGATATACCAATGATCTATTTAGAAATCTTCATTTGTTTCTAATTGCCTATAAAATAAAGTTCCTACAAATTTATTGCCTTTTTTCTTTTTTCTTTCTTAATTTAAAAATCATAAAACAGAATGTTAATCAAATGAATTCAGAAAACAGACTAGGAGAATTTACCACCTCACATCCCTTTTTTATTTTTGAAGGAGACAATATTAATCCTTCCCAATCTTATTGCCAAATTTATTGCTTACCAGCCATATTTTTTTAAACCATGAAAATAGAAGGAAATGGAATGTTGATGACAAAAGAGAATGGAATGTTATCTCTTACAGTTGTGGGGAGGTAGAAAATCCTTAGTTATTCAAAAAATAGAAAAAAATATAGGTGGTTAAATAGAGAAATATGGTATAAAAACAAAGAACTTTTGTATGACAAAATATATACATATAGGATAAAAAGGAAAGAAAGAGATAAAAGAAAAAATTTGTGCTACAAATATTTCTGATAAAAGGTTGATTTCTAAAACCTATAAAGAATTGACACTTTACTGATTACAGGTGAAATACAGGAGAAAGTTAAAAATACCAACCCTGGCATTCATGGCCCTCCACAATCTAGCACTAAACCTGCCAATCTGACCTTACTTCATACTATTCCCTTTCCTGTTTTTTATCCTACGGCCAAACAGTTCTGCCCCTCATCACCCATTTTCTTTCTGACTCCTCCTTTCTCAACACCTTTCCTAACACTGTTCCCCATGCTTGGAAGATTTTCCCCAGATTTGTTTTAGTTACAGTTCACCCATTCCTTCAAGGATTAATTTACACTCCCTCTACCCCCACCCATTACCCCTCGATGTCTCATAGGACCTTGGACCACTCTGTACATTTCACGTTCACTCTTGTGCCTGGCATACCTGGCATATCGTCCTTTTTGACTGAAGAGTGGGATGGTATCAAGTCTCTCCCATATGAAGTCAAGTCAACAAGAACTTATTAAACTTTCATACTGTGCTAAACACTGGAAATACAAATAATGGCAAAAACAATTCCTGCTCTCAAACAGCTCACATTCTAATAGGGAACAAGATATATAAAGGGCAGGCTGGAGGTCATCTCAGAGAAAAGTCACTAGAATTGGGTGGGACGAGGAAAGACTTCTTGTAAAAGGTAGGATTTATGCTGAGATTTGAAGGAAGTTTAGGAAAGCCAGGAGGGGGAGCAATCCAGGCAGAACTGGCAGAGTAAAAAGGCCTGGAGGTGGAAAATGGAATGCCGTGTGAGAGGAAAACAGCGAGAAAGACAATACTAGTGGACCTTAGGGTATATGGAGGGGAGCAGAGCATTAAAAGACTGGAAAGGCAGGAAAAGGCCAAGTCGTAAAGGGCTTTGATCCTGGAGATAACAGGAAACCACTTTCACAATCCAGTTCTAACCTCCATTTCCAGTCTTATTATGCATCACTGCCCTTCATTCACTCTATGGTCCAACCATATTGGTCTTGCTGTTCCTCACACTTCACACTCTATTTTTCATCTACATGCCCTTATGCAGTCTGTACAGCCCATGCCTAGAACATACTCTCTCCTCTCTTATCCTCTTAGCATCCCTAGTTTATTTCAAAGCTCTGCTCAAGCCACGTAAATATTGACTCAAAATGAATTAAACTCATATTACGTAGCAGGAGAGGGGGATCTCCCACCCAAATTCATAAACTCCATGTTTATAAGATCAAGGACCAGGTAGAATTTAGTTTGCCCCACCAGGAAACAATAAACTCTGCTCTAGGCAGAGTGGAAATGCGGACACCCCAATCCTATGGTAGTTGACTTTGCCCTCCACAAACCTGTTAAGCATCATGTTTGAAAAGAGCCAAACACCCGCCAATGTACCTATTTCATCTGCCCACCTCCATCCCCCTCACCAGGAAGATGAGGTCACTCTTGTCCCAAGAAGAAACGGCTACCCCTGCTTCCTTCTTCCTTTCATACCTTCCATTCCCCCAAAGTCCAATTTCCCTCAGGAGCTAGTCATACCTTCCTTCTGAGAGTGTGATGGGGAAGATGGCTGGGGCTTAAGGAGCTTTGAACTCCTTAAATCAGGGATGGGGAACCTGCAACCTCAAGGCCACAGGCGGCCTTCTAGTTTCTCAGGTGCGGCCTTTTGACTGAGTCCAAGTTTCACAGAACAAATCCTTTTATTAAGGGAATTTGTTCTGTGAAGTTTGGATTTAGTCAAAGGGCTGCACTTGAGGATCTAGAGGGTCATATGTGGCCTTGAGGTTGTAGGTTCCTCACTGCTGCCATAAATTCACCTGCATTAGGATGTGTTTCTATTCAGGACAGAGAAGAGCCAAAGGTCAAAAATCTCACTGGAGAGTGTGAGAGCTTGATTCTGTGAACACAGTCTGTGCATAGGATGTATGGGATTGCTCAGTGCACACTGGAGAGGACAGGTGATATTCTGTTTCAACAGAAATCTCTGCATAGTAAAAAAGACTGCCAAGTCACAGCCGGTAACCCATTTAATTCCTACAATAATCAACAGAACTATAACACACCAGGTTGGATGATATCCCTTGGAGGTGTGTGTAATGTGATTTAAACAGCCTGTAGAATGTATAGAAACCCAGAGATAAATTGTCCTTCAGAATACAGTCTTTGGGATTATTTTTTTAATTAATAAGAGCCAAGATTTAGATCTGGAAGAGACCCCAGAGGTCATCAGTCCAACCCCCTTATTTTGCTGCTGAGGAAGCCAAGAGGTTGAGTAACTTTGAGCAGCTGAGCTCAGATTGGAGCCTAGGTTTCCATGGTTCAAAATCAAGTGTTCTGCTCATTGCACCATAGCTGTCTCCAAATCCTGTATTTTCAATATAAAAGAAGAGACTTTTTTTCCTTCTTCTTAGAAATGGGTGTGATATTTAAAAAGTTCAAGAGACATAGTTTCTGGGTAATTAGTCATTTCATTAATAATGCTAACATGTTAGTAATAAAAGAGATCGGTGGCATTCTCGAATGCCAAAAACCCTCATGGTGGAGGGCTCACAACTTATATGTCCTTGGAAAAATGAGTTCCTGAGAGTGGCAACAACTCTAACTGGTTAACAATTAGTAAGGAAATTAATAGAATAATGAGATGCGGGCTCATTTGAGGGTCTTCAGGGTATGTGACTTGGATCACCCAAGTCCTGATCCAAAGAGATTTATCAATTTCCATATAAACCTTCCTGACAGAAGGGAGAATCCACATTTTCCTATTATATGATCTGAATAAACACAATAGGCAGGAACCCACCCATTCCCCTAAACTTGGGATTTTTTTCCTGTCTTTGATTGGATCTTAGCCTGGGTAAGTCTTTGCCCAAGATTCCCCACACTTGTTGATTTCTGGATGAGGAAGTAGAAAAGGAGGAAAACTTTGGTCCAAATTCAATAATTAGTTATTCATACAAGAGAGAAGTAATTATTTCTCCCGTGGGATAGACTGAAACAATCTTTCCCAAAGAAGGTTGACTTATGGAAGGAAAATCAAGTACTGAGACATCCTATAAGGAATCATTCTTTTATCGTACTTCCTAGAGTTTCCATGCCTGAAAGCTGGCATTTTGAGTTATACTTTTTAAGATGCAGCAAAGTGGAGAAGACAAGGAAAACAATGACATCACATCCCAAATCTTATGCTCTGAGGTGAAGTTTTTGGGAAGACTCCCAAGAACAGTCAGGTAACAACACTTAAAAGCTATGGTCACCAGATTTCTATTTTTGTCTCTGACCAGGTGGGCAGCTCTGAAAAGATTCAAATATCAGTGACTCTCAGCTTGTTGTTGGGGTCCAACTCCTCATGACCCCATTTGGGGTTTTCTTGGCAGAGATACTGGAGTGATTTGCCATATCTTTCTCCAGCCCATTTTACAGATGAGGAAACAGAGGCAAACAGGGTTGAGTGACTTGCCCAGGGTCACACAATTAATAAGTGTCTGAGGCTAGATTTGAACTCAGGTCTTCCTCACTCCAGGCCCCGCACTCTAACCTCTGTGCCATCTAGCTACCCCAATGAATACTTACATGTAAGAAGAAATATATGACCCAAATGTGGTCACAAAGAGTTGGACATGACTGAAAACAACTGAACAACAACAAAAATGGTCCAAAAAGGAGATGAGTTACTTTTAAGATAAGAATGAGGTAATACAGACAGACCTGTTACATAAGTATTCTTTTAAATGAAAGGTAGGAAGGCCTCCAGCACATTGACTGGGGCACTTGGTTTGGGGCCTCCTTTACACTTTAAAAATTAATTGAGGATGTTTATACTCTTAACAATTACTGAGGATCCCTTTATGCCTTAAAAATTATTGAGGCTCCCAAAGAGCCTTTTTACCACATTAGAAAGTTAAATTGATATATTTTAAAATATTAATTAATTCATTAAAAATAAATGTATTACATGTTACAGGTCAGCTAGGTGGCTCAGTGGACAGAGCACTAGGTCTAGAGTCAGTAAGACCTGAGTTCAAGTATGGCCTCAAATGCTTACTAGCTGTGTGACCCTGGGCAAGTCACTTAACCCTTTTTGCCTCATTTTTCTCATCTGTAGAATGGGCTGGAGAAGGAAATGTCAAACCACTCCAATATTTTTTTGCCAAGAAAACCCCAAATGGGATTAAAAAAAAATAAAAGAGTTGGACATGTGTAACGGCAAGCAAAGTGGGACGTTTTACTGTTTTTTCTTTTGGAGTGCTTCTCAGCACTAAGGCAATCAAGTGCCTTTGATTGAGTCTTGTTTTTGATTGAATCAAGAGTCTTTGATGACCTGCTTAAGTCACAAGAAAGCCTAAGTCACATGAGTTTGAGCCACATGGTTGTGATGCCCTCTGACCCTGAAGAAGTGTATATATGCTCTGAGGTTAGCATTTTGCTTTGGGGCTCACTCATTGGAAGAGTGTTCATATGATTTGGCCAGACAAGACTATGAGTAGCCATTAAGGAGCCCCAGGGCTTTGAAAACCCAGATGTTGGTGCTTCTCTTTCCAGTAACTATGTATGTATTGCTATGGACAGATAGAAGCCCTGTCTGCTGATTTGTATTATTTGCTCTGTTTATATAATTTCTGCTTATAATTTCTGTTTGCTTTTTCTCTGAAGTTCAGGGTGCTGACTTTTTATCCTGAACTAAGTGAATGATATATGTATGTTTAATTAAAGTGAGATTGTTAACCCCTTTAAGTTGCTTTCCTTCAGAAAAGCAGCCCTCCTGTGTGCTGGTATTGTTAGTCTTAAACCTCCACAGCAGCTGCTTGTAACATTGGTGTTACAACATGACAAATCAACTAAACAACAAAACAAATTATATATTAAGATAGCTTTTTATGAAAAATAACTATATATTTTTAAAAACAGTAAGAAGAGTGGCATTGTTTTTCATATTTTCACAACTCTCTTTAATGTCTGGCTTAATAGAAGACAACTGGATTCTTTCATCTTCTGCATCCAATCTGTTGTGATATGTTGTTTTGGTTAAAGTGTAAGAAGAAAATCTGGCCTCACACAGATATGTAGTTGGAAAAGAAAGGCTTGTTTTAAAAGGTAAATAACATCTTAGCATTATTATAGAAATAGTTTTGACCTTCCAGAGAGCTGGAAAGGGTCTTTCAGAGCATACTTTGAACTGATGCTGTAAGTGGAAAGCAAGTTAACATCTATGAAAACAAGAATAAAATAGAATGATACATAATCAAGGGCTAAACAGGTTATGCAAGCTATGGTTACTACGCTACTTGTAAGCCAGGGATACCCTTCTCCCACAAGGGGGAATTTCCTTAGACTGACACAGACTAAGTTCAGCCTTGAGGCAGTTATGTAGATCAGTGGATAGAGCTCTGAACCCAGATCCAGGAAGACCTGCATTCAAATTCAGACTCAGACATTTACTACTTGTGTGGCCTTGGGCAAGTCATCTAACCTCAGTGTCCTCAACTGTAAAGTGGGGACAATAACAGCACCTACTTCCTAGAATTGTTGTAGGAATTAAACTATTTTTTGTGAAGACCTTAGCACTTGGCCCATAGTAGGCACTTAATAAATGTTTGGGGATGGGGAGAACTGACTCTAAAGGGAAGGGATTAGGCTTTTCTTCTATTCTCTGGTTCATTATGTCTTGACCTTAAAATCCCAAAGAATATTTTCTTTCTTTATATATAATCAATTTATTTATTTTTATTTTTCAACATTCACTTGCATAAGATGTTAAGTTTTACATTTTCTCCCTTCCTTCTCCTCCCCCCACCTCAAGATGGCATGCAGTCTGGTATAGACTCTACATATACATTCATATTAAATGTATTTTCACATTAGTCATGTTGTAAAGAACTAGAACTAATGGGAGGAACCCTGAAAAAGGAGAAACAAAACAAAACAACAAAAGAAAAGGAGAGAGAACAGTATGCTTCCATCTGCATTCAGACTCCCCAGTTCTTTCTCTGTATGTGTATAGCATTTTCCATCATGAATCTTTTGGAGTTGTCTTAGATCCCTGCATTGTTGAGAAGAGGTAAGTCTATCAAAGTCAGTCATCACACAATGTGGCTGTTACTGTTTACAATGTTCTCCTGGTTCAGCTCATTTCATTCAGCATCAGTTCATATAAGTCTTTCCAGGTTTTTCTGAAGACTTTTCATCATTTCTTATAGCATAATAGAAATCTGTTACATTCATATACCACAACTAGTTCACCCATTCCCCAATTGATGGACATCCCCTCAATTTCCAACTCTGCTCCCAGAAAAAGAGCTGCTATAAATATTTTTGTACATGTAGGTCCTTTTCCCTTTTTTATGATATCTTTGGAATACAGACCTAAAAGTGGTATTGCTGTATATGCACAGTTTTATAGCCCTTTGGGCATAGTTCCAAATTGCTCTCTAGAATGGCTGGAGAAGTTCACAACTCCACCAACAATGCATTAGTGTTCCAATTTTCCCGCGTCTTCTCTAATATTTATCATTTTCCTATTTTATCATGTTAGCCAATCTGATAGGTGTGATGTGGTACCTCAGAGTTGTTTTGGTTTGCATTTCTCTAACCAATAGTGATTTACATATTTTCATATGACTATAGATAGATTTAATTTTTTCTAAAAACTGCCCATTCATATACTTTGACCACTTATCAATTATGGAATGACATGCTCTTATAAATTTGACTCAGTTTTCTCTATATTTTAGAAATGGCCATAAAAATTGTTTCCCAGCTCTCTGCTTCCCTTCTAATCTTGGTTGCATTTTCATTGTTTGTACAAAAATTTTTAATTTAATATAATCAAAATTATCCATTTTGCATTTTCTGATGTTGTCTATGTCTTGTTTGGTCATAAATTCTTCCCTTCTCCATAGATCTGATAGGTAAACTATTCCTTGCTCTTCTCATTTGCTTATAGTATCAGCCTTTAAATCTTAATTATGTACCCATTTTTACTTTACCTTAGTATAGAATATAAGATGTTGGCTTATGCATAGTTTCTGCCATACTATTTTCCAGTTTTCCCAGCAGTTTTTGTTAAATAGTGAGTTATCCCAGAAGCTGGAGTCTTTGCATTTATCAAATAGTAGATTACTATAGTCATTGACTATTGTGTCTTATGTACCTAACCTATTCCACTGATCTACCACTCTATTTCTTAGCCCGTACCAGGGAATATTTCTTAAATAAAGCTAAGTTATGGCTTAAGTCTAGGGTCTCCCTTAAAACAATTAATGGTCTCTCCCAGGAAAGTTACTCAATATACAAAGCAGCAAATATCAGGTACAAGAAAGTTATTGATTTCCTTTACCACTAAAGAAATGTTTAAAACAGACTCATAAATGTGTATTAACACATAATTAAAACATGGAATTATAGCTTATCACTTCCATTATTCCTTCACAGGGGGTAAGAAATATTCTCAGAAGACTTTTGGGACTGATGAACACATTCCACCTTCACCTCCAATCTGCCAAGTCCCTACAACTCACTCAAGATTCATAGCTTCTGTCCAGCAGGCGTAGTTGGGTCATCTTTCCATCAGTCGTCATTTTCTCCTCCAACATGTATGCGCTTGCCTTCCCACTGCCAGTCAGTCTCTTGGAACTCAACCTCTCAAATGCACCTGGTAGCTGCCAAAGCTAAGAACTTACTTCTCAGGATTGCCATTTGGTCACCTGGGGTCAGGGAAAGAAACACAGAACAGACGAGGCAAGCAGGGCTTTGACATTCGATCCCAGGCTCAGGCAGGCAAGCACATGTACTCACTGCTGTATGTGTGCAGCTGCTATAATAGCTTCTGGGAAGAGGGAAGGAGAGAAATGTCCGACAGCCCTTATTGGAATTCCACGGACGTGCTAGTGTTGGCTGTGTTTTATAGGCTTCCTGTAAAGAGGAAGGACCTTTCCTCCTCACTCCTTTAACTAGCTGAGAGTGGAGTTGCTTTTTCTGGATCAGTCACCAATCATCTTTGATACGATTTCTAGTCGGGAGGACCAAAAAGGGATTAATACATCATCTTAAAGTTCAAATCCTACAACCCTGAAACCAGAGCTTTCACATAACCAGAGTATACTGAGGGTCTCCCCAGTCACCTATAATGATTAAAAAAAAAGTGGAGAAAAGGGAAAGTTAAGCAGGAACCAAACCAGCCAAAGAAGGCTTCCTGGAGCAGATGGGAATTGAGCTAAATCCCGAAGGATAGGCATTCAGTCAATAAAAATTTCTTAAGTGCCCATTATGTGCCAGGCACTCTGCTAAGTGCTGGGGATACAAATACAATTAAAAAAAAAAGACATTCCCTCCTCTCAAGGAGGCTACAATTTGATGAGGGAAAATAATACACAAAAGAAAACTCTCAAAAACAGGAAGTTGGGGGAGAAGGTATCGTATGAAGATGGGGCATGATAGAGAAGTCCAAGAAAGTCCAAAAGCAATGCAACTGATGGGAAATAAGGAAATAGATGACTGTTCTGGGGCTCTTCCTTAAATGCAGGTTTTGGAGCTCATGACTCCACCTTCCAATCAGATGGTCCAATTAGAGAGGCGGAGGATATCAACGAGATGTGAAGACCAAACCTGATTTAATTTTGAAGGATGTTGAGATGTACCAATGATAAGGATCCTGGGGCATGAAGGCATGATGGAAAAGTCCAGAGAAGTCCAAAAGTAGTGCAGGAGGTAGTTTTGGGATAAATAAAGAAAAGGAAGGAAGACATTCCATCTGTGGAAACATCATGAGAAGAATTTTAGACTGGGAATTCACACACCAAGTCTGTGGGAAAGTAAGGAGTCCAAATTGAGTCCAAGGGAAAATTCTATTGGGGAATGATGGGAAACCCAGCTTGGTGACAGTAGGGAGGGAAGCATTAGATTTGAGGGAGATCATTCCATCTGTACAGATTAAAGTTACAAGTTTTCAGGTTCCAAAGTCTCCATTTTTTTTTGAAGCAGACTTCTTTCTGGTTTTTAATAAATTTCCTAAGCACATGGCAACTTTTCAAAGTGGTGGCATCAAAACCACAATCGTACCTTCAATGTAACACGACACATTGGCCTAAGTCTCCTGGAGTGGGAGGGTGATTATTGTATATATTTATTGGATTCTCTCTATTCCAAGACTCTTTACAGCTTCTGTATATAATAATGACTACAGCAGGAAGAACTTCCTAATCAAAATATGAAAGTCAAGAATTTCACATTTTGAACACTCAAGCAAAAACAGTGCAATGCTTTCCACTCCCCACCCCATCCAGTGCTCCAGAAACACATTCATCTTGCATCCTGGAAGGTCCACTCCTTTCAGGGGCACACAATCACTGAAGGAAGGGCTCTGTTTGAGCAAAAATGGTCTTTATAATAAGATGCCAAGAGGATTCTGAGAAGAGACAACAAGGAACCACCGCCCTAATGAGTTTTGCATCCCATTAGCAAACAAGAACATACTCAGTTTTGTAATCATAGGCATACCATGCTACTGAGTTTTAATGTGCCTCAATTTTCCCCTTTCAAAACTATGAATAATCAGATTTTTCCCTCTTCCTTGTCCACACCATTGTTATGATGAAGATGGGCAAATGAAATGATTTGGAGAGACATTTTGAGTTACACAAGAGCCAGAAACTAAATAAGAGCAAATTATTAGTAAATGCTAGTATAATCCAGTCATATGGCTGCTAATTATTACATAGGACATCACTTTCTTCGTTCTTTCTTTCCCTGTGGTCTTTGGGGTCAGTAAATCAGAGTCTGTCCCTGAAGGTCACTACCTGTCAGGGATGTGCCCAGACAACCTGGAAATCAAGTTCTCCATCTGCTGTGAAGAATGGCTTATGAAAATTTCAAGAATGTGACAGCTCTCAGCCATGCTTGTCTTTATGTCCTTGGATTTTGGGGCCTCTCCAACTGTAGCAGTTCAGAAAGCTTCCTTTGGGTCCTAATATTTGAGCATCTGCTTTGGCCACAAACCAAGGAAGCCAGGAAAGCTGGAGTGAGGTACACCAGGGGAGGAGGAGGCACTGCTGTTGAAGAGACTACTTTCCCATCTTTTAATCTTCTCTTCTTATCCCACACTGCTTTTTTTTTGGAGTTTTGTTTTGCTCTTAGCCAAAAACACTCCTTCCAAAGACACAGTCCATAAATTTTCTGGGGAAAAAAAGGAAGGAAGGAAGGAAGGAAGGAAGGAAGGAAGGAAGGAAGGAAGGAAGGAAGGAAGGAAGGAAGGGAGAAAGAAAGAAAGAAAGAAAGAAAGAAAGAAAGAAAGAAAGAAAGAAAGAAAGAAAGAAAGAAAGAGAAGGAAGAAAGGGAGAGAAGGAAGAAAGGGAGAGAAGGAAGAAAGGGAGAGAAGGAAGGAAGGAAGAGAAAGAAAGAAAGAGAGAGAGAAAGAAAGAAAGAAAGAGAAGGAAGGAAGAGAGAAAAGGAAGGAAGGGAGAAAAGGAAGGAAGGGAGAAAAGGAAGGAAGAGAAGAAAGAAAGAAAGAAAGAAAGAAAGAAAGAAAGAAAGAAAGAAAGAAAGAAAGAAAGAAAGAGAAAGGAAGGAAGAAAGAAAGAAAGAAAGAAAGAAAGAAAGAAAGAAAGAAAGAAAGAAAGAAAGAAAGAAAAAGAAAGAAAGAAAGAAAAGAGAAAAAAGGAAGGGAGGGAGGAAGAAAGAAAGCAAATGAGAAGGAGAGGAAGGAAGGAAGAAAGGGAGAGAGGAAGGGAAGGAAAGAGAGAGTGGTCTGATGCTCACTACTTATGTGACCCTTAGACATTTAAATGGCAAGTCACTTAATCTCTCCAGGACTGAAGTGGTGGCTGGATAGAGCACTGGACCTGGAGTCAGGAAATCTTATCTTCCTGAGTTCAAATTCAGCCTCAGACACTTAATAGTTGTGTGACTTTGGGCAAATCACTTAACCTTGTTTGCCTCAATTTTCTCATCTGTAAAAGCTGCTGGAGAGGGAAATGTCAAACCACTTCAGTATCTTACCCAAGAAAACCCCAAAGGGGGTCACAAAGAGTCTGACATGACTGAATAACAACAACTAAAAAGGACAGGGGCATGGGAAGAGGTGGAGTAGAGTCACAGAAATCCCTTCCAGCTCTAGTTCTCTTATCGCTTCCTAGATCATAAGTTTTATGAAGATAGGACCCATGTTTTATCTAAACTTTTAATTTCTCTGAGCATACATACTTAGCTATGAGAAAGCAAGTGCTTAATAAACATTGACTAAGTTGAATTAAGGTCTTAATGGCTAAGCCTGAAACTGTGCCTCCCAAGTACTTGCTTTTTAAAGGTAGAAACTGTAAAAATAACAATGTTTAAAGACAACCATATAAAGACTTCCCATATCTCCCCCACCCCCCTTGCCATTTGTTGTAGTTGTTCAGTCATGTCCTAGAGATGGCTACCTAGAGATGGTCTGACAAGGACCTAAGGATAGCTGAGCAATGAGGTTGCTATGGCCCTAAATACTAGTTTTGAAGAATCTACCACTTAAAACCTGCAAACTATGCTCAATAAATATGCTCAAAATAGGTAATCATGATTATAGATTGATGTTTCCAGGATTAAATTAATTTATTAGTTGTTCATGTTGTTATGGATGTGATCCTGGGTTCCCCAAAACTGTGCAAGGGAAGCAGAAGTTCTGGCAGATGTTAGATTGGAAGTCTTTGAGGATCAGTAGCACATGACCTGGGTTCAAATCCACCAGAGACATTTGTTATCTGTATGAGAGTAGGCAAATTATTCAACTTTTCCGACCCTCAGTTTTCTAATCTGTAAAATGGGGAAATAATATCTGCAGAACTTGCCTGACGGGGTTGTTGTAAGGAGCAAATGAATAATGTATTCCTAGGGCTTTTTCAGCTTTAGAGTACCATATGCATCAAATATTATTTGCTAAAGTTTTAAGAGGCTCTCTGGAAAGTTGGCCACAAAGTAGTAAATTTTTTCAGGTACAACAAGGACAAAAGTATAGAGGTTTCTGGCTTTCTCAGTGGAACTAGGATGGATCTGATGAAACTATGGTTCCTTTGAATTATAGTTTCAAAAGAAAAATAAAGACAGAAAGGATTACAACTGTCAAGACAACTTCCACTGGAGAATTTCTAAATGCTTAGTATCTGTGCACAGGGTATGAAATTTCCTTATCTGTACAATGGGGATGATAACAGCAGCTACCCCTTAGGGTTGTTGTAAGAAACAAGTAATACAATGAGGTAGTGTTTGTAAAACATTTAGCACAGTGCCTAGAACACAGTAGGTACTTAATAAATGCTTGTTAATTACATATCTATATGTGTATCTATAGATAGATATGTATAACATACATACACAGTATACTTGGAAAGATCCGTGGTTTAATCAATGTTGATGTTCCTTCTACTTGTAACATAGATGTGTAAATTCTTCATTCTAATATAAAACGGCTAGCCCACTATCTGATCTGGGATCTGGCCAACCCAGTTTCCAAAGGAGATTGAGATTTCTGCCATTGTGGTGAGCAGGAAGAGGGCTCCTTCAAACACCTGTCTCTAAGAGGTGTAGTGGGCTAGAATTATGTCTACCTAACACATGTCAAATACTGGTATTTTAGGTGTATGATTCTTTTTTTAGGGATTCAGAATAAAAGGCACTGTCCTGGTCTCTCTTATGGGGAATGTTACACTTACCTTACTCTCACCAGCTTACCTCCAACCAAACACTGATTACATAAAAGATAATCACAGACCCCTAATAAACCTCTTTATCAAAGTAATCAGTAACCAGAAATCAGAAAGACAGATCAGATAAATGAATACACAAGTAAATGAGCTCTTTGAGAGAGAGAATAATCTCACCTTGGGAGAATCCATTCTAAGCAGTCTATAGGGCTTTAGGCACTGGAAATCAAGGGATATGTTGTAGGCTAGCTTCCCCAGGTGTCTGCAGCTGTGGGAAAATCATTCATTTTTTTTTCATTCAAAAATTCCCTCTTTACTCCCCTCAATAGTGTCTCCAACTCTGAAGAAGTCTCTTTTCCATTTATGCAGCAGACTCAGAGGTCCCTCAGCTGATCGTCATTCTGGCTATCTTTTAATGGCTAACAATCCTCCAGCCAAAGTCTCAGGGGCTCATTGGTTAGGTTTTGATGGTTTAGAATAAGTGTAAACAGCAATCATTTTTAGGCTCTGGCCAGAAACTCTGAAGGTTTTCAACTTCCAGACTGATATTTTTGTGATGGTAAACTAGGCCACCTTTTGTCCCAATTCTTACCTAACCCTTAGTCATTGAATGGGTGTTGCCTCAGACAAACTGAGACTTGGAAAAGACCTTAATATAGACAAGATCATCCATTGCATCCTGGGCCATCACCAATCATCTTGACTTTTGTCTTGCCATTAGACTTTGATGACTCTGGAAGAAAGAGTAAAGTTAATGACTTTGCACAGCTCTATCTAATTTAAATCCAATTTACCATCAAGTCAAGACATCAACCCTTGATATCATTGGTCCTCTTCAAAAATGAAGGACAAACAATAACATCTTCACCCAAATATGCAGCTCATGGCCCCACAGAGCTGTCCATTAGCAAACTACCCTAAGCCTACAATGGGTACAAGTAGGGTTATACCCTGACACAGTTAGCAACCCCTCTGTACCTTAGGAGAGAATTATTGCCATGGCTGAAAATTTTTTTTTACCTTCGTAGCCAATCTTCTGGTGAGCTTCTCAGAACTTTAGTTATTAATATTTGACATGTATATAGTACTGTAAGGGTTACAGAGTTCTTGTCACAAATTATAACTCCTCAATCTTCACAGCACTCCAT
Source organism: Phalanger gymnotis (assembly GCA_028646595.1). NCBI lineage: Eukaryota > Metazoa > Chordata > Mammalia > Diprotodontia > Phalangeridae > Phalanger > Phalanger gymnotis. The sequence continues at coordinate 631,555,856 of CM053622.1, read as the reverse complement.
CAGGTAAGTGCTACGATCTAAAAAAATCTCTAAATAGAGTATTGATAGAGATACTGATGCAGATAGAGATATCATGTATAAACAAGCATATGTAATACAAATAAACATTTCTACACGAACACACATAAAATATCAGTATTTTATGTGTATACACACATATATAAACTTCCCCATTTGTGTGTGCACAAATATAAAACATATGTAAATATAGTCTATGTCTGTACATATGTATGGCATAAAAATATGTAACAAATATGGCATCCATTTGTGCCTTATATGAGTGTACTATATAGGATTGTCTACGTATACATGTGACTGTGTATGTGTGTGGTGTATACTAGGCCACATAGCACAGTGGCCTTGAAATTGGGACATCCTAGGCTCAAGTTCCACCTTGGACATGATATATTTGTGACTGTACAAGTGACTTCACTTCTCAATGCCTATGGCAACTCTAAGACTATAAATTGCACAATAGTTGCTAATATTCATTAGTAAAGAGAGTTTTCTCACTGGGAGTTTCCCATACCAATAAAATCGCTGGCTTGGCTCTCTCTCTCTCTCTCTCTCTCTCTCTCTCTCTCTCTCTCTCTCTCTCTGTTTCTCTCTCTCCTTCTCTCTCTCTCTCTCTCTCTCTCTCTCTCTCTCTCTACATATGCATACGTATACACACACATAAATACATGTATGTACTTACAGACACCTACATATATACAGTGTGTGTGTACACACAAATATACATTACACATACAAAACCACACATTGCATCCTCTTGAGACAAGCCAGGTCAGAGCAGCTGAATAGTGTGGATGTGCTGACACCTCGGAAGGCTGGCTAAATAAATGAAATTCCAGTTCCATCTCTTGCACTGACTTCTTGGCCTTTGTGGGTCTGATATTTATTAACATTGTCAAAGAATTTGCTGTGTGCACAGTAGGTGTTTAATAAACACTTATTGAATTATTCTAGCATCACTCTCTGACAGATTATTGTGGCAAATAATTTACTCAATTAACTGGATACTTGCAAACATAAGGTGCCCTATGGAGACTTACATAATAGAGGCGTCTAAATGCTTCCACATGGTTCACATTTCCCAGAATGACTTGGAAACAATTTCTCTGTTGGATGCAATGGTGCTTTTCTCACCCCCCCTACCCTACCCCACTTCCCCTTGCAAATTCTATGCCAGAGTAACAGGAGAATCAGCTCTACTTTCCTAAATTCTATGTACAATGAGCCCATCCCTAAACCCATATTCTTTATCAACACCCTTGATCAACTAATCAGAAGATTTTTTACAGAAAAATAGTCCAGCATCTACACAAGTTCTAAGCAGCCCAGTGTCTCCAGGTCACATAAATAGAGAGTGAAAGGAGAGACAGACCAGATCACATTAACACCCCTTCCGCATCACCAAGTAAATCTCGGAGGAGGGCCTCAACAGGTTTACAAGCATGAAGCAATAGGCTTAGGCTACAGACGTGAATTACTAGAAGTTCCAAAGCCATCTGTTCAACAGCAGAATTTAAACTGTCTTGGAGCACCACCAAATGCTTGGCCCAGCCCTGCTGGTCCTGTCCCAGCCCAGCCCAGCCCACTTGTGGCCTCTGGCCACCTGCTTCCCTGTTCAGCAGCAGTTTACCCCTCCACAGGGCCAGGGACAGGGCTGTTTGCACGTGCAGACGGTAGAAAGAACACTCTCTGTTTCTACTCGTTCTTTCCTACCGCCTGCAAATATGCTTGGAAATCTTCCCTCTGACCCTGCTACCCACTCAGTTTATTGTTTACCTCTCTCCTTCCTTTCACTGCCAAACCTCTAGAACTAGCCGTCTATATTTACTGCCTCTTCATGGGGACCACCCACTCACTCCTCAGCTCTCTCTTCTCTGGCTTCCACCCCCAACTCTCTTCTGAAACATTTCTCCCAGAAGTTACCAGTGACCTCTTTGGGTTAAATTACAATTGCTTTTTTTTTAAGTCCTCATTCTCCTGGATTTTACTGCGGCATGACATTGGTGACAAAATTAAACTCATCAAACATTTATTAAGCCACAACTGCCTGCCTAAATGTGAGCTATTAATACCCATTCTTCCCTTGGGTTCTGATCCAAGGCACATCCTCCCCATTCTCTGAGCATTTCCTTCTTGTATCCTCCTGGCTTCTCTTCCTTCCTCTCACTTACAGGGAGACTCTAAGCCTCCGCTCTTGATCCTCTTCTCTTCTCTCTGTGTTCTCTCCCTCCCCATCTCTCCTGTTCCCCTGACTTTAATTATCACCTCTAGGTAAAAGACTCCCAAATCTCCACACACACCAGGCTCAAGTTCCACATTTCCAGTGGCTTGTTAAAAGTTTCCACATGTGCACCCTACACTCGACTCAAATGCAATGTGTCCAAAACTCAATTCATCATCTTGTGGTAGTAGAAAGAGCCTTGAATCTGGGGGAGTCTTATCTCTAATATTTCTTATCTGGCTGACCACAGGAAAGTCACAGCTTCCCAGAACCTTTGTGATAACAGCAGCTGGGGCACCTGTCATTGTAGCATCTGTCACGAAAGATAACTTCGATGACCCTCTGATTATTAGTATCAAGGAAGGCATAAAACAGGGAGATGGGCCCTCATCAAAAATGTTCACCGAGATCCTGGAGGAGGTCCAGGGCAGAGCCCACATTAAAGAGAGATTCCCTATAGATGGTAAGGGCCTCCAGGTGCTCCTGTTTGCAGTTGACAATGTACTGATTTCACTGAGCACCAAATCACTGCGGAGCCAAGAGTGCTTGGCCTGGAGTCAGGAAGACCTGAGTTCAAATATGGCCTCAGGCACTTACTAGCTGTGTGACCCTGGTCAAGTCACTTAACCGCTATCTGCCTCAGTTTTCTCATCTCTAAAGTGTGGATAATAATAGCACCTATCTCACAATATTGTTGTGAAGGTCAAATGAGATAATATTTGTAAAAGCACTTAGCACAATGTCTACTACATAGTAGGCACTTAATAAATGCTTCTTTCCTTTATTTCCTTCCTTCTTTTCTTTCTTCCTTCTTTTCTTCTTCCTTCCTTCCTTCTTTCCTTCCTTCCTTATTTTCTTCCCTCTTTCTTTCCTTCCCTCCTTCCTTCCTTCTTTTCTTCCTTTGTAATCATACAAAATTGATATCCACCCAGGAAAATTCAAGCGAATAAAGAACGTCTATTGCTCAAGGTTTACCATGCCACTGGGGGGAATCTATAAAATTCGCCCACCCATATGGACATGGGGATGTTGGATGGGAGTGGCAAACTTAGGTGGCCGTGACAATACTCCAGATCTCAATAGGGAATGAACAAGGGTAGTAGCAGTGGGAATGGAAAGGAGGGAGCAGAATCAGAACTTCAAAAATATTGCTGAAACACAATTGACAAAATTTGGCAACTTATTAGCTGTGGGGTGTGAGGAAGAGGAGAAATTCAAAGATGACTCTGGTTTCAAGCCCAGGTGACTAGAAGAATGGTGGTACCTTCAGCAGAAACTAGAAAGTCAGGAGGAGGAGCAGGTTTGGGGCGGGGGTGGGGAACTATAGTAATAATAGCTACAATCAAATAGTAACTTAAGGTTAACAAAGCACTTTATACACACATTGTTTAATTGATCCTCGAGACTCCCCAGTGAGAGAGTACTCCTTCCTTTGTGGTCAGATCAAGTGCCAGACCCTTTATGAAGCCTTTTTTGAGCACCGGTAAATGATCTCTTTATCCTCAAATTCCTCATACCTCTCTGAACCTCTCCTATCACATTGTAACATTTCTTTCTAAATTTGTCTTATTTTCCCATTAGAATATAAGCTCTTTGAGGGTGGAGACTTTTTATTTGGTTGGTTTTGTTTATTTTCTTCTTTTTGTATCTCTAGTGCTTAGCATAGTGCCTGGCACATAGTAAGCCCTTACTGAATGCTCATTGATTGATTCTTCCTGCTAATTTATTTTAAAGCAAAGAAACCCACTCGGCATTTTAGATTTCTGACCAAGCTCTAAGCCCTCCACAGTGCCTGCTTCAACAGCCTTCAGGGCCATTGGAACACGAAAATTGACATCCACCCAGGAAAATTCAAGTGAATAAAGAATGTCCATTGCCCAAGGTTTACCATGCCACTGGGGAGAATCTATAAAATTCGCCCACCCATATGGACATGGGGATGTTGGATGGGAGTGGCAAACAGGTGGCCATGACAATACTCCAGATCTCAATAGGGAATGAACAAGGGTAGTAGCAGTGGGAATGGAAAGGAGGGAGCAGAATCAGAACTTCAAAAATATTGCTGAGCTTAGCTCAACTGAGAGAGAGACAAAGAGAGAGACAGACAGAGAGACATAGAGATAGACAGAGATAGAGACAGAGAAAGACAGAAAGACAGAGAGAGACAGAGAGAGAGAGAAAGAGATAGAGAGAGAGAGAGAGAGAGACAGAGAGACAGAGATCCAAATCTCACCCAAGAGGAAATTCCCCTAAGTCTCTAGTGTAGCAGGCTGGGGATGGGGACATGATAGAGACTGCCAGCTCTTCTTATGTCAGCTTCTTCTCAGAACTATATTCTCCTTTCAGCCACCTGAAGTAGAGCTAGCATCATCCATCTTCTCTCTCATGCAGAAATGATCGGAGAACTCAGAGATTCCAAGAAAGTCAAAGATACTCGAAAGAGCCAGAAAGGATCAAACCTCTCTTCTCTCCCACTCTCACCAGCTCAGCCCAGAGCCTTACACAGGGTGAAGGACATTGATCTCCACCAATGAAAGAATCCCACATCCATGGGCTTTGAGACTGGGGTTACCTGGGCCTTCTTTTAAATTGTGAGTTCCCCAAAGGCAGGTATTACTTCCATATTTTGTCTTTGTGTCCCAATTATCTGGCATGGCACATTTCATATAGTAGTGTTCAATAAGCTTTAAAGTGAACAAATGAATTTAATATGTAAAATTAAGCACATTAATTTTAATTAATGAAATTAATCAGTCCTGGTGCTCTAAAGAGTTAATTCTTACGTTAATACTTGAATGGAGCCACAATCCTATCAGATCTTATCAATATGGGCATGCACTCCACCAGGGCACACTTAAATCCAAGCATGCGAATACTTTCCCCAGTGGAATGTGCAGATGAGAACAGTTTGTTCCAATGGCCCTGAAAGCAGTTGAAGCAGGCACTGTGGAGGGCTTAGAGCTTGGTCAGAAATCTAAAATGCCAAGGCCATCCACTGCATCCCAGGCCATCACCAGTCATCTTGACTTTTGTCCTGCCACTGGACTTCGATGACTCAGGAAGAGAGAATGAGGCTGATGACTTTGTGCAACCCTGCCTCACTGAAATCCATTTCATGTACAAGTCAGGACATCAACCTGTGATGCCCTCAGCCCTCTTCGAAAATGAAGTATAAACAACCAACCCAGTCATGCCTTCTCATATTTTACAATTTTTTATTAATGATTTTTTATGTATCCTCCATAAAAGATATCCTCAATGCTATAGATGCTTTTCCCTGGGTCTTTTAATAATTTGTAGATACCAGAGCAATACTTGTAGAGAGGTACCATGGCATAATGGTTAAAGAGCTGGTTTTGGAACCAGGAGGACCTGAGTTTGAATTCTACCTCTGACACATACTGCCTAAGTGACCCTAGACAAGTCACTTTCTTTCCCAGTGCCTCTCAGTAACTCTCTAGGAATATGGAAATTACAGAGCATTTGTAAATGAAGTTGCCTCTTCACAGTTTCCCTGAACCAATGAAATCATTGGTCCAGATTGAAAGTAGAACAGTGCCACACTCAAAACGCTCATCTGCTACTCTTTACTCTTGTTGTTCATACTTCATTTTCAAAGAGGACCAATGACATCACTAGGGTGATGTATTGACTTGTGAGCGAATTGGATTTAAGGGAGGCAGAATGGCTCAGTTGTCAGGATGATCCGCCTCTTTTATGGTTGTATGTTTCATGGATTCAGTTCATTCATTCAGACAGCTAAGTGGCACAGTAGATACAATACTGGGTTTGGAATCAGAAATCTGGCCTCCTACACTTACTAGCTGTGTGACCTTGGGCAAATCACTTAACCTCTGAGAAAATAAGGAGGAAACAGAAGGGAATAAGCATTTACATAGTGCTTACTATGTGCTAGTCTCTGTCATAAGGGCTTTACCAATATAATCTCATTAGTTCCTCACAAAAAAACCTGCAGGTTGGGTGCTATTATTATCCCCATTTTACAGTTGAGGAAACAGGCAAATGTTAATTGACATACCCAGATCGAGTAGCTAGTAAGTGTCTGAGGGCAGATTTGAACTTGGGTTTTCCTGACTCCAGGCCCAGAGCTCTATCCAGTGTACCATTTAGCTGCCCCTAATATTTGTAAAGCCTCAAAGTAGGCACTAGATAAATGCTTGTTATTGTTTTTATTGTTTATTAAGCACCAGCCATGTCCAAGCACTGAGCATGCAAACTAGCAACTAGGCACTGAGCATGCAAAGTAAAAGACAAAATAGGAGATGATACTTTATACTACTTCTCCCATGCAAATCAATATTGGAAATATCCTGTAGCCATCTATATCTACTGTGAGTTCTACCATGATCGTTTGGATACCTTACCATTTTTATCCTTTCAAGGTCGTGGTGTTTCATGATTCAGAGCTATACAGCATCAGTAAGAAAATATTAATGTTTTTAAAAAGATAAGCTCTGGCAGCAGGAAGCATTTTAGGATTATTGAAAGTACTATGAGATTTCCCAAATGCAATCCAGCACACTTTCCTCCTCCTATTCAATTTCAGAGCTATTCATCATCTACCAGCAGTGCTTGTCTAAGCTATACATGTTTATGAATTTACTCAATGGATTTTCCATCCAACTGTATGTCAGAATCTGAATAATATTCATTCTTCACTGAATTTTTGGATCACTAAACCAATTTTTTTGAGTGGCCTTGGATCTCATTGAAGAGTTCTGTAAAATTTAACACAATCACCACAATCAGAGGATCCAAGAGAGTGACCCCATTTATGCAGACTCTTTATCCTACTAAGATTTTGTACAGGATACCTTCCATTATTCAAACAACTTTGGTAAGCATATGTGCCCAATTTTTCCACCTCATTTGATATTGATAATCAGAAGATCAATAAAAAAGTTTATCTGTAGTTCCATCTATTAAGGAAGTTTATTTGATCCTGACACATGCATGGAAGGCACTTTATTGAAGGGAAGCCTTCACATTGGATTTTTTCTCTATCAAGTCATAATCAGTAAACTATGAACACAAAGGACTCTTGTGTTCCCCGTACCTCTCAGTCAGTTGCGTAACTGGGAAAATATGGTCTGCTGTATAGGACTCTACATCTGGGAGTGGCATCTCTGTCAAGATCATGCTAGATTGTTTATCGAATGAGACCACTGAGATACTTCTAGTCAACCACCTTAAATTTGTTAATGTCAAGGGAGGAATAGGACAAGAGATGTAAGTTTGCCAAAGGTATTCTTTTCTAGTGTGGCAGATGTTCTCATAGGATCAAATTGGAAAAGGGATTGTGAAGAGATGGCAAGTTCCTATAGATGCTCCTCTTAGGACCTGATAATGTTAAACCCCAGAATATTATAGAACTTTCCATGATTATTCAAAAGTCACTGACCTAGAAATTCCATACAGGAAAAACAGAATGATTGCAAAATGTTTATCCAAACTATGACCTGCACTTGGCTGTCCTTCCATTAGTTAGAACATTAATGCATTTATTTTGGACACTGAAGGCACTGAAGGTAGACAGTGGATTGGATCAGAATTGGATAGGATGAAGAGAGTAGGTTTGATTGCATTAGGGAAATTGCACCATACTTCCAACGATCCCAGAATGATTCCTGAAACCAAACTAACACTGTCTCTCTGTCTCTCTCCATCTCTGCCTCTGTGTCTCTCTCTCTATCTCTGTCTGTCTGTCTCTCTTTATGTCTCTCTGTCTCTCTCCATCTCTGCCTCTGTGTCTCTATCTCTATCTGTCTGTCTCTCTTTATGTCTCTCTGTTTCTCTGTCTCTTTGTGTCTCTAAGCACCAATGTTCACCCAGTGATGCTATATGATCGCAAATTTTAGATGAACACAATTTCTGAATTAATGTTGCAGGTGACCCAGAGGGGCACGGGCAGAAGCACGAAGGGAAACAAGGGGACTGCAGCATGTTTCTAATGTTGACTTATGTGCAACAAGTGGCATGGGTATATAACTTTAAGAAAATGTACTATTGGAAAAGTAAGTAGGTTGGTCATGTAGCAAGAATAAGTGCTGCATGAAATGTAAAAGTACCTAGAAGAAGACTTTCGAGCACATTAGGTAGTTCTTCTGTGGAGGACTATGGGATAGCATGGACAAAAATAGCATAGAATGAGTTGGGTGGTTTTACTCTGCATCTAAGGAGAGAATGTCTGCATTGATGAGACCACAGATTCCATGAAGGATATCATTAATCTGTGATTTTTTCCTATTATTTGAAATATTCATCCTTTTAATTACCTTAAAAATCAGTATCTGAATTACTTTAAAATTTCTTCACCGCTGACAGGATTTTTTTCCATGTATACTGCTTTTCCCTGATTTGTTTCCTTGTATGTCATTGCCATTTCTTATAGGACAGCAGGTATTGAGATGTTAAAGTCTAAATGTGGTTCCATTGTCATCTAAGATGAGGATAGATTTCTATAAAAATACTGGCAGAACTGTTGTATTTTGCTTCTATTAGTTGTCCTCACAATTTTACCTACAAATACTCCTGTGATGATATGTCATAGCTGGATCTCAAATCAAGCTTTACATAAGTTCACCTTTCCTTCTGTTCCTCCCTCTTTTATTACATCTTTCATCAGAAAATGGAATGGGAATCTTCTGTCCTCCCCTCTATAATGTTTTGCAAATGAGTTTGTGTTCAGAAATGGCGTTGCCCTTGGTTGCCCTTGCTTAATGCCTTTGGGTGCCATCTCATCACTTGGTAAAATTAAGACTTGCTAACTGAAGTGATTTCTGAACTCTGTTCCATATGGTGACTATTTTATATCAATAAAACTCATATAGGAAATAGAAATAAACCAGAGTCTGTATTGTTACTTTTAGTCATTTCCCCTTTTTTCAGAGGTTAAACAAGTCAAGTTGAAGTTCTGATCACGGCATACAATATCTTCTCATCTTTTTTCTTCTATTTTGTGTCAGTTCTCACCTCTCCTCTAGGTAATCAATAGTCTGCCTGCACATGGATAGCTGATTCTGAAAAGCATTCCATGTCAATAAATAGGGATTTGCTATTAAAGTATAACCAATTTCATTTTTGCATTGTTCAGCGTTTGCAGGGTATATCGCTTTCTGATTCGCTTCCTGAAAAAAAACCTATTCACGACCCACAGGTTTGAAACTTCTATGGAATCTACAAGCCTTTGAGTTCTTTTGATTTCTTGTTCCCAAGCTGTATTTTCCAATAGAGCTAGATTGCATGATGGAGAGAGTGATAGATTTGGAATCAGGAAGACCTGAGTTCAAATGTGAGCCCAGACACTTACTAGATGTATGGCTTTGTGCAAATCACTTAACCTCTCAGCCTCAGTTTCCTCATCTGCAACATGGGGATAATAATGGCACCAGCCTCTCAGGGGTATTTTGAGGATCAAATGAAATAATATTTACTAAATGTTTTGCAAAATTTAAAGTGCTATATAAATATTAGCTATATATATTTATATACATGTACTTCCCTGTTCTGTCCTTTGCCCACTTTTTTCTTGAAGTCACTAAATATTAAGATATTGAATGAATTGGTTTGAATCTTTTCAAGTTTTTTTGTAGCAGGGCATTTGATAATGATAATGATAAATGGCATTTATATGTAATATGTTTTTACAAGTTTTAAAGCACTAAATCAATGCTATATTGTTTTTGTTGTCATAATTACTGTTATTTAGCATCCCATGAAGTGATGCTTTTTTTCACCCTCAGGTATATGACTAAACTTCCTCCACCTCCATAAAGAAGTAGCAATTTCTTTATGTTTTAAAGTTTCATTTTATGTGAAGAATATCCCCTGAACTTAATTTAGTTCTTCCTGTAGAGTTTAAACTTGTTGGTCACCTGACAAGGCACTCTGACATTTTGAATACCCAACAATTAATTAATACTTGCAGACAGCTTAAAAACAGTATGATGCTCAGCACTGTTTGCCCCCTTTTTCTGTCTATCTTTCATCATCACTGTGAAAGCTGCCCCAACAGCCATTTTGCATTTGGTCTGTTTCACATATTGCCATGGTCAAAGAATCCATCACCTAGTGGCCAGCCTAATGAAAAGGAGCTAAACTGGTCCTCAGACAGGAAACACATTGTGTTATCAGGACCATACTCAAAGTTTTGGGGTCTTGGTAGAACCCACCAGAGTCTGGGTCCTGTCAGCATTGCCTTCAGAAAGCCCAGAATCACCTCTCCATCACAATGAGCCAGCAGAAAAGGACTTCATGAAAAAAGAGTTAATGCATCTCTAAAAATACACAATTTACTCCTGGAAAATAATAAAACCTATAGCCCATATTTCCAGAATGCTTTCAGTTGCTAAGATGTACTTGAACTAATAATAACAGCTCACATTTCTATTGTATTTTAAATTTTAAAACTCAATGACAATCTTATGAGATAAGAAATGAAAGTGTGATCATTTCCACTTTACAGGCAAAGAAATTGAGGCTCCTAAAGTGATTAAAAATGTTCGTGGTTATATAGACATAAGGATTAGAGCTATCTATGAGTTGAACTCAAGTCTTCTGATGCCAAGTCTAATGCTCTTATTTTTTAAACTTTTCTTTCTTTTTTTTTAAGTTTTCAGTTCTGTATTTTCTCCCCCAAACCCATTAGTCCCTTGGCCCTGCCCATTGAGGTGAGAAATAAAAAGCCCATTATGAATATGAAGTCATGAAAAACAAATTTCCACATTAACAATGTTCTCAAAAAAAGGAAAAAAAGAAAACAAATTGCTTCAATCTGCACTCTGAGCCCATCAGTTCATTTCATCAAGTCCTTTGAAATTGTCGTTGGTCATTGTGTTGATCAGAGTCACTAAGTGTTTCACGGATGATCATCCTTACAATACTGCTGTTACTGTATACAATGTTCTCTTGGTTCTCTTCTCTTTACTTTGTATCAGTTCATATAAGTCTGTCCAGGTTTCTCTGAAATCATCTCTATCATCATTTCTTATAGCACAATAGTATTCCATCAATTTCATATACCATAACTTGTTCAGCCATTCCCCAATTGATGGGCATCCCCTCAGTTTCTAATTCTTTTCCCCCACTAAAAGAGCTGCTATAAATACTTTTGTATATATGAGTCCTTTCCATTTTTGTGATCTTTCCATTACAATACCCTGCCTCCAAACAAAAGGTGTGACCAACATGACTTTACTATTTCCTTCACACCGGCACCCTAGTCATTCAACAGGCGGAAAGCTGGAGCTCACACAATATTTAGCTTTGCTGAGTGCATCTTACCTTGTACAACCAACATTTTTCCCCTTTCCTTACAAAAGATGCTTCCTCCTGTGGGCTCCATAAGGAAACCTCTGAGTAAACAGTGAGTTTTTCGTTGGCTCCCAGGTTTCTCTAAGGCCTACCTCAGGAACTTAACCCCTGGCACAGCACACTAGCTCTCCTGCCAACAGTCAGCTTCACTCACAACTGTTATTTTTGTGAAGGAATTTCTTTAAATTACTCGTACTTCATGGAGGAAAACAGTATTTCTCCAAACAGAAAGGTGCAGGAAGCTGAACAACAGATGTGAATTAAAGCCCTTAAAATCCAGGGAGGCAACATGGTGGTATGGTGATAATACTGAGCTTGAACTCAGAAAGACCCAGGTACAAATCCCCACTTCTAATGTGCTTACTAGCTGTGTGATTCTTGGTGAGTCTCAGCCTCAGCTGCCTTATCTATAAAATGGGGATACACTTACTTCACAGGGTTATTGTGAAGACCGAATGAGATAGTATAGAGAGTCAATGCTAACTTAGCAAACCTTTAAAGCTTATATAAACAGGAGTTATTATTCTACTCCTACCCTGCAGGGTGCTCTGCATTGTTAAAGATATCAGGAAAATAACCCATGAATTAGAACCCATGATTTAGGTCTAATTCAGGGGTTCCGAACATCTTCTGTGTCATGGACCCCTTTGGCAGTCTGGTAAAACTTACGGACCCCTTCCCAGAATAAAGATTTGTGGCCTACATTTGCACTGCCACCACCCTGAGATGGGCCCTCATCATTTCATGCCTGAACTATCACAGTAGCGTTTCTATCAGTCTTCCTGTTTCAGATCTCTCCTCCTACCCATGTTCTATTCAGCCACCAAAGAGATATTCCTAAAGTACTAGTATAACCATGTCACTCCCCTGCCTAATAAACTCTAATGGCTCCTAATTGCTTCTGAAATCACATATAAATGCCTCTGTTTAGCATTTAAAGTCCTTTAAAACCTGGTTCCCACCAACCTTTCCAAGCTTTACTCTTCATTCACTTTGTGGTCCCACTAAACAGGTCTTCCTGTTCTTCCTAACACACAATTCTCCATCTCTTGTCTCTGCCTTTGTCCCGAGGCCTGGATTGCTCCCCTCTCCCTCTTAGGATCCTGGACATCATTCAAAGACCAGCTCAAACACCACCACCTACCTACTAAGTGAAGCCTTTCTTGGTTCTTCCAACTGCTAGTGTTTTCCCCAAAACCAACCTTGTATTTATTTCTATGGACTTCTGTTTGTACATGTTTCCCCCGATAGAGTTTTAGCTCCTTAAACAGAAGACATGTTTTAATCTTTATTTTCCTAAATGTGTACAGTATAATTGAGAGCAGGTTATTTAGTGTGTTTGAATTTCACTATTTTCCCTTGTAAACCTCAGTTGGGGATATGGGATAGAGGGGCCTTCCACCCTGTTCAGAATGGGCCCACATGTCCTCTGTCTGCTTCTTACTGGCCAGATGACACTTCTAAATTGTCTTCTGAATCATAATTCCATGGAGTTGCTAAGCAGGCAAACTGCATCCCTCAGGCTCTCTTTCCTCATGGCCTCGACAAATAAGGATGATTTGTGACAAGGTCACATGTCAAAGAAGAGAATCTATAAACAGGAAACAGCCCCATCCCAGAGAAAGGTTTATCTAGAAGGCGATGTGCTCAGAAGCCCAGGTCCTGTAGGTTATCCTCCAATAGACTCTAACCTCCAGAGCTCAGAGTGCCATGCTTATAGCTTGAGTCTTATAAGAAGAGAGCCTTAGGATCAGAGATTGCCCATTTAGTAAATCCTTGAAATTTTGTCTCAGCAGTCAGTGAAAAGAGTCAACATAGTTGACTCCTTAAGAGGGATAGGGCGCTATATTCTTATAAAATAAAAAAAGTGAAATTTTTTCATCCTTTCTTCATAGAGTCAAAAAATAAATGTTTTGAAAAAAGGAAAATAAGTATACAAACTGTATTTGAATTAAACAAAGGCAAGAATTATGCAAAAAAAAAGAATATTAGCTCCTTGAGGCCAAGGACTATATATTTTTTTTTTCTGTTTTCATATATCCAGCACCTACTACATTGATTGGCCTGTGGTAGATGCTTAGTAATGCTTGCTGATTCATTGATTTGTAGTTATGAAAGACACATCTCCATTAGCTCATTTGAGACTCATAACAGCCCTGTGAGGTAGATAATTCAATTTTTATTATCTCCATCTTATATAGGAGCAAAGTGAACAGCATATGGATCCATTGACTCACTAGGGTAACACAACTGGGAAAAGGCAAGACCAGGATCGGGGCCAGGGCCAGGAGTTTACTTTAGATCTTTTGACTACAAGTCCATTACATTACCACCTGACCACCTTGCATTGCCTCTTATGAGAATGAATGACTGTGGTCACCCCAGCATAAGATATTCTTAAGACTTCCCTGCTTCCTGCTTGTTTTTTTAAAAGTAACTGAAAAGATGAACACAGATAATCCCTTTATTCAACGACTGTAAAATTGTGCTTTATCTTCTCAGCCCAACCCCCAGGTTGCACCTGATTTTTGTTTTTTGAGATATATAAATCACAGAAAGGCAGTGTGGTATAAAAGTCACATGACAAGAAGACTGAACTTAAGATCAGAGAGCCCTGGATTCAAATTTCATCTCTGATACTTATTAGCTATATAACCATGAAGGTGCCTAAGTGGTACACAGGAGCCCTGGACACAAAGGAGGAAGCTCTTAGATCAAATCTGACCTCAGACACTTTCTAGCTGTGTTGTTGTTGAGTTGTTTCACTCAAGTCTGACTCTTCACGACCCCATTTTGGGGTTTTCTTGGCAGAGATAGTGAAGTGGTTTGCTAACCTTAGGCAAGTCACTTAACCTCTGCGTGCCTCAGTTTCCTCAGCTGTAAAATGGGGATAATAATAGCACCTATCACCTAGTGTTGTTGTGAGGATCAAATGAGATAATATTTGTGAAGCACACAGCATAGTGGCTGCCACACAGTTGTTGTTGCTGTTTGTCCTTCATTCTCGAAGAGAACCAAGGGCATCAGGAAGGTGATGTCTTAACTTGCAAGAGAACTGGATTTAAGTGAGACAGCACTATGCTAAGTCATCAACCTCATTCTCTCTTCCATAGTCATCTGGGTCTAGTGGTAAGAGATAGATCAAGATGACTGGAGAAGGCCTGGGATGCAATGGGAGACTTTGGGCCTTTTTAAGCTAAGGTCTTTCCCAGGTTTCAGTTTATCTGAGGCAACACCTATTGAGTGATTAAGGCTAGGTAAGAAATGAGGCTAGAGATGACCTCTTTTGCCTACTCAAAAAACACATAATAAAAATAAATCCATCTGGGAGAGGAAGACCCACAGGGTTTCTGGCCAGAACAGAAACAACCACTATTTACACTCACTCTGAGTCAAGAAAACCCAAACAATGACCAACTGAGGCTTGGATTGGGACTTATTGTTGGCCAATCAATGAGAACCAGAGTGATTTGGGGTTAAATCATAGTCCACTGGCTCCATTTGAATCCCAGCGGGCTTTATCAAAGTCTGGTTTTCCAGAGCTCTATTTCAAGAAATTTGTATTCCTTGTCAGTTATTTTCCAGGTCTCACATGGTAGGTGCTATATAAATGCTAACAATTGTTATTATTATGGACAAATCATAGTTTCTCTTAGCCTTAAGCAGTTCCGTAAGACTAAATTATAGACAGATATAGCATATGTATATATACACACATATGTGTAAAGTATATGTATATGTGTGTGTGTGTATCTCCTTGATGTAATGATGTGAGGTTTCTAAATATGTTCTCAGAATTTAAGCCTTAATTAAGGTCAGAAGCAATAATCTTAGAATTAGGTGAGAATATTATATATATATATATACATATATATGTAAAAGCATTATATTATCTATGTTATGTAATATATATGAAAGCATTTTTAAAACTTTTGTAAAGCACTATACAAATGTGGGGTGGTATGATGAGATTAAAAGAGATAATGTACACAAAGCACTTTTCAAGTCTTAAAACACTATATAAATCTCAAACATTATTAATCATAATCCTAACTATTACTATAGAGAAATAATCAAATAAGCTGCAAACCGGTTCAGCTGCTTTAGATACCTACCCAATCAGTATGGCCTCCATGTTCCCACCATGACCAGGGCCTCTATCAGCAGTGGTTGTTGTTGGGGGACAGAGGAAGGAAGGGGGAGAGACTCAGACAATGACTTGATGAAAATGACGATGATGCTAACAAATGTGGCATAAGGTGTAAGATTCTCCAAATGATGTTCATTGCTTGTAATGCTTATTCTGAATCATGTACAAAGGAGCTTTCTAGAAGGGGACTAGCATAGTGACTTGGACACTTAATAGATGAATTCACTCTATGGCCTGGTCAGCAGGCTCAGTTTTCTTATCTGTGAAATGAACCCAGATGATACAGTGTGATAGGTATCTCTGGACAGTCATGAATCAAAACTATCATAGTATTTTCTTTGGACTTCACAAGTCAGCGATAACATTCTTAATGTGTATGATAATTATCTGTGTTTATCTTGTCACCTCAACTGGATTTTGAGCTCCATATGGACAGTGCCCTGGTTTCATTTACCTTCGTGTCTCCTAATCTTCTTGAAACAAAGAATCAACTTTCTAAGACTAATATTCTCCCAGGGATGCTACGTGATTGTGTCAGTCAATCAGTCATCATTTATTAACATTAACTACACAGTAGGCACAATGCTAAGCATTGGGTATACAAAGCAAGGGAAAAACATGAATCTTGTCCTTAAGGCACTCATTCTAATGGAGGGAATGATATACCAAAAATTGTGCATACAAGATATATAGAGTATAAATGGAAAATAATATCAGAGATAAACTAATAGTAATTGGGGGTGGGGGTAAGGGAAGCAAGTGGGAAAGAATCTAAGACTTAATATCTCTTATGAAAGGTAGGATTTGAGCTGAGTTTTGAAGAGGAGCTGGAGGTGAGAGGGAGAGCATTCCAAGTATGGGGGACAGCCAGTGAAAAGCAGAGGGTCAAGAGACAGTGTTGTGTGCTAGGAAGACCAAAAAGGCCAATACCATTGGATCATAGACTATGTCCTGGAATGTCGAAAGAATTAAAGTTGAGTCACTAAAAGGGCAGTAGAGATGTGCATAATGGTCTTGTGTAAGGTATATAGCCCCATTACCAACCAAGAATCACATAAGTGAAATAGCATAAAGATGTTTAGGGAGGTATATGCCTGGAAAGTGGGAGATAATCAGTGAAAGGCCCATCTGCTTCATTGCTACTCATACAATGTCAAGAAAGCTAGAAAGCCTCCAGCACATTGAGTGAACTTTCTTTGGAGAACTTGTGTGTGAACATGCTAGTTACAAGATAAGAGGGAATAGATAGATCATATCGTGCATTCATTCACGTGCTCATTTGGACATTTTTTGTTCAGTTGTTTTCAGTCATATCTGACTCTTTGTGGACCCCATTTAGGGTTTTCTTGGCAGAGATACTGGAGTGGTTTGCCATTTCCTTCTCCAGCTCATTTTACACATGAAGAAACGGAGGCAAACAGGGTTAAATGACTTGCCCAGGGTCACACAGCTAATAATTGTATGATGCTAGATTTGAACTCAGGAAGATGAGTCTCCTTGACTCCAGGCTTGATACTCTATCCACTGTGCCACTCAGCTGCCCTATTCAAATATTTTTTGAGCACCTAATATATGCAAGGAACTATACTGAGTAGGTGTTGGGCATATAAACACAAGACCAAAATTCATTTTAATGGAAAGAATATCCACATCTATGAGATGACAGATCCATCAAAGAACCTTACATAGGCTTTGCACAATGGAGGTGTTTAATAGTTGTTTGTGGAAGGAACACTTGCATAATTGAACTTCATAGTCAAAGATGGTGCCATAGATGTTGTCATCATCTTGGTGTAGGAGAGAACAGCGAAAGGGGGAAAATGAGTCTTCTCCCAAAGAGTTTTTTCCCACTGGGACTCCCAAATAGTTGTACCTTGGTAAAAATCAATGGAAAATCTGTTTGGGGAGCTCTATACACGCCCCAAACTGTGGTGAATTATAGGAAACAACACTTCCCCCAACTCTGATTGCCAAGAGCAGAGTCCTGAATAACAAAAGGCAAAGGAGGTTTTGTTTCAGGGTGCTGACAAAATGGGGGTGAAAGGTATGTCCATGGTAGACCTGGTACCCCACTTTGCAATATTCCAGAGCTACAGAGTAAAGCAATTCTGGCTACCATGTCCCTAGGATCCCACAGCAAAGCACCACCTTTGCCCCCTCCCATCTTGTTCTGTTGAGGTCCAGGACTCTCTAGCAGACCAGTTGACCCCCTCCCAATGAAACATCTCCCTTGGTGGGACTGACCTTTGGGCCCCAGTTTTAGCCCCAGAAGCAGATGAAGCCAGTTCTATCTCTGGCTGAGGGCCAGCTCAAGCTTGCTCATTGCTGATACATCCTGTCAGCTCCTAGTTCTGACGCACTGTAAGAAATAATGCCTGTCATCTACCTCACCTTGAAATATGATAAGTATGGTCTGTGCTGTGATGGTTGGGGGAAGAGTGCCATTTTGTTAAAAAGGCACAAGAACATTTTGATGACTTCCTTCCATCTTAGGTCTAGGCATCTACTGGTCATAATGGGTGTGTGCTTCTGGCTCTCTAGGGGAAGGAGACTTACCCCGCCCCCATTCGATCATTATTTTTAAGTAAATGAGGTCTATGACAAGTGGAACAATGGTGCGTGTTTGCTGGTGATAACCTTTCATTCACCTTGTGGTCCAAAGTGCTCCCAATACAATTAGAATCTCTGAATAAAGGAATCGTAGAGTCTCAAATGAAGAACTGCCCTTCCTTCTCAGCAAAACATCTTGAGTTCCAGTATTCTTTGACAGAAAAAGGATTCCTGAGTTTCTTACTTACACATCCAAGATGCTTAATTCATAAGAGCAGTTTTCTAGTACATGAGGAGGACATCCGCGCCTCCAAATAAGCTTTTTAAAAATAAAATTTTTGATACCTTTTGTTTTTATATTACCTACATTTCATGCTGCATCCATCCCCACCCCCTCCAAAAGAGCCATCCCTTATGACAAAACATAAAAAAGAGGGAAAGAAAAAAACTCAGCAAAACTAATCAATATATTAAAAACCCTGACATCATATGCAATGTTTCACATTTCATAGTGCCCCACTTCGGTACGAAAGTGACAGGGAAATGACTTCTCATTACTCTTTTTTTCATTACTCTTTTTGGCGGGAGAGGGGAGGCTTGGTCGTTATAATTTCAAAGCATTCGGCTTCAATAGTTTTCTTGTCCTCCTTTACCTCTTAAGCTGTTATCAGCAGTGGTGCAGAACAGCTCGGTGGCGACTGGACAAGAGCAGGATGCCCAAGCAGCTCTTGCATTGGGAGGATGGGTGGGTGTGGAAAAGAGGGAGCCCTGAGGTCTTAACATTGTGCTGTCACAGGTGCTGAAGCTCTTAGTCACCCCGTTTGAAACTCATGACCACTTAAGGCCACGAAGAAACCATAGCATCCCTTTCTGCTTGGAAGGGCTGAGTGGCCGTCGGTAGCAAAGCTGGGGAAGAAAGGCACCGAATAAGGACCCCAACCACAGTAGACTGACATTCAGCATTATCCAATAGCCTCATGCTAGCCATGGAAGGTGGGGCTGGGGTGATTTGCTGGTAAAAATGCTGAACCAGCACAGCAAGAGGTGAATACACATTGAGGGTAATAAAACGCTTTTAAGCATTAAAGACCTTTCTCAAAGAAATTCCACAGCAATCTGGCAGGTGCTTGTTGAAGGGGGGAAGGGAGGAGGTGAAGAGAAGGTCCTGAGGAACCAGCTAATAAAAAAAAGTATTATGGAAGACTGAGCAGATTTGGAAGATGGAAGAAGAATGAGATAGATAATTCTGCACCCTAGAACAAGCATTCACCTCAAGTTTGAAGGGGCTTCTGCAAAGGGGGACGTGTTTTATGGATGGGTTAAATATGCCTAGTGGTGTATGACTTATCAATAGGTCTTTAGAACTAATCTCATTAAGTGCTAGAAGATAAAGCTTGCAGTCACCATCATATAATCGGTATTCCCCATACTCAATTGACAGAAATTGTTTGCTCTTCCTCAAACACAAAGCACGAGAAAACAGACTAATCCCTTCAAGGGGTAGGGATAGGGGAGCTGTGTGATTCCCGATTTTATACACAACCACACACACACACACACACACACGCACACACCACTGTCCTTTGTGTTTAAAAATGACAAAGAAAAAACTGTGTTTCTTCATTTAAAGTCCACCCATGGTGTGAAATATTGAACCTTTTTCTGCCTTTTTTGCTCAAAAAATGTTACCTCATTTCTAACTACAGGTCAGACTAGTCTGTCTGCCTCTGTGGTTTACTCTTGGACCTCTGACATGTTGTCTCATGTGGGCTTTAGTCTCAGAGTATCTTGAAAGCGTTTTTGATGATCACCGATTCTAGGCACAAAGACATGAGTCTACTCTACAGGATTTTGTGGCTTTGCCCATCTCCTTTTCTGCCTTCCCACCATACAGAGGCTGCTTGGGAGTCCTGCCATATAATCCAATCCCTAAAGCCCCCTTCAACAGCAGCCTTTCTCCCTGGACACTGACACTGAGATATGAAGGATGGAAAATGAGGGTGTTGGACTCACAGTGGTCTTGAAACTTAAACAGTAAGTGGAAATTTTAAAAGGTTGAGATAAAGAATAATAGAGTCAACAGCAGCCATTGGAGTATATTGAGGAGTGACATGGTCAGATCAAGGCTTTATGAAAACTGTCGTGTCCACAAAGTAATGGGGGTGGGGGTAGGGGATGGGAATGGAGTCTGTGTGCTTGGACAGGTGGCACCTGCACAGCTATTGCAGTGGGTCCTGGTTGGTTTTAAATGGAGAGTGAAGGATAGGGGTAACAATAGCTATATTTCTATAATGACTTAAGATTTGCAAAGCACTTTATAAATGTTACCTGATTTCATCCTCACAACCATGTAAGGTAAGTGCTATTATTACCAATTTTACAGGTGACAAAATTGAGGCAGAGGTTAAATGACTTGCCCAGGGTCGCACAGTGTCTGAGGCTAAATTTGAACTCAGGACTTACTCATTCACTCCAGTGCTCTGCGTTCATGGTGCCACTTAGCTGCCACTAGATAGTGATACTACACAATACCGCCTTCAACAAAACAATTTTACCATAATGTCATTAGCACATCATAAGTCAGCGATGTGCTGGTAAATGTTTAACAACTGGTCCTCCCTATATGCAATGCATATTTAAGTTAAATCTGGATTATTAATGTTTTCCATCACTTAAGTCTAAACAATCAACAAAATTAGAATATTTGCCAATTTCCCAGGTCTAAGTAATCTTGTTGAAAATTTAACAATTCAAGTCCCACAGCAAACTTATAAAAACTGATAAACTTATTTAAAAAATCCAGTGTTATTTCATTTGGCCAATCCCCAAGACATAAATCAAACTTCAATCAATCAATCAAGATTTTACGTCAAGCTTCCAGCCCCTTTATTTCCCTCATCTTCTCCCTGCCCTTGCATATCCGTTGCTCCCCAGTAACCAACAGCCTTTTGTGTATTTATTTGCTTCCCAAACAGGCTTGCTTTAATGGTACTGATTAGGTGAGGCATGCCCATTCCTAACAGCCTCCTTAAGGTCTTTGCACTGTACCAGAGATAAAACTCTCTGCAAGTCAAAAAAACTCCACAAAGCACAATAACATGGACTTGGTTACCAGATTCCATTCAGAAATCAGAGCGGGAAAAGCGGTTCTCACACATTTTTAACCAGTCTCTCCCAGAGGGACGTGTGACCTCTGATTCACCATCTAGTCCCACCCCACTGAACAGCACCAATCAGTTCCACTCAACATGATTCCATTCACTTCCTTGAATTCATTAAAACAAGCATTTCCTAGGCACTGATGCACAAAGCACTATGCTAGTTCCTGGGGCCACACACAAAAATGCCCTCCATCCTCACTCTACTTCAGGGGAATAAAAGCATTTTATAGAAAAGTAAATATAAATTGTTGTTTGTCCTTAGTGTGAAAAAGGACCAGTGACATCACCGGTGATGTCTTGACTTGACTGTGAGTTGGATTGAAGGGAGGCAGAGCTGCACAAAGTCATCAGCCTCACTCTCTCCGCCTGAGTCACTGAAGTCTAGTGGCAGGATGAAAGTCAGGACGACTGGTGATGCCCTGGGATGCAGAGAATGACTTTGGCATCTTCGATGTCTAACCAAGCTCTGAGTGCTCCACAGTGCCTGCTTCAGCCATCTTCATCCACCCACTCCTCAAGGGGAAGTCTTCACAAGATTGTCACAAACGTCTCCCTAACTCACCTACAGACTGGAGGCCTGTCAATTACCTTCAATCTGGTTTAGCCCATTTGCTGAAATGGTTTAGCAAGCATAGTAAATACAGTATAGTAAATATAAAACACATACTGAGTAAATACAAATTTGGGGGTTTGGAGGAAAGGAGCGAACACTCATAACTGTAGATGATTAAAAAAGGAGCTGGCACCTGAACTGGGTTTGAATGAGACCACGGATTCCATGAGGCAGAGCTGAAAAGGGAGAGCACCCCAGGCATAGGAGACAGCCTGGGTAAGGGTGCGGAGTTGGGAGATACACATCATGTATGGCGAAGAGTAAATAGGTCGATATGGATAAACATAGAATAAGAGGAAATAATGCAAAGACAAATGAGTTTGATATCAATGTTATATGTGGACGATCAAACAACCTTGCACCTTCACAGTAGGTTTTGGTTACTAAAGCATTTAAAGATATGGTGAAATGACAGTAGTTGGGGTAATCTTAGGTGGGGTGTATATCTATGTCATCATCCACAGACACCCTTGAGTCCCTTCCACCACTAACATTCTATGACTCTGTGACAGCTGCCACCACTTGAAAAAAGAAAACTCTGTTGAAGCTCTGGATCCTAAAACCATTGAGACTAAGTATGAAGCTTTCCTGAATTATCTTTATGAACTGTACAAATACCAACGAGCATGAACACTTCTATATACAAATAAGAACAGAACATAATAAACACAATAGAAACAAAGGATGTAAATGGAACTTTGGATCTCTTTCAGATTCAGCTTGGGTTTTTAAAGTATGTATTAAATATAACACATCAGTTCCAACACTGACCTCCTTATCTGTACCCCCTTGTGAACTTCCTTCTCCCCTGGTCTATATATATATATTTTTTTTAATGTTTCATTGGTGCCCTTTTATTTCTTTTTTTGAAAAAAATGTAAGAATGTTACTCTCATACACAAGCTCTGGAAACAATACACTTGATTTTATACTCTCATTTTTTTTACCTACTTGAAAAAAATTTCCCCAGCTTACAAATTTTCACTACATAATAGTGCATACATGTATACACACATACATAATAGTGGCATATATATTGATTTGCAAAAGCACATCTTATTCTACAATATCTCATTTGAAACTCACCACAACCTCCTGAGGTAAGTGTTAATATCCCCATTTTGCAGATGGATAAACTGTGGGTCGGAGGGGGTAAAGCAACCTGCTTATGATCATAACAGCTCATAAGTATCAACGGGAAAACTCGAACCTAGGTCTTCCAGATGTCAAATCTAGCGCTCCATCCATTATGCCACACTCCCACTAGTACCACCTAACTCCTTCGCTTTGCTGCTTATGTTACAAGTATATAATCATCTTTGCGTATAAGTGTTTGCATATTTTCCCCTGTGAGACTGAATTATTGAAGAGCAGGGACTGATTTTTATTCTTCTTTTTATCCCCAAATCTTAGCACAATGCCTGGCACCTAGTAAGATCTTAATAAATGCTGGTTGACTGACTAACTGTTACTGATTACCCATCAAGAAATATGGTTTTGTGAACAGAATTACGTATCCATTACCGGCCCCCCACAAAGTTTCCCTGCAAACAGAAATTCCCATGAAATCATCTTCGAAATGCAAAAAGTAAAACTCGATTTCTTTGAAGCTGTGGCTACACATGCCAGCCTCTATCACCATATTATAATATTATTATCAAACATATATCATTAAGTCCACAAAGGGATTTGTGATCTATATAATTTGGGTATTTCCTCCAGTAACACAGATCTCCACCCTT
>CM053622.1:631417804-631531571 GCA_028646595.1 Phalanger gymnotis | reverse complement strand
GCTAAGCTCTAGGTCTCAAAGGCAAAGGCAAAAGGCAAAAAAATAGTTCATACTCTAAAAGTACACATTCTAATGGGAGAGGCAGCATGTAAATATTTAGATATATCAGATGTATACAGACTCATGAAGGCAATGTGAAAGGGGAAGGAATTAACAATTTGGGGGGACCAGAAAAAGCCTACTGCAGAAGGTGGGAGTTGAGCTGAGTCTGAAAGGAAACCAGAGAAACTGAGGTGACAGTGAAAGTGCAAAGCATTTTAGGCATGGAGGACAGGCAGGGCAAAGGTGCATTGATGTGAATGGGAGTGCCATGTTTGAGGAATTGCAGGTAGGACAATGTAGGGGGTGCGTAGAGGAACGGGCAAGGTTATGAAGAGGTTTTTGTATATACATAATATGTATTTATTCTTTGTTTATATATTAAACCCTTATTAGAGAAATTTGGTACAAAGGTTTTTCCCCATTCAACCACTTTCCTTATCTTTTCCATATCATTAATACTATCTGTGCAGAAACTCTTTGGTTTCAAGCAATCATAGTTATCTATTTTTTAGATGATCTTTTCCCTCCACTTAATAGTATTTTATTTTTTCCAATTATATGTAAAGATGGTTTTCAACATTATGAAGAGTTTTAAATGTTAACAAGAAGACTCTATATTTGATCCTAGAGGTGATAGGGAGCCGGTGGAGTTCATTGAGCAGGGGAATATAACCACGTTTTAGGAAAAAAAAATCCCTTTAGTAGCTTCATGAAAGGCAGATTGGAATGGAAAGAGCCTTGCTTGAGGCAAGGAGACTAGTATTTCCGTAGTCTAGACAAGAGGTGAGGGCGACTTGAAGTGAGGTTCTGGCTCTATGGAGTGGGAAGAAAGTTGTATGTGAGATATGTCGTGAAGGTAGAAATGACAAGATTTGACAGATTAAATAGGTGGGGTGATTGAGAGTGAGAAATCAAGGAAGACACCAAAGTTGAGGTCTTGGGCGATTGGGAAGATAGTGATTTCTGACAGTGATCAGGAAATTCACAAGGAGGAGTGTTTAGGGGGAAGATGATGCATTCTGTTTTGGATATGCTGAGTTTGAAACGACTACAGAATATCTGGTTTGAGAAGTCCAATAGGCAGGTAGAAACGCATGACTGTAGCTGAGTAGGGAAACTAAGGCTGGATATATGGATCTGGGAATAATTTGTATAAAGATGATAATTGAATGCATAGGAAGAGGAGAGAAGATCAGCAAATAAAATAGTGTAAAGTGAAAAGAGAAGGTGGCTTAGGATGAACGAGCTGTAGGGGATCTGCATGTCTGCCAAGAAGTAAGAAGCCTACTTTATGACTGGTCTTCTCAAGTCTTCTCAATCACTGCGTGTATCAGAGGTCTGTAATCTTTGAAGATTGTTTTCCTTTATGTTGTTGTGGTCATAGCGTAAGCTCTTCTCCTGGTTCTGATCTTGCTGTCCTTTTCTCCTCCTCCTCCTCCTACTTTTTCCTGCATGTCTTTTAATCATCTATTAAAAATTATGATAATTGACATCTTATAGAAGCTTAAAGTTTGTGAAGCACTTTACCTACATTATTTCAATTGATTCTCAATCTCCCTATGAGGTACGTATGACAGATGTTATCTTCATCTTAGAGATAGGGAAACTGAGCCTTGGACAGCTTAAGAGATTTGCCCAGGGTCACATAGCTAGCAAATTTCAGAGATATGATTTGAACCCACATCTGTTTAGCTCCAAGTCCAAAATCCTGTCTACTACACTGTGACGGAGAGAAGTTTTATCCACATCTCTGCTCAACACTGTGTCTACCAGAGAGGGAGCTAGATGAAAATCACTTATACTATTCTTGCTATTAGATATTAGATCTTTGCTGTCTTTGCTTTGCATTAGCAGCTCTGATGAAAAACTTGGCCAATATGGATGTTATCTGGGTCAGATTCATGCTATGCCATCTCTAACACCCATCTCTAAGGATCTAAATCCCAATTTGGGTCTTTTTGAGTGAAATTGGGGAAAAGCTTCAGCATAGCCTGTTTTGTTCTGCCTTTCCAGTCTTATACTTTACTCACCTCCCCAAACACCGCAACCCAGTGAAAGTAGTTTCCATACTGCTCATCACATAGGACATTCATTTCCCAACTCTGGGGTTTTGCAGTGGCTTCCTGTACCCCAGCTTTTCCTCCTTACCTCTGCCCATTGCATTTCCTGGGTTCCTTCAATTCTGAGCTCAAATCCTTCCTTCTTCAGGAAGCCATCTCCACTCTAGCTAGAGTCTTCCCTCCAAAATCACCTCCTTCCTACTCTGTATGTATCTTACATGCACATAGGTTTTTTTGCTGGTTGTCTCACCCTTTAGAAAGAGAGGCCCTTGAGGGTATGGATGATGTAACTAGCTTCCTCTGTGTACCTAGAGCATAGCACAGAGTCTTACACACAGTAAATACTTGACAATTGTTTGCTGACTGATTGGTCATTCCAGAAGACCAGTGTAACAAAAACCATTTGCAGCAATGTCCTTCTTAAGCTACTAGCTAGAGCTGGAACCAGAAGTTTCTCAAATGAGACAAAAAAAAAGTTGAAGGGGAAGCAGAAGTGGTGGTTTGTGGTCAAATAATAATCCAAAGGTGCGATGGGGAGTGGGGCGAGAGTAGAAAAGACAATCTAACCTAGGTTAGAGCCTTATTGAGAGGGGAAATTCAACCCTAAAGAGTCTAGCTTGAGTCCCTATCACAGTTGGCAGTGGAGTGAGAAGGGGGCAAGGAGGCAAAGCCCAGACAGAGGCCATTGCCACAGTGCCAGGCTCCTGGGGTGGTAGTCTGGGCTAAGTGAGGGAATAAGATCATTCCGTATGGAACAGGCTATGTCTTTGAGACACGAGGCATGGAAAATTGGTTAGAGAAGGAAGACCATCCACGTATATCAGTGTTCTAGGACAAAGTGTCAGTCACCCGCACTAGTTATCGTCTGTGCCTATTCTGGTGCCAAAGTGTTAACATTTGCTATGTAAACACCCAGAACTTTCCTCCCAGAAGTCAACATTCTGCAACAATGAAAGATAAATGTCCAATTCCAGCTGCTTCAAAATGAATTATTTTACTTATACTTCAATCTGTAATGCCAAAGCCAAGCTCTATATGCTCAGATACAAAAAGCCTTGCTTTGCTCTTTGCAGCGGAATTCTAGAATGAAAGGATTGGGATGAGGCTGGGTAATTAGGCTTTTATATGCTATTGGCCAATGTCTGGAGAACAAAGGGGAAGCTGAGACAGGCCTTTTAGAAAGTGTTGTTGACCGTGGGAAGTGGCATTTCCAAGATATTCACTCTGAACCAGCCTAGAGAAGCTGTGTGCTTGCTAACAACTAGAGAGCCAAAGGCAGACTTCCTGAAGAAGAAGAAAAAAAAAACTAAGTGGGAATTTACCACTAATTTGTAGGATTTCCATGTTTTGTCTTAAATATGTATTTCTAGCATGCCTTATGTTGGAAAATTGTGTTCATTCTGAACTCTGGACACAGAGAACCTATTACATACATCCTGATTCTCAGAGAGCATTTAAAATTGGATAACAGGGAAGGAAAGGAAACTGAGAGCCACAAGTGTGATCCAATCCATCAGATAAAGAGCGTTGTGTTATTGCCTATTTATAGACAGAATATGGGATGGTTGTTAGTAAAAGAGACTGAGGGTCTGAATCCCACCTTCTATCCTCAGTTCCATGAATGACACAGACCAGTTTAGATAAAGCTTTTAATCTCTGCCACTTCCTGTTAGGTCACTATTATGGTGAGCAAGCCCAAGGGTCTTTCATATTTGAGTTTGGCAAATGCACTATTACCCTTTCATTTTAAAACCAGGGTATGTTTTCAAAAGATGTCAAAAGTATAACTTCCTTTACTAACACAATTCATGACTTAACAAAAATGTCTTAACAAAAAATTCTAGGTCTTTAAAAATTTGAACTAAAAATTCATCTAATACCGAGAGTCAACAAAACTTAGGAGTCTATCCTAAACCAAAACCAGGGATGTATGGAGGAGCCAGTCCTGCTAATCCTTAAATTTTTAGTGTGAGCATTTACTCAGATATTGGCAAATGCTTCAAATCAGGACTTTACATTTTGTTTGGTCAATTGTCTAGACAATCAAAGTGATAGAGAAGATGTTAATAATACTGATTAAGCTTAAAAGTGTGCCCTGCATATATTCTCCTCCTCCCTCCACCCTGAGCTGGTCGTTAAATATTTGCTAACACGATGCTGAAAAACATACTGCTAAACTTCTCCAGGCATTTGTTTGGTTCCCTCCTTCTAATGACAATGTGGGTTACTTAGTAGCTAATGCAAAAAGGTATTGAAATGATGCCAACAGATTTGTTTGCCCACTCAGCCAAGACCAGTAAAGAAACATTTATGAGAAGCTCCTTAAAATCCAATAGCAACAGTGGTACAAAGCCAGCTAGGGCATCTAAGTGACACAATGGATAGAGTGCTAGACCTGGAGTCAGGAAGACTCAACTTCCTGAGTTCAAATCTGGCCTAAGACCCTTACTGGCTGTATGACCCTGGGAAAGCCACTTAACCCTGTTTGCCTCAGTTCCTCAGCTGAGCTGGAGAAGCAAATGGCAAACCACTCTAGTATCTCTGCCAAGAAAATCCCAAATAGGGTCGTGAAGAGTTGGACACAACTGAACAGCAATAACAATACGGAGTTCAGCAGAGTTGTAAACAGTATGCAGCAAACAGAGCTTTGTTGACATCTAGGTCAAGGGCTTGCCTCTTACCTGTAGGGCAGTTCCCTCCCCCTAGAAGCCACCACCCCCATATCTCACTTTGTAGTTCCTTACTAACCTGTCCTCCATGCAGCAAACCATTCCCCAGGGTCTTATCACCCTTCTTCATACCTTTCCCCTCTCCAATCCTGTGAAAGGTCAGATCAACTTACCTCCCATAGAGAAAAGGCCCTTTGTTCACCCTCTTTCCCCTACCCCCATTGTACCAAATTGTTTTTTATCCCAGATGAAAATATTCCTAGTTAAGGCTCTAGATCAGAGGTTCTCAAACTTATTTGGCCTACCACCCCTTCCCCCCAAAAAAAAATTACTCAGCACTCTCCTGGAAATCTACTTTCTTTAACCCTTTGATGGTTTTTTAAAAATTTGCATCATTTCAAAAATGTATAATTTTTTTAAAAAATAACATCTTAAATTTAATAATTTATTGTAAATTTGTGGGGTTTTCCTGCCTTGGAATTTTGGAGACACAATATTGCGTCATGTAAACAAGTCATTACACTCACATATTCCTGCCAATGCATGCTGCACTTCCCGACAATGGGCAACATACTCACCTGTCAACATTTGCTTGTTAAGACCAGTCAGCAGCCTTGACAACTGATTGGTTATAACCTGCATTTTGTGTATTTATTTGGAAAATAAAGTAACCACTTCTCTTCTTTCTTTATATTTTCACTGCCTCCCTCATCGTACCTGAGGCTACTACCCCCTCCCCCATCATCCCAACACCCCCAAGGGTCAGCGTTGCCCACTTCGGGAACATACGCTGGATGCAGAAGAGATGAAGACAGAAATTACTCCCAAGGAGCTTGGAAATGAAGTCTAGATCTAAACACTACTAAGGAGTTTAAGATAGATTTACAGGCCCCAAACTATGGATCTACCTGTCCTGGAAGAGCAATGATAACACCTTACATTTATATGGTGAATTATAATTTTCACATCAATCATGTCATTCAAGCATCCTAATAGGAGGAGACAGGATGGGTATCATTAACCTCATTTTACAGATGAGGCAACTGAGATGCAGAGAATGGGAAGGAGATTGTGCAAGGTCATAAAATGAGTAAGTAAAAAACCCAGGTACTGATGGTGCTTTTATAATCTTTATTTTACAGATGAGTGAACTGAGATGGTGGCTGTCCTTTGTTTTCAAAGAGGACCAAAATAACTCACTATGTTACACTCAAGTTACAGTGTGTGCGACTATGGCTGACCAGACCAATAGGAGCTTGGAATGCTCCACCGTAGGTTGGGCACAGAGAGTCCGTGTGAACATTTAGGGGGGGATTCTCTAAATTTGTGCATCTTACGTTTCTTTTGAGCTACTTCAATTCTGCTTTGCCCATAGAGTGCAGCACCTTGTCTCATGAGGGCACGCCATGCTGGATTAAATGACTTGTCCAGAGCCATGCGACTAGTGTCAAATTAGATGTGAATTCAAGTCTGGTTGATTCTAGGTCTAGCCCTCCATCCATATATATCAGATGAATACAAAGTGTGTGTGTGTGGAGAGGGAATAGGGAAAGTGGGGGGTACTAACAGCTACATTTGCTGTTCAATCATTTTTCAGTTGTGTCCAACTCTTCATGACCTCATTGGGGGTTTTCTTGGCAGAGATACTACAGTGGTTTGCCCTTTCCTTTTCCAGCTCATTTTACAGATGAGGAAACTGAGGCAAACAGAGTGAAGTGACTTGCCCAGTATCACACAACTAGCATGTGTCTGAGGTCAAATTTGAACTCAAGTCTTCCTCACTCCAGGCCTGGCATTCTATGCACTGTGCCACCCAGCTGCTGCTAACAGCTATAGGGATCAGGAAAAGTCTCTTGTAGAAGGAAATATTTGAGCCAAGCCTTGAAGGGAGCTTGCAGTTCCATTCAGTAGAGAGAACATTCCAGTCTTGGGGACTATCCCTGAGCAAAGACACAGATACAGGAAATGGCAAGAACAAGGAACATAAAGTGGTTTTGTTTAGCTGGAATGAATGTGTGGGAGCAAAACAGAGGGGATGTCAAATGAAATCAATCTAGAAAGAGAAGTTGGAGCCAAATACAGTTATCCCTTCCACATCACGACTTTCCCCATTGTGGTTTCGACGAGTGAGGGTCGGCATAGGAAATTAAATGAGAATTTTGGGGGAAATTTTGCAGAAGCCACAGACAAGTCCACACAAAGGCCCACAGATGACACAAAGCCTATAACCAAGCACTTATCCCAAATTCTATAATAAGGTACTATAAACACTCCATAAAAGAAAAAGGAAAAATTCAGATTTCTTCTTTGGTTCGAAGGGAAGCCCAAAAAATTTTACACAGATTTTCCAGCTCTCAGGGTGCTGCACTCCTAGCCGCCCACCCCCCATGTGGAAGGGATAACTATAGTCATAAATAAGTGCCTGAGGTTAAATGACTTGCTGATCAACAGGTAGTAAATGTTAAAAGTGAGGATTTATGTCTCCAGCATCCAATCTCGGCCTCTTACACCCACCACAGGAACCTAAAAAATCGAACATTTTACCTACGTACCTTTACCTATATAACGACACCTTAAGAAAAGAACCAAGGGGAACCCAGATGACTGCGTTTTCTCACCTCAGCTCCTAAGCCTCAAAATTTAAGGTGTAGGCAGGTGACTGCCTCCTGGCATAGCTCTTTGCCATCAAAACAAGCCCCCAAGACACTTTCACTCTTTACAATCTCCTCAACAAAGGTACCACATAATATTTCATGTTTAGCATTTCACTGCTCAGGCTGATTGAATTCCAGAGTACAGATATAAGACAATAAATAAGGCCATAAATCATCTCAGTCGTTAACTGACATCCTTTCTGAAGGATTCTCACTTCCTAGCCTTGGAATATCATTATTCTGGGGATAATGGACTAAAGGCTAACTTTGGACAATGTGTATTGCAGCCCTGTGCCTTCCCTGCCCCCTTCTTCTCCAGCCCCATCCTTAAGCAACCTTGGCCAGTCCAGTTTTTTCTTGCACAGAATAATCTAGCCATTGAAATCTGGGTGTTATTTCATTAAATCGGTCTCAACTTAACAGGATCCTGAAGGACGAGGGGAGGGGGGAATTAAAACTGCTGCTCTATTATCCTTTTTTGCAAATGATCCCTTCATTCTCAGCAAAATTTCTTTCTCAGGGAAATTTCACTCTCTACCGAATGGCCAAAAAAAAAAAATCTTAGTTGTGCAAGATAAATTTTGAAATCTCTCTACTTTCTGCACTTCCTCTCATTTTCTCCTCGATTCTCTCTTCATAGAAAGCATTTTGTGACCTGCCTTGTCACAGGGGTGTGCTAGAGCCAACTCTAGAGAAGATTTTTAAATTTTCAGTGTAAGCATTTGTATCTTAGAAATCAGCGAGCCCACAAAGCAGATCTTGGTTTATTGTTTTGTGGATTGCCCAGACTTAAGAAAGTGATAGGAAAAGGTTAATCATGTAGATTAAGCTTAAAAGTGTGTCCCTGGAACAATGGAGGTGTGGCAAGAGATGATTGATTATTAACCGCTTTCCAGCAGGCCAATATTTGGGCACTATTTGTGTCTCTGCCGTGAAGGCCTCTGAGGCAGAGCCTGAGTAGGCTTTTCAGAGGTCACTGTTGAGTGTTGTCATTACTTGCCAGCAGGTACCTGCCAACAACACTGCTAAATTTGGCTTAAGGAAAACAGCTGCTGATTTTGGTCCAAGATGAGGTTTCCTTTTTATTGTTTTTTGTTTGTTTGATTTTTGTTGCTGTTGTTTTTCTATTTTAAATTAGTCATTATAGGTAATTATAGATAATGCTAGCACTAATTCTGGAAAAGAGCTTGTCCTCTTCATATTTTAATGGAATCAGAAAGACCTGAGTTTGAATCCTGCCTCGCCTTAGATAGATGATCCTGGGCAAACCACTTAGCCTCTCTGACCCCTAGTTTCTTCATCTGTAAATGAGGGTTTTGGACTCATGGGTGTCTAAAGTCCGTTCTAGCTCTAAATCTATGATCTGGTGGCCTAAGCCTCATGGCTAGCTGCAGAATTAAACACTATTATTTTTCATAGTCAGTTCAGATGTTTAGGGTTTTTTTTTAAACACTCCTGGGTTATTTCCACAGTTACTCTAACAACCAGAGTGGCCAAGAGAAAGGTCAGTACAGCTGGGGCATTTTTGTCCAATTGTTTCCAGTGTAAAATGGCAGGTGACCTAGGAGGGGGAGGCAAGGAGGCAGTCACCATCACAGCAATAAGGCTCTTCCTGTTTACGTTGCTGTAGGTGTCATGGAGGCTCAGACCGTCTGGGGAGCAATGGTGGAGAGAGCCAACATGATGATGAGGCAGGCACTCAGGTCTTTGCTCCAGGGAACCAAAATCTAGAAGGCACTGACTAGACCTTACAAGGGTGTTTTTCTTTCTCCATTTCACCTACTCAGCCACCCTGTGGCCGCACACCACGGAAGCAACTTCCCACCCAGCCCATTTCTATTCCACTTTTTACCTGAGTCAGTTCCTATCCCCAGGGGCAGTGGCCACGTCCCCAGCTCCTAGGGCCGGCCACCCTCCCTCTTTCCCCTCCCCCATAGCGGAGAGCCCTTCAGCAGCATAGAAAACTTATGGAGTCCTGAGTTATTTTTTCTTTCTCTGGAGGCTGCACCAAGATGAGCTAGTTGGCCCCGACATAAGCCTCTTCTCCTGCGCTACTCTGGAGGTAGAGAGATTAGAGGCTAAAGAGGAAGACATGGAAGAAAGGCAAATAACTGGGGGAGCCTGGCAGAGCAGTACCAAGGCTGCCACCATGAATACGACAGCTGTTAGTTAATGTAGATCTTCTTTTGTGGGAGCGTCAACTCCAGTCTAAAATCTCACCTTCTACTGGAAGCCTTTCCTAACCTCTGTTAACTATTTCCTATTTATCCTGTATTTGGATTGATTTGCACACATCTGTTTGTATATTGGCTTCCCTACTGGACTGTAAGCTCCTTGAGGTCAGGGGCTGTCTTTTCCCTCTCTTTGCATCCTCAATACTTAGCACAATGCCTGACGCCACATAGTATGCACTTAATAAATGTTTATTGATATCCTCCTTGCCACCACGCTTATTTATTGATCAAACCCAATTCAGCAATATAATTCATATTTGTTCAGTGGGTTGAACTGTAGCACCACAAGCTGGGAGAAGCTAGGTGGTGCAGTGGATAGTGCACTGGGCCTGAGGTCAGGAAGACCTAAGTTCAAAACTGGCCTCAGACACTTACTAGCTGTGTGACCCTGGGCAAGTCACTTAACTCTTATTTTCCACAGTTCCTCATCTGTAAAATGGGGACACACTAGAGAAGGAAATGGCAAACCTCTCCAGGACCTTTGCCAAGAAAACTCCATGGAAAGGTGATCACATTGGGCCAGCTAGGCGGCTCAGTGGAAAGATCACAGGCCCTGGAGCCAGCAGGACCTGAGTTCAAATGCGTCCTCAGATCAGACACTTGACACTTACTAGCTGTGTGACCCTGGGCAAGTCACTTAATCCCAATTGCCTCACCCAAAAAAACAAACAGAAAACAAAAGAAAAGGGGTCACATATAGTTGGACACAACTGAATAGTAACAAAGTGCTGTAATAAACTCATGAAATAGATGAACCATATGAGTTTTAAATTACTTTTCAGCCCTAGCATTATAATTGTAGGATGCTATGAATCCCTAAAGGTGTCTGTCCTTGCATTAGGCCAATGAGATATTTCAGATACAGAAACATTACCTACCACCCGAGATGGCCTTGAATCCTGTGAGCCCCCAAACTCCTTTACTTAGCCTTGTGTTCCAACCACATAACGTTTTAGGTTATTTTTATCCTCTTTCTGTATGTTGTACCCTGCTATCTGGAAAGTGCACTCAGGGACCATAGTTCCTGTTCTGGTGAACCACACACAAATGCAGGGAGTAAGATGTAATGTAATTGGCTGAAGTCATTTCCAGAAATAAAATACTGGGGGCATATCAAAAGGAAGGCTCAAAACAGGAAATCGTAATAATCAGAATGAATGTCGATCTCATCCAAATTGCTTTAGGGAAAAACAGTTGTTACAAAATCAGATTGTAGGCACACCAAGCTGCCCATTAGTAAATGAAATCGCCTTTCATTTCCATTATGCCTGTTACCTAAGGTAATTCCTATTCTAAAAGGCAAAGGGATATAACAACTAATGGATACCAAATCAGCTTTCTGGGTAGGAAGATGAAGGTTCAGGTCCTGCTTTTGACATGTACTGGCTATAGGACCAAGAACAAGTCACTTAACCTCCTGGGGCTCCCAGGCAATTTTCTAAGACTAATTGCTACCTATGAGTTGCTGGTCTGCATTGGTAGAAGAAATATCCAAATTAGGAATTCTCTACACTGTACGTCTGTAGTACAGAGTAGCTCTCCCACAGACATGATACACATTTTTGTTGTTCAATCGTTTCAGGTGTGTGACCCCATTTGGTGTTTTCTTGGCAAAGATACTAGAGTGATTTACATTTCCTTCTCCAACTCTTTTGACAGATGAGGAAACTGAGGGAAGCAGTGATTTGCTCAGTCATACAGCTAAGTAAGTGTCTGAAGCCAGATTTGAACTGAGGATTTTCTGACTCCAGGCCTGGAACTGTATCGGCTGCTACTGTGCCATCTAGCTGCCCTACACAATACATATACATGTGCACAATTATATACACATGTTTATTTATATATATATATATATATATATATGTATATATATATGTATATATATATGTGTGTGTATATATATATATATGTATGTATGTGTGTGTGTGTATGCACACAATGTAACTCTATCTATGGTGTGGATAGAAAATTTTTTTGACAGAAATAACAACTCATTTATAAAACACATTAAGGTTTACAGATCCCTTTCCTCCAAAGTAGAAGCCTGTGATTGAGGGAATGATTAAATAATAAATTGTGGCTTATCAATGTAATGGTATATTACTATGCTATGAGAAACAACAAGCAAAATGAATACAGAGAAATATGGAAAGATTTGCGTGAATTGATGCAAAGTGAAGTAAGCAGAGACAGGAAAATAATATACCCAATGACTACAACAAATGAAACTAAATGTTGCAAAATTACAAAGAAAATGCTGGGTCCCAAAGAAGGAATATAAGAAGATGCCTCCTTCTGCTCTTTTGCAGAAGTCCATAAGTATGGAACATTGTATATAATGTCAACTTGCTTGACATTTTGTTGATGTTTTGCTGATTTTCCCCTTCTTCTTCCTCTTTTCTTTTTTATTAAAAACTTTCTTACATGGAATGGCTCTCTGGAAGGAGGAAGAAGGAGGAAAACAGGGGAAATCTAGGCAATTTAAAACAAAAGATATCAATAAATTTTTTTTTAAAACTCCTTTCCTTCTAACCCTGTGGTGTCAGTAGAATGAAAGTATTAGCACCTATGCCCAAAAGGCTGTAAAACTCTGCCTACTCTTTGGTCCAGCAATACCACTCCTAGGTCTGTGTCCCAAAGAGACCATAAAAATGGGAAAAGGACCCACATGTACAAAAACATCTATAGCAGCTCTTTTTGTGGTGGCAAAGAATTGGACATTGAGGGGATGCCTATCATTTGGGTAATGGCTAAACAAATTGTGGTATATGCATATAATGAAATACTATTGTTCCATAAGAAATGATGAGCAGGCAGACTTCAGAAAAACCTAGAAAGACTTGCATGAACTGATGCTAAGCAAAGTGAGGAGAACCAGGAAAACACTGTACATGGTAACAGCAACATTGGGTGATGATTAACTATAACAGACTTAGCTCTTCTCAGCAATGCAATGAACTAAGACAATTCCAATTCATGACAGAAAATGCTATCCATATCCAGAGAAAGAACTACGGAGTCTGAATGCAGATCAAAGCATACTATTTTCTCTTTTTTTTTCTTTGCCTTTTTTTTCCTCATGATTTTTCCCTTTGATTCTAATTCTTCTTCACAACATAACTAATATGGAAATATGTTTAATATGATTGTACATGTATAGCCTATATCAGATTTTACACTGTCTTGAGGAGAAGGAGGCAGTGAAAATTTAAAACTCAAAATCTTATAAAAGTGAATGTTGTGGGGCAGGTAGGTTTGAGTAGAGTACCGGGCCTGGAGTCAGGAAGACCTGAGTTCAAATCTGGACTCAGACACTTGACACACTTAGTAACTGTGTGACCTTGGGCAAGTCACTTAACCCCAATTGCCCAGCCTTCCCCCCTCCAAAAAAAAAGTGAATGTTGAAAACTAAAACTAATTAAATATTTTTTAAAAAAGAAAGTATTAGTACCTCCCATTTTGTAGACCTAAAAACTGAGACTTAGAAAGCTGAATGTCTTTGCCCAAAATTATATAGATCTTAAGTGGTGGCATTGTGATTCAAACCCAAGTGTCTTATCTCCAAGTCCAATGTTCTTTTCATTCTACAAGAAATACTAGGTGGCACCATGTTTAGATCACTGGGCCTGGAGTCTAGAAGACCTGAGTTCAAATATGGCCTCAGATACTTACTAGCTCTGTGACCTTGGGCAAATCATTTAATCTCTGTTTGTCTCAGTTTCCTCAACTGTAAAGTAGAAATAATGGCAGCAACTATCTCTCAAGGCTATTGTGAGGATCAAGTGAGATAATATCTTTAAGCACTTAGCATAGTTCCTGGCACATAATAGATGCTATATAAATGCTATTCCTTTCTCCCTTCTCTTCTATCTATAAATCTATGATCCAAAATACAAAAGAAGCAAAGATAGGGGAGAGGAATAAAAGGAAGGAAGTAGACAGGAGTCTAAAATAGGGTGGCTCCTTCAGCCTTTGAAAATGAATAACTTGAACTTGGGTCTTAGGATTAAGTTCTGGTATGGACAAGAACAAGGGTTTGGAACCTTCAGCCTTGAGGCCAGACCGCAGGTTCCCCACCCCTGGACTAGATCTCTCAATGCAGAATCCTTGCTTGAATAGGATGACGATTGCAAAGTTTAAGACTTATGCTGGACAAAATAATCCTTTTCATGAGCTATAAACGGTATTTGTGTCAGCACATCCCAAAAGCAAGACTATTGAGTACATCTAAGTCAGCCTTTCCTTCTTATTTTTCAGTGATAGCCTTGCCTACTTGGTGACTGGCTATTACAGTAAGCGTATTTTTATTTAACAGTGACAAGCTAACGGGACATTCATTGTCCAGCGGTACATAGTGGTCACCCATCAATCAGTTTCTATTGACCTGATGTCCTAGCTGTAGGATCAGAAAATTGCAACTTAAAGATTTGCCTAAACAATCTAATGTCCTTGACATAAAGAATGCTGATTCTTCAATAAAGTAGTGATGAATTTTTTTTCTTCTGTCGCTGTTGAAAATCGAATCCTGTTTTTCCACTAAACTCTGAAGTTTAGTGAAATGGTCTATATGTATTTCAGAGCCTATTTCAAATGTTGGCAGGTTCTACCAAGCTAAAAATAATAATAGTTGACATTTATAGAGAGCTTTAGGGTTTGCAAAGTGCTTTATGGGCATTATCTCATTTGATCATTCCAACAACCTAGTGACGTAAATACTCCCGTTAGCCCCATTTTAAAGATGAAGAAACTGAGACTCAGAGAGATTCGAGAATTTCCCAGGGTCACATAACTTTCAAGTGTCTGAAGACTGGCCAGTCGTGACATCCATATTTCCAAGGTAGGGTTTTATGGATAGCAATGACCAAAATAAACTCTTAATTCATCACCTAGCAGCCAACTTTATGGTGATCAGACTTTCTACATTTAACTAGGGACTTGTCACAGTGCCTAACATTCCTTCATTAGTCTTTCTTTTGTGCCGAGGTATTACACATCCTTTTTAATGTAATAAGGGCACTGGCCCATGAGAGCCCAGTCCTTAGATTACATGCAGATATTCACTGACTGCTTCCAATCCAACCACATGGAAATTTCAGCTAACCTACTTCCAGTGATGCATGGTGGAAGCTCTGGTTCCCTGTGAGAAGGGAAGAGGCAGGGGTCCCATCAGAGTCCATGGCATAGTCTGTTAGATCCAATATTGGTTCTAAAAAAAAGCTGGGAGGTGACTGAGCAGCAATCTTTTCCCCCCACTTAATAGTATTTTCTTTTTTCCAATTACATGTAAAGATAGTTTTCAACATTCACTTTTATAAGATCTTGAGTTCCAATTTTTTTCTCTCTCCCTCCCTCCCACCTCCCAAGATGGCAAGCAATCTTGTATGTTATATGTGTAATCATAATAAATATATTTCCACATTAGTCATGTTAAGAAAGAAGAATCAGATCAAAAGAGGAAAACCACAAAAAAGGAAAAAAAAGTGAAAATAGTCTGCTTCAATCTGCCTTCAGACTCCATGGGTCTTTCTCTGGATGTGGCTGGCATTTTCTATCATGAGTCTTTTGAAAGTCTTACATCATTGCACTGCTGAAAAGAGCTAAGTCTGTCATAGTAGATCATCGCACAATGTTGCTGTTACTGTGTGCAGTGTTCTGGTTCTGCTGAGCAGCAATCCTGAGATAGATGTGCCCAGGCAGTGACCTTTTGGATATTGCAAAATCTGAAGAGATTATAGAGTGGCCTCAAAGCAGTCTGCCCCAGTGGCAGCCATGCCCAACAAGGAGCCAGGGCAACAGATAAGAAACAGGTATTGTTTTCTTTCCTTACATCTAAGCAGAACCAATAGTGGTGGAGTGGTCCAGTCCAGCCCCAGAGGACCAGCCTGGTCCAGCAGCAGATAATCTGCACAGCAGAGAGGCCACATCTAAAAATAACTCCATAAGAGAACACTAGTAACCAGCAGGACCTTATAGCACCTCTAGAGCTCCCAAACTCACAGTCACCTGGGCATTCCCCTTTTAAAATACTCAACCTAAAATCAGGAAAGAATACACACACACACACACACACACACACACACACAGACACACAGACACACACACACACACACACGGGATACCATGTGCTCACGGACACATGGCTGTGAGATAAAGGTATTCCTCCAGCTGCCCCTCTGTCACCAAGCAGTCCAAAGCGGTGCTCCTCAGATGTTGTCAAAGCAAGAAACGAAGAGTGGGGAGTTGGCACTTATTGTAGGCACGCTCCATTCTGGTGTCATTGGCTCTTCCAGACTTTGTAGCCAATTAGAAGACTTTTCATTACCACACAGTGCCAACCCTTCAGCCACTCATCGCTGGATGTAGGCTCACCAAAGCATCCTTGTGGTTGGATTGGAAGAAAGAACAGACAAAGAATATCTGTGTATGCTCTAAGGACTGGGTGCTCACTGGTCAGTCCCCCTTGTCACACTATTAAGCACTGACACTGACACTGACACTGACACAGAATTTATCAGATTAGCTGGCAAAGGGAAATTATAGCTGCCTTGTGCATAGTGCTTTCTGTGTACCAAGCCCTGCACTACGTGCTTTACAATTATCATCTCATTTGATCAGGAAAAGCCATGAGAGGATATGCAAGGGTAAGTAAGTTTTGATGAAGGAAGAGGTGGGAAAGGAAAGGTCTGAAGAACTATGGACAAGTCAGCAGATAATGTAGTTATAACCAGCCAATCAATTATGAGGTGATAGGTCTAGCTAGACCGCTATATTCCTGGACAAGAAGAGTTCGGGCACCTCAGTTGGAGGGAGAAATCAAAAGGAAAGATGATAATGAAAATAGAGTATGGGGGAGGGGAAGGGGAAGGGTTCCTATAAGCCCACCTTACCTACTCACTGTGCTGCCTCTGACTAGCTCTACTATAGGGTTTCTTAATCTTGTGCAAGGACCCCCAAGGGGTCAATGGATAGATTTAAGGAAGTCTCTGAATTTGGATGAGAAAAAAAATTACACCTTTATTTCAATATACTTTCCTTTGTAAATCTAAGTGTCATATTTTATGCATTAAAATACATTATTCTGAGAAAGGGTCCATAGGCTTCACCAGACTGCCAAAGGGGTCTGCGATGCAAAAAAGGCTAAGAGTCTCTGCTCTACTGCAAGGTACCAGATTCCTCCTCATTTGAATCCTCTCTTCCTTTAAGGCACATATCAAATACTATCTTCTACACAAAGGCTTTTGAACTGTTAATGTCCTCCAGGAGTGTTCTGAGTCAGCTCTACCAGGTGGGGAGAACCAATTGTTAAATTTTCAGTGTGAGCGTTTATGCCCCAGAAATCAGCAAATCAGAGGTTGTTTTATGTTTTATTGTTTGATGGATTGCCTTGACTTAACAAAGTGATGGAGAAAATGTTAATAATGTGGCTTAAATTTAAAAGTGTGTCATGCATTCTTTCTTTTTTTTTTTGAGAGATGATTGTTAAACATTTACTCCTACATTCCTCCCTCTCATATTTCTTTGTACTTAACTATTTTGTATTTATTTATATCTATATCTATCTATCTCTATATATACACATACATACACACATATACATGTATATATGCACATATATAAGTACATATACATATATGTATTTGTATATGTGTTCGTGTGTATAAATACATACATACATACATACATAGCTATTAGAATCCTGTATGTTGTCCCAAAAGGAGTAAACACCTTGAGAGTATGGGTTGTTTTATTCTTTGCTTTTTTTTTCACCCAGCACCAAGCAGTGTCTAGTACATTGTAAGTGCTTAATAGAGGCTGAATCCACTGAGGGTGTAAAATAAACCTATTTTTTAAAACGCTAGATCTAAAGCCCTCAGCAAATGCTCTGGTGGTTTTCCCCTGGTCTGAGGGATAGGAGTACTAGGCCAAGAGCCAGGAAGGTGAAAGTTCAAATCCTGCCTTAGATACTAGTTGTGTAAAACTGGGTAAATCACTTCATTTCTCTGGGCCTCCATTTCCTTATCTGTAAAGTGGGGATAATAATAACAGCACCTATATCACAGAGGTGATATGAGTAAGGGTCAAGTGAGATATTGCTTAGACTGTGCTTTGCTGATCTTAAAGCCCTGTACAAGTCCTAGTTATTATTATACTGAAGAAAAACGCCGTGTAAATTCAAATAAGCTGCAAAGACATTATCCCTGAATTCCTAAATGGTTCAGTTCCATGTGATGGTTTTTAGGTCCTTTTCACCCTTTATTGTACCAGGCAGTACACTCAGTATATACATTATTGATTAATTCCTAATGGACAAATACCTCTTTCATGTAGCTACTCTTATTAAAGTTGTTGTTTTAGGCTCTAAGGAGCAGCCATTTTGTACCTACCAGTGGCACCCTCCCCATCACCACCAGCAAGGATCTTCCCACCTCTTATTCTTCAGCCTTTGCCTAGTTCAATCTGGCCCCTACCCCTCATCAACAGCAGCCCAAGGATACCAACGGTGATGGGCAACCCCAGGCCCAGAATCATTAATGAAACCAGGGTGCTTTAGCCAAGCACATCCAGCTGCTGCCTCCACTGACACATACTGTTGGCATGGCATCCCCTTTATGGCTGATACCATCAGACAAAATCTGTCTTGCCTGAAGTGTTAAAGAACCTCATTGTGCCATGATGTGATAATGATAGTTGACATCTGAGCTGAGCCTGAGTCAATCTCGAGTTCTTTAAAGTAGTTAGATAATCTGGAAAAGGTGAAAGAGAAGGTATACCCTTCTCATATGTCTGCTCTTAATAGACTCCTGGAGATGGAAGCAGAGTTGCATTGGAGAGCAATGAGCACAGAAACAAAACTTAGTACAGGTCTAAGGCAAATGCTGATTCCAAAAATATACTCCAATGATGTTAGTAGATTTTATATATATAAATACTCTTGTCTCTGTTTAAGAAAAGACTCATTTCCTGTTTAACTGGTTTATAACACAAACGCTGTTTTTTTTTTTAACTTCACTTAAGGTAACAAAAACTTTTGTAAGAGATTTGGACAGGGACTCCATTATACAGAGCTTTAAAAGAAATAACCTGAGATTTCTTTTTTTTTTTTTTTTGGTAAAGTCAAACTCAGAACACATAAACTGTAAGAG
Organism: Phalanger gymnotis; assembly: GCA_028646595.1. NCBI lineage: Eukaryota > Metazoa > Chordata > Mammalia > Diprotodontia > Phalangeridae > Phalanger > Phalanger gymnotis. The sequence continues at coordinate 631,512,769 of CM053622.1, read as the reverse complement.
AAACATCAAGACAAAGAAGCTATGGAGCTTCCATTCATTAAAAGCTAGGTGATTTTATTTTAAATAATGCCACTAAGCATAAACTCAGTTTTGGCCCCACATCAGCCCACTGAGCTGCAAACATAAAACTGCAAAGAGATCCTCCTACCCTCCCTTTCAGCCCCATATTCCATTATTCTCCAGCAATATTGCATCTCCCTGCCCCAATATGCATTGAACTGTACGTTATTTACTACATGAAACAAGGAGATAATTTGTTGCTATTAGCACAACAAAGCTCTGGCAACTCAACCTCCCTTCTGAGTCAATAAAAGTGATGCTATCCTTAGGAACTGAAGAAAATTAAGGGAGGCTGTTCTGAAGAAAGTGTCATCCCTGAACTCCTTCAACTGTCTTGTAGGCGCTATCATTATTATTTCCAGTATTTAGACTTCAAATTTCTGCTTTGTGAAGACCATAAAATTCACATCCTTCCAGTTCTTGTTTCATCTCTCATAAAAAAAGAACACAGAGCCACAGAATCTCAGAGGGACTGGAAGGGAATCCAAAGGCCATCTAGTACAATCTCTCCCTAAACACACACACACACACACACACACACACAACTTCAATATGAGTCAGTTCTCTTCACCACCCACTTGCTTAAAGAGGAAAAAACTAAAACTTGGAGTAAGAAGTGAATTCTAAACTCTGAATCCCCAAATCAGGACATGTATTAAAAAAACACAAGTAGTGTTTCATGTTGGAAAAGAGGTCACAGCACTGAGTATATATCTACATTTCCTTCATGAAAAAAAGGATGCCAGCTTACTTTGATACTGCAAAGAACTCATTAGCTTGGAAGCAAACACAGTGAAAAGTTTGGGAGGTCTCTAAGTTCAAATTTATTGAAGATAGAGTTTGAAGGGATTTTCTTAAAGGAAGAAGTATTAGAAAGTTCCCAAATTCAGGCCTCACAAAACTAAGACGACTATTTGAAGATGTGAAGGTGGATCCCCCTGAAATCAAAAGGGTGCCAACATCCTTTATGGTATGGTCTGTAAGTTTCAAAGATAGAGAAAGTATCATGGTCATAGGAAGCCTTGCAATACTTAGTTCTAGGGGCATTGTCATTTCCTACATTAATTTGTGTGTGTGTGTGTGTGTGTCCATTAAGATTTTTCTGCTGGGTCTTTCTGTAATTTGAAATGAGGGAACAGTACTTCATTTACAAGGGGAGTTTGAGCCATTCATGTGTCTAGTCAGCCACACCCAAAGAAGAACAACCATAAGTTGTCTGTGCAGTGAGTATTGCCTCTAAAGGAGGAAGTGGCCTGTGATTTCTCTATTTTGTACATGTCTTCTGTCACCAAGAGGTGAGAATACTCTAAAGGTCAAGTTCTTAGTCAAAGACAGTTCAAATCCAAGTTGAGCAATTTTTCGAAATATTGGACATGGAAATGAGGAACTAGGGAATAGCCAGAGAAGCATCATGTTACAAAGGATAGAGTGCTGGTCTTGAAGTTAAGGTAACTTGGGTTTGAATCCTACCTTTGACACTGCCTAAGTGACCTTGAACAGGTCTGTTAGACTCTCAGAACTGCACTTTTCTCATCTGTAGCGTGGGAGCGGGGCCCAAATTGGATGACTTCTCAATGACCTCAATGACCCCTCCAGCTTTTGAATATGCTTGTATCCCCCTAATACAGACCTGCACCACTTGGCAGTAGGTAGGGGCCAAAATTAAAATAGGCTAAACTTCTTTGGGCCTCGAATAGCTTAGACTGGAGACAAATTGATGGTGGTTGGTTGCTGTGTGTCACGTGACAAACAGGAGAGTGGGAGGTAGCAACCCTACATTTTTCTCAGGCTGCTCAAAATCCTTTGCTGGCTTTGATTGGCCAACAAGCTGTATGTTGTCCAGGCTTGCCCTAATAGAATGTGAGCTCCTTGAGAGCAGGAGCTGCTTCATTTCCTTGTACCCACAGTGCCTATCAGAGAGCCTGGCATGTAGTCGCTGCTTAATTAATGCTTGCCGATTAGCAGATTGATAACCCACATGCACCTGGGGTTTCTCCATAACTCCCCCCAAGTTTGTTTCTGCTCTTTCTTCCCCACCAGACATAAAAGGTCTCATTAGTTAATAAGACTAATTTATCAATTAATACTTGTGGCAACTTGTCTTCTTTGGAGAGGTTGGCAAAAAGAATTTTGAAGTTCAAAGACAGAGGAGAAGGTGACAGAAAGCAAAGGCCTAAAACCTTGAGAGAGCAAATCACCCCAGTACAAGAACCCTCTGTCCAACAGCAGCACGGCCAAACTAGGGATGCATAGGGCAGAGGTCAAACCTCTGTTCATAAACACAGAACTCACCAAAGGAAAAAATTTTAATTGACATCTATTACGGGTGAGAAGATGCCATTAGCTGTCTCTGTGGGTGTTTCGGCCATTATACAGCCCTTGCAAGATCTGTTTTTGATGCAACTCAACATCCCATAAACATTATTTTTTAGTAATTGGAAGGGTGTGAAGTCAGGAAATGACTCTCATGAACTTTTTTCTTCTTTAAAAATTTAAGAAAATGGTGTAATGGAAAAAGCACTGGAGTCACTAACCTCTCAGTGTCCCCAGGCAATGCTTTAAGGCTATAATTTGCAGAATAGTTGCCAATCTGCATTGATAGGGGAAGTTTCCTCACCAGAAGTTCCCTATACCAGTGAAATCACAGGTCTGCTCCTACCCCCAAAAAATGAGGTAGACAAACAGACACAGAGAGATGGAGGAGGAGGAGGAGGAGAAAAGACAAGACAAATGGAGAAGCCTGGGACTTATGAGTCAGAAAAGCTGAGTTTAAATTCTGATGCTCCACCTGAAGGCAGCTATATGACACAGTAGATAATCAGGAAGACCCGAGTTCAAATTTGACCTCAGATAATTACTAGTGAGTGACTTGGGGTAAGTCACTTAACCTCAGTATGTCTCAGTTTCCACAACTTTAAAATGGGGATAATAATAGTACATACCTCCCAGGGTTGTTGTGAGGAACAAGTGAGATAATATTTGTAAAAAAGCTTAGCACAGTGCCTGGCACACAGTAGGAACTTAATGAATGCTTGTTTCCTTCCTTCCACCTACTATCTCTGTGACCCTAGGCAAATCACAAGCCAAACTGCAATCTCTAAAACAAGATGAATGATGAGCGATCCCCCCATGTGACAGTATCATTGTGAAGAAACCACACTGAAAATTGTAAAGCACTTCATAAACCCCACACAGCTCCATTACTAAAAACAAAAGAACTGAGAATATCTAAAGGTCAGAGGTTTCTAGATCATCTTTTTTTTTTTAAAGCATGCAATATGAAAAAAGAACCAGTTCTATTTATGGTCAAAGGCATGACATTTTACAGGGAAAGTGCTGCCTGTGCCTGTCCTCAAGATAACCTGTTTCGGTTACACTTATAGCAAAAGATACATGACATGCCACTGGCCTCTGCTCTGACATGCAGCTGGGACAGTGGCGAAGGTCTCTGCTTTCCCCCCTCTCTTCTTTGATGCATGGGGCCACAAAGACTGCCTAACACAGGCTGGAGCAAACAGGGAGGAGTTCTCCCTCTATTGTGTTGGGCTCTTCAGACAGGAAGCAGCAATTAGCCGGTGCAGGAGGGGAAGAATGGTACTTCTGCAGCTGCAGCTCTCCAATGTTCTCAAACAAATGAACTGCCACTTTCAAGTACTCGCCAGGAGGAGTCCCTGAAGCCTCCCTCCACAACATTGCCACCACCTGGTTTACAGGCTATTTGTGGGAGTAGTTTTCATTTTATTTTAGACACTCATGACATTTGGTAGCAACAAGTTTAAATAAGTGTGTGTTAGATGTGTGATGAGCATATATTTGAACCTGAGCATTTGTTGTAATTAGACACATGTATGCTATGGCTGTAGCACAAAATATTAGCCATCTAATATAGGCACCAACCTAAATGAGTGACTAAGACCCAAAATAGAGGGGGTGGGCGGTACATGGGGAATCTATTCAGACCATGATGCACATGATCTTAATGTTAACCACACCACTGAGAAGTGGCTAAATACCCAAGTACTGATTTACCATTTTAGAGATAACATAAAATCATATGAACATGGCTAACATTAGTTGGTTAATAGCAACATTAACCACATTTTACTCTTTAACCAAAATGTGTGCACATACCTATAGGGACAAAAATCCCCTCCCTCCTCCTGAGACAGCTAGGTGGCACAGTAGGTAGAGAATGGGGCCTGGAGTCAAGGAGACCTTTGTTATTTTACCAAAGATCACTGAAAGGGAGGGAGGATGAATAGAGCCACTTTTGATGGTTCTTATCCTTGGGAAGGAACAAACATTTATTAAGCATCTAGTATGCACTAGGCATTTTATCCCCATTTACAGTCAAGGAGACTGAGGCAAATATAGGTGAAGTGATTTGCTTACCCTGAGCACAAAATATCAGCCATCTAATATAGGCACCAACCTAAATGAGTGACTAAAATAAATGTTTGCTCCCTTCCCAAGGATAAGACTCATTGAAAGTGGCTAGCCATACTCCCTCCCTTTCAGAGATCTTCAGCAAAACAACAAAGGTAATTTGAATAACCCTGTATAAGTGCCCCAGAGAAACATAGGAGAAAAAAATGGAAGGAGAGAGCAGGTGTGCCTCTCTAAAACCTTAGAATGAGTGAGGTGCTAGCCCTTTAAGGACTGGTTATCATGAGCCAGCCAGGATTGGAAAACAGATACTTATTCAAGCAGTCTAAGAAGTAGGTAATTACCATAGCCACCAGAGACATTGTGTATGAGGGACCTGGACTTGTGACAAAAGGTTTTAAAAGAATGAAGGCACTAGGGGTGTGGTTTTGAATTGTAAAGATCTTTGGGTGAGACTAAAACCTCCAGAGACTCTTGAGATGGCCAGCTGCTAGAGACTGGATCCCCTATGGAAAGTGGCAAGCGTCATGTGCTAGAGAGTGACAAAACTATGAAATCTAACAAAAGGAAGTGAAGTATATGAGACAGGACTAGAGTGGATCTGGGAACTGAGACATAGAAGGTGAAGTCAGTGTTTTTGGTAGCTGAGCTATATGAGGAGGAGTCGTGGAAGTTTGCTTCTCAAGGATTCTGAGTGAAGGAGGAGGTAAGAGGGACTGATTCACCATGAGGCAAAGAACAGAGTACAACTGGGAGGAGCAAATCCCATCCTCTCTCCCACCTGAGTCCCACTCAAGCTTGCACTATAAGTGTATATAGTCTGCGAGGAGGAGGATAGCCCCATGTAGTCCTGTCTAGAGAGGCTTTGATCTAAGTCTTTTCTGTAGTCATTAATGTGTAAATAATACTGTGTTATATATTTTAAGCCTTGTGGGTCTGAGTGCTTATAAGGAGAGCTTTTGGCCAGACTTTGTTTCCAAGTTTCATCTGCATGGCAGCAATAATCCAGAGAAATGAGAGATACTAAGTATACTAAGGCCCTTGTAGAAAAAAGAGTCTCTGATACCAGGTCTACATCTATATCTACACATATACATAATAACTTAATTTTGTATAGTAGTTTATAACTTGCAAAACACTTTTACCTACATTTTCTCATTTGATCTCTCCAACAATGTTGTGAAGTCAACAGTATAAAATAGTGGGAAGCACTCTGGTTTTGGAGTTCTAGGTCTGTTACTTAATACTTTTGTGACCATGGATGACTTGCTTTATTTCTCTGGACCTTGGTTTTCCCATCAATAAAATAAGATGCTTAAACAAAATTGCCTCTGAAGTCCTTTCTAACTCTTAAACCATGGTCCTTTAAGGTAATAATTCCCAATTTACAAATAAAGAAACTGAGGCTCAGAAAAGTTAAGTGACTGGCTTATAGTAAACAAGCAGCACTCAGACTAACATTTTCTGATTCCAAGTAGCCACACCTTTCCATAAATTCAAGTCCACATAGATACAAACACATATAAATGAGAGTTCTCCAGAATGGTCCACAGAAATAAAATTCCTTAGACATTTTTTAAGCATCTGTTCTGTACAGGACACTATGTTAAGCAATTGGAATATAAAGAACACTTAGCAGGGAGGATGAAAATACTTAATGTTCTTGGGCTCTATACCTGTTCAATTATTGACCCATTTAGTTACCTTGTGTCAGTCCTATCATTTTCCCACATAAAATACAGGAGCAAAAAAATTTTAGGAAAATGATAGATGATACTGATTTAAACCCTTTTGTGTAAGGCTTTATTTTCTCAAAAGAAAATACAGAGTAATTGATATTTGAATAAAATATTAGAAACATCATTTTTCCATCCATACCAATTTTTGCTCTATGACAGGGGCACAACAGAGGTATTGAAGTATGTTGTAATAGTTTTTCTTCATGGTGTCTGTCATTTTCAAAGGTTAGGGATCTTTCATCTGTGAATTTACCTCTTTCTGAACTTATGTATATTTTTCACCTTGTATAATTGACAATTAAATGCTTACGATGTGCACTGGGGATACAAATACTGAGAGTGAAATAATCCTTACTAACACAACTTGGAATGACATTTCACCTGTTCACTAGCTTCTGTGTAAAGAAGGATATTCTTTAATGTATTAAATGCTACCCCCTTCAAGCTTCAGGGGCTGCCTCTTACTCTAATATCTTAGGCTGAATGAACAAGTCCATGTTCACCCTTTCTATGCTTTGTGTGATTTCATGGCTTTCTGCCATATTTCTCATCTTCTCAGACTAAACAGAGGCAAATATATCTTTCTTTGTATAGAAGCCCCTTGATACTTTAAGTTGCTCTTCTTCAGCCTTTTTCCAGATCAGTTGTTAAAGTGGTCCAGAAAGCCTTTCCCAAACCCCCTTAATGCTAGTGCCTTTCCTTTATTATCTCCAATTTATCTTGTGCATATCTTGTTTGTACCTAGTTGTTTGAATGTTGTCTCCCTTAGAGACTATGAGCTCCTTGAGAGTAGGAATTGTCTTTTGCCTTTCTTTAAATCTCCAGGGCTTAGCCCAGTGCCTGGGATATACAAGGCACTCAGTAAATGCTTGGTGACTCACTCACTGACTGAGCATAATGATAGGACCGGAAACCATGCTATATGTGACTCAGTTGAAGGAATTGGGGATATTTATCATGGAGGAAAAAAAAGGCTTGCTGGGGAGTGGAACATGATAGCTGCCTTTAGGTGTTTGAAGAATTTTCACATTGAGCAAGGATTCAACTTGCTCTTCTTGAACCCAGAAGACAGACTTGGGTAAAAGTTGCAGAGATGAGGAAAAAACACAAGCTGTGTGACCTCAGTTTCTTCACCTGTAAAATGAGGGAGCTGGGCTTGATGATCTCCCAGGTCTTATCCTGCTTTAAGTACTAGGATTCTATGATTACATAATTAGAACTGTCCAAAAGCGAAATTGACCTCAAGTCATAGATCACCCCTATCAATGAAAACCTTTAAGCAGAGGCTAATTGATCACTTCTAACAGATGCTATAGAGGGGATCCCTCCTCACGTGTGGATTAGACTTCACTAGATGACCTCTAACTTGTATGGTTTCTCTCAACTCAGTGGTCTTGTTATTCTGTGATTTGATGTACAGCGATCAGAGCTCTATACAGTCTTGTAGCACTCAACATTAAGTACTAGCAGAGATAATACTAAGATTAAAAAATATATTTTCTTTCTTGTTTCCTAAGCCATTCTTTACAATGCATTTCTTTTTGTTGGCCTGAAGTTACACTTTATAATGGAGCCCCCAGAATCCATCTTTGTCAACATTTTTACTTTAAAAAAAAAAGTTCCAAGGACAGAATAATGTATGGGACCTGAAATTGTACTGGAGAAGGGTCATCCTAACACTTAATGGGATGTAAGAACTTGTTAAATACAAATTTTAAAAATCACATAAACCACAGAGGGTGACTAATGGCCCTTGGATAGGGTCATGGTTCCTTCCAACCACACCCAGATTCTCAGTTGGATCTCAGAAATATGCTACGGAAACCCTGCTCCTCGTTTAAAAAAAAAAAGCTAACAGTATCTTCTAAGCACATCTTCTGGGTAGGTATTAAATCAAATAATTCTCTCCTAGGAAACCACCCGGACTTTATGTTGGCCTTGGAAGGACAATGGCTAAGTGGAATGTGTCAGGATGGGAAGTTTGGCTCCTGGGGAGTCTGGGCACTACCAACCTGCCTGACGGCAATCAAAGCCAGAACAAAGAAAGCCAAATGACCAGACCCACTGGGCAGGGCCTTGTGCCGTAACTGTCAGGGGCACACTGAGAGGAAAGAAAGGCTACCAGGAAGAAAACAGAGAAAGAAGAAAAGGAGATAGAGATCAAAAGAGTCCCTCAGACAAATATAGATGACTTACTGGTAGAGGAGAAAGCTGAGCTTTCTCAGTACTGTGTTCCATGAACTGTTTGTACCTTTATTCCTAAAATTTGTACCTTATAGCATGTGCACCTCATAACATATGTAAGAAAGCAGGAAGTGTCACGGCCCCTCTAATGCCTGATAATGCATGTTTGTAAAGTGGCTGGCTACCCTAATCTCAGCTCACTGTGGGCTGCCCCTTCCACTGCTGCATTTTAAATTCTAAGTATAGAAAATCAGAAAAGAACGCTTGAGGGGCGGGGGTTGGGGGGTGGGGAGCAGGGGGCGGGGAGAGAGGAAGGAGGAATTATTCCTCATCAGATTTCATCTTTTAAACAATACTCAGTGCCACCAAGGGATCAGCATAGCTGACATTCTCTTCCTGCTCTCTACAGGGCATGTGCTTGCTACACTACCCGCCCCAGCATTAAAGCTTGAGACTTTAATTATAGAGAAGAAGATGATTTCGCATCTGTCTGGAAAACAAGTCGGGTGGCTTTTTTTTTTTTCCGAAACCCTTTTAAATCCTGGGATTTTCCATCATCAGCCATCAGAAAATTCTTAAAGAGTTTCTTGCTAATCCCTGTCTAGAGAGTGCTCTACACACAAACACAAACACGGTCGGGCACCGGTACCGCGCTCAGACGGGTGTGCGCGAACACACACACACACACACACACACACACACACACACACACACACACACACACACACACACACACACCTCTAGTTAGAGGACACAGCAAACAACGCTTCCTGGATGCAGTCTAAATTCCGAGATCTTTTGTTTAAATAGAAGGAAGTTGCGGAGGTGGGAGTGGGAGTGGGAATGGGGTGGGGGTGGACTTTTCACAATAACTGAACAAGTCGCTCTAGTAATGGAGTACTCAGTATCTGCTATTTGGCTTACTTCTGTGGGGCTGAGGTCGGGGGTCTGATTTCTGAACTGCCATCTGTGGAATGCCTGTTTCTGCTCCACTTGATTCATTGCCCACTCAGGGATGATGAGAACGATGATGGTGACAGCAGCTGTGATCTCTCTGCTTCTACCAACCAACAGGAGGTTGGGGAAATTGAGGAGGGAGTGTAGCCCCTGAAGAAAGAGCAGCCTCTCCACCCCCATACAAAAAAGCACTATTTTCTGGTCAAGGGATCCGTATGGCTTCTGCCTTTCACAGTGACATCAGCTGTTAGACCATAGGGTCCAGGTGGTAAAAAGATTGGCCTGAAGTGTTGGGCAGCTGGCCTGTTCTTATCAGAGATATATTTTATGACTTTTCTTTAAACTAAAAAAATATACACAGGGAGCTACATGTTGGGGAGGCTAAATAGATAGAGTAAGTCACTCTCTCCACCCTTCTGTGATGGGTAATTTTGAAATGAAAATAATCATTAGCAAAGTAGAGCTTAACTCCTGAGTTTAGGCCCAGATTTCATACCCAAAAACACAGAAATTGACTATCAATTTTTCTAGGCTGTTCAGTAAAGAGACGCATTTGATTAAGTGAACCATCACCGGATAACTGCAATATTTATCTTAAAATACTAGATTGAATATTGGAAGGGATCTTAGATGTTATTTATTTCAATAGTAATAACAGAGTTAGGATTTGAATCCATGACCTCTGACTCTAGAAGCAGAATCTTTCCATTACCCAGGCTGCCGCCCGCAAAACTTTGCTCTTGGAGATTCCTTAAAAAAAGAAGTCACTGGTTATGTTAAGGCATAGTACAATAATTGACTAAGCTTTTGTTTAAATTGAATGAAATCGGCAAAAGCTATACTTTACCTTAGGATTTTTCTTTCATGAGAGTTTGGGGTTTAGGATTTTCTGCTTCTCCTTCTAATCATTTCACATGGCAGGCATCCACGAGGCAGGATAGAAGAGTAGACAGAGTACAGGAATTGGTGTCAGGAAGATTGGGGTTTAAATCCAGCCAAGAGCATGTGTAAATGTGACTCAAACTTGGTTTTCTCCTCCATACATTGGGGAAGATAATAGTGCCCACCTCAGAGAGTTGTGAGGATCAAATGAGGCAATAGATATAAGGCACTTTGCAAACCTTAAAGTAGTATAGAAACAGGCAATATTATTATTGGGCATGTAATGCTTCCTGGGTTGAACTAAATAGAAATAAGCATCAATGTTTAAATCCTGAGCCCCCCAAGTGAAAAAATATGCCCAAAAAAGATTCCCTTGCCCTTTGCTTAATTACCAATTAAACACATTTAACCAGAGAGCACTACCTTCATGGGCAATGAAGAATCCTGCTAGTAGCAAAATAATGTTTTCTGGAGGGGGGCTTTCAGCCCCTGTCAGTGCTATCCTCTAGCATTACAGGCAAAGTCTGTGCTCAGGGCTCAGGAAGTAATTGGAGGAGATAACCCATTTTGATAAAGCTATATTTTAGAAGGTCCACGCTAAGTAATTTTCAGATCTATTTATACTTTTCATTAGGTTAAGAGTCTCATTTTTCTTCCCACTCCATTTAGCCTCCCTCTCCAATGCATACACACCAAGCTTTTACTGTATGTCGGTCTCTTGTTTCAGAGGATACAACTTGACAGGCAGCAAACCCAGATCTGGGTAATGATAATGGGCTTCTACTATTCAATATGCCTTGTCTCAGGCATGTCCTAATGAAGATTTCACAAAGTGTTGTTTTGTAGGTATTTAAGGGCTAATGTATGGCAACTGAAGATGTGATGAAAAAGTATTACTGAAACGAAGAATGTTTTATTCTAGAAGATTCACCACGAACATGATCATTGAAAAATGATCGTTTCTAAAAGCAAACTTATTACCCCATGACACTTTTGTGCTTCATTATTCCTAGTATTTAACTACTTATCTCTTCAATTTTCACACAAAGCTAATCATTAATATTATTGTAATTTAGGAGTAATTATTTTAAAAGCTTTTTTCTCTGATAGCTGAAGTCAACTTGGCTATTACTGGCACTGAGCAAGGTGGAAGTGTTTATTTTTTTTTGGTAGGGTTGACATGAGAGAGAGAGATTTTGGATGCCAAGAAATCACTTAGTCTCCACAACATCTTCAACTTCACAGCATCATGGAATGTGCTTTACCAGAGAGGTTTATGCTTAGGCAAAAAGTCCCCTTTAAGACAGGTGCCAAATGTTAAAAAAAAAGACAGATGCCAACCCTTTTTACTTCTTCTGTATCTTCCAACAGTCCTTGGAAAAGTCAGAGGAAGCATTAAACCCTTTTGAAATAAAATTGTACACACAGATATCCTTGCCCATACCTACCCCTTCATCTATACTTAGCCCCAGCCCCAGCTCACAAAGCAACCATTTAGGAATTGGAGACTAGTTTTCATTCATTCATTCATTCATTCATTCACACATTCATTCAATTATCATTATCATTTCTTAAGTGACTACTATGTGCAAGGCACCATGCTAGACACTGGGGGTGGGGCACAAAGATAAGAATAAAATATTCCCTGCTCTCAAGGAGTTTACAATCCTGTTTTCTTGTATTTGTATTTGATTCTTCACATCACCTCTACATAACACAAATATATTATTCCAGTCCTCTGTTAAAGAAACCAAGATACAGTACAAAGTGAGAAAGTCAAGGCATTCTGACTTGGAGCCTGACTCCCATGACCACTTAATTTCATAATGAAGAGTGAGCAGTATTTGTCTCTCTTCCCAAACAGCATCTCCATTTTATTTCAACTTGAGATATTTTATTTCTGTGGCTGTGCCCAGTGTTAATGCATGCAGACCAAGTAATTTTGAAAATCAAATCCATTTAGCAAAACTGCCAAGAACATGTCTTTGAAACAATCTCATCTTTGGTTTAACCAAATATAACAATATACAGGACTCTATTCAATATCAAGTATTAGGGACAGAATAATGGATTCAGAGGCAGAACATTAGATTCTCATCTCACCATTGCTACTAACTAGTTCTGTGACTTTGGGAAAGTCACTCAAACCTTAATGAGATAAAGAAACTGAGACTCATATTCCTCATCTGAAAATTGGGGTAATAATGCTTGAGCTGCCTATCCCATAAGGTAGTTATGCTAATGAGTTCACATATAATAAGTTATAATAATGAGATCATATACACAAAAGACTAAGTTATTAAGCACTCTACAAATAGTATGTGCTTTTATTATTGCTATTAAGCAACCTTTCTTGGCCCCTGAGGTAGAAATATACGAGCTTCCATTGATTTATTATTTTAATAACCCTGGAGGCCTTTCCAAATCTGGGTATCTATGCTTCTGTGATTCTAACTGAATATAACATTCTAGAGCTTATTTGGCTAGTGCAGAATATACTGATCCTTTAACCGCCCTCATTCTGGGCACCAGACTTCTATTAGTGCAGTCTCAAATGAGATTAGACAAATAGAAACACTGTGTGACTTCATTAGGATAGTGGTTGTCCAAGTAGGATGGCGGGTGTATGTTTTTCCACTGAAGACTTGAACCAAATTCAAAAGGCATAAGTCTCTTACTGTTGTTTTTTTTAAGATTGTAACTATAATAATGGTTATTTATCCAGGCACAAATTTTGCAAATTGTTGGCATTTTTGTTATTATTGCTGCTGTTTTTGCTTTGGGTACAGGCAAATAAGAACAGACAATGTAGGTGATCCAGACATCCTTTATCCCACTTGAATGATCCAGAGATGAAACAATTACCACTGAACTAGGGGATAATGCGAAAGCAGCAACTCCTCCAGGGAAGTGTCATCAGGATGCTGGATGACTGAGAACCTCACCAAATAAGAATCAATTAAAGGAACTGTGGATATTTAGCTTGGGATAGAGGACACTAAAGAATTTAACCACAGTCAAGTGCTTGGAGGACTATTAGGTAGAAGGAGAATTAAGCTTTTTCTATTTGGCCCCCAAAGGGCAGACCTAAGATCAATGGATAGAAATCAGAGGAAAGAGGATCAACAAGAAATATTTAGTCTATACTATATATTGTATATACTCTACTATAATTTAGATCACTGTGCTAGGCAGTGGGGGGAGATAGATTAGAAAAGAGGTGATGCCTGTACTTAACCTGGTACATACAACTTCTTTTCTCTTCCTCATGATATCACTCTTTCTCTTGCTTTCTCTGATATAGCCAAACTGGTGTACTTAGTGTTCCTTGTATACAACCTTCCATGTCTCATCTTCATTCCTTTGCACAGGCTATCCCCCATTCCTGAAATGCTCTTCCTCTTCACTTTTACTTCTGGGAAGGCTTAGTTCCCTCAAGGTTCAGCTCAAGGTCCACTTCCTCCAAGAGGTATTCCCACATTCCCCTAGTTGTTAATGTTTCCCCAATGTCACCAAAATCACTTTGCATAGATAGTATCTTTTTTTTTACTTACCTATGAATATGTTGTGTCTCTCACTCCTCCCCTCCCAGTAGACTATAACTTCCCTGAGGGTAGGGAATGCTTTGTTTATTTGTACCTCAGAGCCTAGCATAGTGCCTGGAACATGTTAAATGATTAATAAGTGTTTATTGATTTGCTGAATAGCAAAATAATCATAAAAGTGTGAGAACAAAATGTATGTTTAAGGAGCAGAGAGTAGGATTTTTCCATTTTTATGAAACATAGAGTTCATGCAGGAGAGTAACATGAGATAAAACTGCCAAGGCAATATGGTGTCATGTTATGGATTCCCTTAAATATCAAGCAGATGAACTGAATTTTACCCAAAATGGATTAGTGAGCCACTGAGGATTTCTGAACAAAGGAATGACATATCTCAATTTATGCATCTGAAAGATGAATTACAGTGGGAAGAAAATGGGCATGGGAAGTCTAGTAAAAAGACTTTTGTCCAGCTGGACAGTAACTAGACTCAGTAATTGGATATGAGAAGTGAGGAAGTAGAAAGAATCAAAGACTACTTCAAGCTTGTAGTTGATTAGTGGTGCCAGAGAAACAGTCAGAAGGAAGAGCAGATTCAGGAAGAAAGATAACGAACTCAGTTTTAGACATTTTGAGTTGGAGGTGTTCCTGCAACATCAAGCTAGAGATGGCTTGCAAGCAGCTGCAGATGTAGACCCTAAGTTCAGAACAGATGTCATGACAAGGAATGCACATTAGAGAATCATCTACATAGATGTGGTTTTTGAAGCCATGAAAGTAGACAAGAGGGCCAAGGGATAGAGTCTAGAGAAAGAAAAGCAGAAGGATCAAGACAGTCCATTGGGGGAAAAATCACATTAATTGATCAGAGAAAGATGAAGCACCAGTCAAGAAGACACAGAAGTTGTGGTTAGAGAAAAGGATAACCAGGATCATATCGTATTGCTGAAGCTGAGGGAAGACAGCACATCCATTGAGTGGGGTGGCTATGAACGTCAGGAGAGATATAGAAGCTGTGCTGGTATTTTAGTGGACCTACAGTTTCTTGGATCTGGGTGCTCCCTCCGAAGGGGACACATCTCTCCACTGCCTTTTGGATAATCTGTAGCTTTAATTTTTTAGGAGGCATACAAAATAACTAGAAACATATTGACATCTAAAAAATGGGCCTCTATTTCAAGGAATAGCATGGGGTTATTTCAAACACTTACCCATTTGCCAAATGCGATCCTAAAAATTAAATGGGTTGGGGGTAGAGGGTGGTGATCAGGATCCTTTGATCAATTGATTTGACCAGTTGATGAATCAGAGCTGTTATGGGACAGGTAAGCGTGACAAAGAGATGTTAAGGTCTTAAACCAAGGGTAAGAAATGATTTCTGACACTGTTATCCCTTTACAAGATGTGAAGAAGTTCTCTGATCAGAAGGAATTAGGCATTTTTAAAGGTGCCTGCTGTTCATCCTTCATTTCAAAGGAGACCAATGACTTGTGCAGCAGAGGACTTGTGTGTGAATTGGATTCAAGTGAGGCAGAGTTGAGTGAAGTCATCAGCCTCACTCTCTCTTCCAGTGGCAGGACAAAAGTCAAGATGACTGGCTATGACCTGGGATGCAATGGATGACTTTGACATCTTTGATGTCTGACCAAGCTCTAAGCACTCCACAGTGTCTGCTTTAGCAGCCTTCATGGCCATTGGAACAATCCGTTCTCGTCTCCCCAGGCTGTTGGGGGAAATCTTCACATGCTTGGGTTAGACATTCCCCTAATTCACTGACAGATCTGTCAGTAGCTGACAGAACTGTCAGTTACCCTCAACCTGGTTTGGCCCTCTGCCAAGATGGTTTTATCAGGTGTGGCTGGTACAAATGCTACAGCTTCTCAGGGCAACAGGTGAGATTTGGGTGAAAGGTGGACATCAAGGGTGGATAAGCATCCCTGAAAAGTGCTTGGCAAGCCCTCACACAAAAGGTGCTAGTACTCCCTGAACACCCCATACATCCCAGTACACACTCAGTGCTAGACATAAATATTATCTCATTTTACAAAAGCTATCTCATTTAATTCTCACAACAACCCAGAAAGGTAGATGCTATTATTATTCCCACTTTATGCTGATATGCTGATATGGGAAACTAAGTCAATCAGAAGTTAAGTGACTTGCCCAAGGTTATACAACTAGTGTTTGAGGCTAGATTTGAACTCAGGTTTTCTTGAATACAATCCTACTGCTTTATCCACTGTACAATGTAGCTGTCTCAGATCACTCATGTCCCTAAAGGCCCTTTAAAAAGAAAGGCATGCACCATTGGAATCACTTAAGGCAGGAGAGAGTTCTGAGGAATATAATCTTTGATAATAGAATAAAGAACCAGTTATGGAAGAAGAACCCAATTCCTGAGAGAGAATTATTCCTCACCTCCGCAGATGGCATGGGTGGGAAGGAGGATGGGGGGATTGGGAAGAAGGGGAGGGAGAGAGAGAGAGACAGAGACAGAGACAGAGAGACAGAGAGAAAGAGAGAGAGAGAGAGAGAGAGAGAGAATTTCTCTCTCTTTATTACTCCCTCCTTGAGCAATGGAGGTAAAAGGAACTATTCAACCAGAAGGAGACATAGCAACTAGCAGAAAGTAGGTTCAACAACTGAGGCAGGAACTCTATTAACTCAGAGTAGTGTGACCTCTGGCAGCAGAGCTGTGAAGTTGAACTTCAGAGAGGAACAATCCAGGGAAGAATCTGTTCAGCAGAGAGTTACACCCAAGGGAAACAGAATGAGGATACAATGAGAAGAAAAGATGTCAGGTCCCTGATGTGTGTGTATACTATTCACTGACTCTGTTCATAGGGGAAATGTTTTATTACTATAATTGTTATGATTCTGTCTCAGTAAATGCCTTTGCTTTGACCTAATTGTATATACTAGCTAACTATTAAAGGTAAGCACACTGGTGGGGGCTCATGAGCTATATTTTTAGGATTATCCCTTTAAATAAAAATGATAGCTAACATTTATAGAGTGTTTTAGAAACATTAACTCATTTAATGCTCATAATAATTCCTTATATTGTTTAATGCTCATAGCTTTACAAAGTAGATACTATAGGCATTATCATCCCAGCTTTGCAAATAAAGAAACTGGGGCTCAGAGAGATGAAGTGATTTACCTATGGTCCCACAATAAATTAGCAACAGTAGTGAAATCTGAACCTGGGCCTTCCTGATTCATGATATAGTGGGAAGAGCATTGAATTTGGAGTTAGAAGATCTGACTCTGCTACTTGCTACCAATGTGACCTTATCCAAGACACTTAACATCTATACACTTCAGTTTCCTGATCTATAAAATGCAATGTTTGATTCAATGACCTCTAGGGTCCCTTCTACCTCTAAATATATGACCCCATGACTATAAACGTAGCATTTTTTTGTGACCCAAGCCATCTCAGTAGGCTTGAAGACTCATGCCATCCAGGCCATCCATCAGCACACCAAGTACAAAATTCTCTCCTCCCTAACTGCCCCCTGCTCAGATTACTACCTACTCAGATTTTTTTAAATGGGTGGTGATTCCAGACAAAAAGGCTGTGGGCACTAGGGAGGCTGCTATAGGTGCAACTTCATTTCATTAGCTGAACTGGGAGGATCCTCTCAGGAATGTTCTCAGTAATGGGCACCCATGTGTCTTTTGCCATGCCCAGAGCACATTCTTTTGGCAACACAATCACTGCCCTGCCTGGGAGCCTGAAAGGTTGACTCACTGAACTATGTGTGTATGTGTGTGTGTGCCTCTGTGTGTGACTCAGAGATCTGTCATAAGGGCATCATGAGTCATCCCCTTCCTGACAGACACACTGTGTAGACAATATCCAGGATGCACAAAAGCACAGGAAAAAAGACTCTTGGCTGGAGGAAGAGAATTTCTTTTCAGTCAATTGGCAGCTTTGAATATAAATATGCACACACACACACACACACACACACACACACACGCACACACACACAGAGCTAAATTTCAATAGTTGCACTTATAGTTTCTTTTAATTGAGGAAGCACTCACCCTATATGGGGTTGGTTTTGGTGAGAGTTGTTTCTTTTGCTTCTCCTTTTTCTTTTTTAATAAAGTAATTTTACTTTATATTATATTTTTATTATATATGTTATATTTATATTTACTTTATATTTACATGCAATATATATATATATATATATATATATATATTGTACTTTGCTTTCTGTATTGCCAAGCTGCAGTGGCCTAACTGTTCTATTCTGAGAACAGAATCCTAGTTGATAACACTCCATTAAGAATAAGTGAATGAAGAAAGGGCCACCCCAAGTCAAAGATAGAGTCACAATAATCAAAGAGAAGCCAGCCAGTTGTAATGGATACTTTGCCCCCAGGTGTGTGATTCTGCCAAACTATGTGACTCCAAACCTGGATGTTCAGCCACAGTGCTGGGAAGAACCACTACATTGTCTTTCCATGGTTTCCCAAGACCATATGGTAGCATCGCTAGCCCAGAGGAGCTCCGTTGCTTGGAAGTCCATCACAGGTCTGCAAGACCAGCTTTGGAGCCATGCCCCTTTAAAAGGGGCTGGCACATCCCTTTCCATTCCATTTCCCAGCTGTTTTCACAACCCAGAAACTCATTCAACAATGCAAACTTCCTTCTGCGGGCTACTGGATTCAAATGAGTCAGCAGGGCAACTCCACCTAAAGCTAGGGAACTAAGTCAGGTACTGTTGCACTTTGGCTTATGGAATAAATCTCACTGAAGTATTATGGAATTACAGAGCTAGAAGAAAGAACTTAAAACATCATTGAGTCTCACACCCTCACTTTACAGTCAGAAACTATTTTATACCTGAAAATTTAGGGGGAAGAAAATTTCTATAAAGCCAACCTAATCCAACAAAGATTTATCAAGAATAATAATATCCTCCATTAGATAACTGGTCAAAGGATATGAAGAAACAGTTCTCAAAAAGAAATGCAAAGTATTCACAACCACATGAAAGAATGCTCCAAATCCCTAATAATAAGAGAAATACAAATCAAAATAACCCTGAGGTTTCACCTCACACCCTATAAATTGACAAAAATGACCAAAAATAAAAATGACAATGTTGGAGAGGTTGTAAAAGGAGAGGCATTATTGGTGGGGCCATGAAATGGTACCACCATTTTGGAAAGCAATTCGGAATTATGCAAATAAAGTGACTAAAATGTCTTTAACCTTTGAACCAGAAATTCCATTCCTAGATTTATTACCTCCAAGAAAGCCATCAATAAGAAGAAAGTCCCCATATGTTACAAAGTATTTGTAGCAGCACTTTTTGTGATAGTTAAGAATTGAGAACAAAGTAGATGCCTATCAATTGGAGAATGGTTAAACAAATTGAGGTACCTGAATGTAATGGAATATTACTCTGATGTAAGAAATGATGCATGTGATGAACACAGAGAAGCATGGAAAGATCTATATGAACTGATGCAGAGTAAACAGAGCCAAGAAAACAATATACACAATAACTACAATGTAAGTGGAAAGAACAACTACACACCAAAAAAATTGAAAGGAAATATAACAAAATTATAAAGATCAAGCAGAACTCAAATGAAGAGATAAGAGCAGATACCCGCAACTTCCCCTTTGTGGAGGCAGGAGATAGGAGGGGTTAAACATGGTGTGTGTTTTTGGACTTTTTCAATGTATCAATCAGTCATGTTGATTTTCCCCCCTCTTTTAAAGATACTATTTGTCATATGGGATGGGGAGGAGAAGGGGTAGTTGGGATAAATACGGTGATATTAAAAAAAAATAGAAAACATCAATGAAATTTTATTTTAAAAAATTAATAGCTGGCATTTTTATAGTGCTTTAAGGTTTGCAAAGTGCTTTTACAAAGATCATCTCATTTGATAATCTTACAATAACCTTGGAAGGTAGGCGCTATTATTATCCCCATTTTACAGATAAGGAAACTCTTAAAGGCATACTACGTATAAGGCATTGTAATGAGCACTATGGCTACAAAGACAAAACCAAGAATCATACTTCCTGGAGAGATATAACTTGTAAATAATTAAATAAAACCACATATGATAATTCAAGGGAGGAGAGCCTTAGCGATTGAGAGGATCAGGAAAGGCTTCCCGAAGGAGTTACACCTGAACAGCCCCTTTAAGGAAACTAAGAATTCTAGGAGACAGAGATGAAAAGCCATTGGATCCCAGGCATGTTTTAAAGGAAGTTAACTATTTAAGGTAACTTTAACATATCTGTACTTTCAGACCTGAGCATGGTTCTTTAAGAAGGTATCAGAAAACAGAAGATATAATTCCTCCCCAACTAAGTGGGAGCAACTAGATTGAAGGTTGCCAATAACATGTGTGAGAACCTATGGTGTGAACATTGATTGGACAGAATCGCCGGGAGAACGCAAAGAAAGAGAAGGCTTCCTGGAGGAGTTGTCCTTACAGTAGGAACTTATGATGAATCCTTTAGTAATAATTTACTTGAGTGTTTTCCAGTTTTAGCGCTTTCGATATTTTTGAGGTTAAACAACATGATCCAGAGCACAGAAACAAGCTGCCACCAGGGTTGGAGACCTGCACTTTACCTTATCCGAAAAGAATACAACCCACAGCTCTACCTTTCCCCCATCCCCGCCTTGGCAACAACACCAGTTTCTTCAGGACTGGCCTGTGTGTGGGCAGGCGGTTCTGTCAGAGGCTTTTCCTGCTTAGTCATTTCCACACCTTGCTGATTGGCTGCACACACAACAATATTCAGAACATTTTTCAACCAGCTCATTCCAGATGCACTCACTAATTTCCAAATCCATTTAGAGAAGAAATTAATCGTTTCCCCCAGGGCTATTCCTCCATGTAAAGCAACTTTAATACTACCCCAGATCTGAAAGCATTTCTTACAAGTTTTTCCTATCATTGATGATTAGAAACTAACTCGTGCTGCTGAGTCTAGTAGCAATTTGTGGATAGCCTGGCAGGTGACCTGGGCTTTGGCTGTGGTTTTAGAATTCAGCCATTTAAATTTAGTGACTACATTACAGTCACAACTCTGAAATTTTGTGTCCAGGACAAACTATATGAAGGGTGAGTGTCTTCAGTTGAGCAGATGGGTAGAGGGGAAGCTAGGACACTGTCTTATAGTGGGGAGACTCTGGGATATCAGTATAACACAGCAGCTAGCCAGGCATTTTTCAACTGAAACCACTAAGGCTAGTGATCTTCCCTTGTAGGTTACCAGGTTCAGTTCACAGACACTGACTTCTCAGTAGAGGAAGCAGACTACCCATTCTCACAGTTTTGTCTCATGTCCCCAGCCATGGGGACAATTCGATGTTTGACTTTAGTCTAAAGGTTCTCCTCAGCAAAGGGAAGAAAGGAAGAAGAAAGGAACCCAGAGTAAAAACATGAATCCCATATGATACTGATGGTTCTTTCCCACACAGAAAAGGGAATGCTAATAATAATAATAATAATAATACATATATATACATCATAGAATGATTGGAACAGAACCCAGCAACTTATCATGTTGGTATAATCAAGTGAGAGGCTAATATTCAAGACTCATTGGAATTTTTGGAAACAGCTTCTTTTCTAGGGTTGTTAATTAGCCATTTTATGTTTTTATCTCTACTTCCAACAATCAAATCACATCAAATGGACCCTTTATTTGTAGCAGTCTTTCTCTGAGGGGCAATTCTTTCCTTTTTGAGCTATCTTTTTCTGTAGCTGTTGCCACCACAGTTGCTCCAGTAGCTGATATCCTGCAATTAAGATGCCTAGAAAGAGAAGATACCAGCTGCCTTTTGAGATTCCACAAGGCCCTATACCAAAGGAAAGAAGAAACAAATAGGAGGAGGCCTCATCCCAAGCTAGGCTTGCCTATGAGGGAATGAGCCAGTGGTTTGCAGCTGGGTAGTGGGGTAGAGAGGGAAATTCATTCTACCCTAATTTCCAGGATTCTCAGAGAATTGTCCTTGCACTTCAGAACTAGCCAGAAAAAAGAAGACCAAGGGCTGGAATCATCCCTTGAGTATATTCATGGAGTGCCACCTCAGTAGCCAATTAAAAGACTTTCTGTCACCCCACATAGCGTGAGTTTCTGAGTCATCCTGGCCAACAGGAAGCAGTCAAAGGATATCTCTCACTCCATAGTGTACATATATGGGGGGATGAGGATGGGGTGGAGAGAGAAGGGCCCCTTCATTATGTGTGCCTGGAAACAAGTCCACCCAATGCTTCCACTGACCTGGAATGTCAACTGAGTATGCCTGAGGGGCTGGGGGTGGGGGGTGGCATACTCTAAAGGAGCACTACTACAGCTTAATGCTGGTGCTGATAAGGACAGTTGGGCAAAGCAGATGAAGAATAGTCTAGCCTGCTATCTGTTCACTTCTTGTTGCAGACAATTATTCTTGACCATAAACCAAGAACACCAATGGGAGAAACAGAACAAAGCAAAGCAAGCAGATAGATTTTTTTCTACAAAGTAAAACCATTGTCTTTTTCTTTAATCTACCCTCCTCCTCCGAGGAAGACAGACTAAGTATCCTTTAATTATGTGTGTGTGGGCACCAGGGCTTAGATACAAACACCTTTATTAAACCAGCCTTCAAAGTCATCGTTCACAACCTGGCTCCCACCAACCTTGTTATATGCTACTACCATTCACACACTGTGGTCTAGCCATACTGGCTTTTTTATTTTCCTCACTCAAGATGTTCCATCTGTCTCTACCTTTGTACTGGCTGTTCCCAATGCCTAGGATGTCTTCCCTCCTCACTTTCACTTTTCACAATCGGTTTCCTTCCAACTGGAGACCTTCCCTGCTAGGCCTTCTCAGCCCCTCACCTCTGTGTTGTTGTTGAGTAGTTTCAGTCACATCTGACTCTTCATGACCCCATTTGGTGTTTTCTTGGCAAAAATACTGGAGTCATTTGTCACTTCTCTCTCCAGCTCATTTTAAGGTGAGGAAACTGAGGCAAACAGGATTAAATGACTTGTCATAGGTCACACAGCTAGTAAGTGTCAGAGGCCAGATTTGAATTCCTGAATATGAATATTCCTAGATCCAGGCCCAATCTCTGTCTACTTTTCCGCCTAGCTGCCCCTGCCCCCAATGTCATACCTTTATTTATTTTGTTTATATGTTATATCTTCTTATTTGTGAATATGTTGTATCCCCTGATAAAATGTAAACTTTTTAATGGCAGAGACCATATCATTTTTGTCTCTGTATCCACAATCTCTAGAACAGTGGCTGGCATGTAATAGGAATTTTTTTTAAGGCCATTGGGGTTAAGTGACTAGCCTAGGATCAAACAGTTAGTTAAGTGTCTGAGGTTAGATTTAAACTCAGGTCTTCCTGACTCCAGGATGATAGGAATTTAATAAACACTTGCCAATGGATTTTTGCTAGCTAGGTGCTAAGCTCTCATTTCTACACTGTCAAAGGATTGCCAGTAATGTCAGCACCCTATAAATTTAACACACCGGAACAAAGTCTTAGTCATCTCATCCTAGTCATTGCTCTTGCTCTGCCTTACAGACAAACCACGACTTCATTTTTCACTATCTGCAAAACTAAAATAACCCAACTAGCCTCCTCGCTGCCTCCCCACCTAACAGGGAAATCAAAAATCCAGATGACAAAGGAGAGCAAAGCAACCGGATAGTCATACAATGTAGAACTGTTATCTTTGACTTTATCTTACCTAAGCAGGAAAGACTGTATCCTTAATTATGTGCATGTGCAGCAGGGGCAGCAAAGGACATTTCCTGCCTCTTTCTTTACATTGAATCTCTAATTATGGAGTCACGGTGGCTAGATCTTCTGTTCTTACCTACTCAGATCTGTCCTCTAACCTACCACACAGCACTGGTCGAGGCTGGCCTTTCCCCAATAAGGGATGAAATGTACATGAAAGAACCACGATTTATTCCCTGGTGTGAAAAGCAAACTGTCACAGAGGAAATAACATCTCGGCCTTCGAATACTCAAGCTGTTCGTGTTCAGCGTGCTGAGGCAGCTCAGGCCTGAGAGCACTGGGCCTGGAAGACCTGAGTTTAAAACTGGCCTCAGACACTTACTAGTTGTGTGACCCTGTGTAAACCCTGTTTGCCTTAGTTTCCTCATCTGTAAAATTAATTGGAGAAGGAAGTAGCAAACCACTCCATCTTTGCCAAGAAAACTACATAGACTACCGTGTACTGTAAAGGAAAGTTCAGACAATTTCAAAGTAGACAAGTCTTGTTTTGAATGTTCCTCAATCATTTAGTCATGAAGAGTTAAACATGATTGAACAACCACGTGCTAACCTCTTAACCCAGTAACCAGTTTTTGCTTTAGAATTTTATTTTTGTGAACACTTAGAAGGTACAAGAGGAGGGGCAGGCACAGGGAACCATATGAAGGAAAAGGGAAGAGAACCATAAAGGAAAGCTGACAATTATAGATGAGTCTTGTTTCTAACATTCCTCAATGATTTAGTCTATAATGAGTAAATCTGAGAGACTCCCTCATGAAATTCAAGAGTTCCCTAAACATTCAGATAAGACTATTGGTTGTGGGCCATTGATAGCTGGTCAAAATGCAGAGATTTTTCCAGCTAATGAAAAAAGATTGGTCCTTCAATGAAGGCAATTAATGACACACAGAAAATTCCTGGCAACTGAGTGACTAAGGACCATCCGCATTTCTCTATGGTCCATAAAAAAGCAGGTTGTCCATAAAAAAGTATTCTCTGCAACAATGAGCTATTTAGAACTCATCTTTTCCCTCAGGCCCATTTCCAACACAGAGAGGGTGATTTCTTTATTTTCCTCTCCTCTCCCCTCCAACCACTACCACCAAGAACAGCAACAGCAATTTACTACAAAAGCCCATGGCAGTGGAAGACGTGTTGCAAATGAGAAGGGAGGCCAAGGACACTGGGGCAGCTGGTATGGGTAGAGCACTGGGCCTAGAGTCAGAAAGATTTGAGTTCAAATCCAGCCGAAGACACTTACAAGCTGTGTGACCCTGGGCAATAGTCAATTAACCTCTGTTTGCCACAGTTTCCCCAAATATAAAATAAGACCTGACAGGGTTGTTGTCTCAAATGAGTTTGTGTGTGTGTGTGTGTGTGTGTGTGTGTGTGTGTGCATGCGCGCGCGCAGTGGTGGGACTCAAATAAATTAACAACCAGCTCTCCACGGAATGGAGCTGAGGCACTGCAGCTGAGGAACCATCCCCACTAACAATGAATTCATGGAACTCAACCTAGAATTAGGTACCAGTTCTACTGAACTGATGCAAACTGGCTGAATCTCACCATTGTCTGTGTGTGTGTGTGTGTGTGTGTGTGTGTGTATACATATATACATATACACATACATATACATACACATACACATGCATATACAAATACACATATACATACACATAATGCTTAGCACAGTGCCTGGCACATAATAGGTGCTATATAAATTCTAGTTCCCTTCCTTCCCCCTTCCTGAACCTCACTTTCTTGATAAGAAGAAAGGAATTTTTGAATTTTCTAAGCAGCACGATCCCAGAATCAAGGCTTTTAGCAAAAAAAGAACATTGTCCTAGCAGAACCAGCATTGAAACTTTGTGAGTCTAAGAGTTCAACCACTAAACCTTTATGATTGAATGATATTAAGTAGTAAGATACAGGACACTCCCAGTGATTGGCTGGCTAAGGATCACCCACACTGGGTAATGACTTCTAGCAAAGCAAGACCATGAGAGATGGTGTGGCATGCTCCTTGGAGAAAGAAAGAAGAGTAGGCTTAGCAGCTTATTTGGAGAACAAAGTCATTGAGTTACTTGGACAATGCAGGTTCAACAAGAACTTTGCTTGTTTAGCAAGTTCAGAACCATGGAGAGGGGGGCTGAGGGGAGGGGACATGGGCTTGTGAGTTCTTAGTACATTATGCATTTTCTTTGCTGTGAAATTTGGACTGAATGATACACCAAAACCATGTTGCATGATGAGTGTCTGTATAGGAGTTGGGAAACTGGCCACACACATATGGGCCACCCTCAAGAAGACCTTTAATTGTGTGTTTGTCCTTCATTGTTGAAGAGGACTGTGACATCAGGGAAATGATGACATGATTTGCAGTTGACTTTGATTTGAGTGAGGAAGGGCTGTGCAAGGTCACCAGTCTCACTTTTCCTCCAGTGGCCAGATGGGTCCAGTGGCCAGATATTCATCAGGAAGTCTGGAGATGGCACAGGATGAGATGGGAGACCTTGACCCTTTTAGGCTAAGGCCTTTTCGGGTTCTCGCTTTGAAGGAGGTAACACCCACTCATTGAATAGGCCTCTTTAAAAAGTGAGTCAAAGGATGGCACCTTTAATTAAATTGTATCTCAAAGACTTTCCTGGATTGATCTAGGTAGGAGCAGTAAGCCAAAGAAAGGCAAGGTGGTCCCTTTGGGTTCAGGCTCCCCAAGCTGGTTCACAGAAACCCAGAGTTTTTTGTGTGGGGGCCACCTGAGGTACAGTGTAAAATTAATCAAAAAGAACATAATACACAGCTACTACCACTAGGCCAGTGGTGACAAACTTTAAATAGAAGTCGATCTCTGTGGACTTTGTGTTGACTTGAAAAACCACAAATTAACATTATATTTTTATTTGTTAAACACTTCACAATTGCATTTTAATCTGGTTCAGGATAGATGCCCCAGAGTTTGACACCTCTGTGCTATGAAAATATACATAGGGAGAGACAAAAATTAAACAGCTCCTGTCCTCAAGGTGGTTAAAATTACCTTCTACCTTTACAAACCCTCTCCTATATTTATAAACCCTTCCCCTTCTCCATATCTAGGCATCTATCATCTTTCACTGGTTGGGCCAAGACTACCCTAGACCACCAATTTGATGCCCCATTAGAGATCCTGCGCTTTCCAAAAAGTGGTTCATTTTCTAATCTCTATCTCCTTCCTTCCAACAAAGAACAACAACTTTTCCACCTTGTATTTCATTCTCTTAGGGAAGAACTATAGCATACTTGGGTATCTGGAAATATTATATCACTTGTGACCTCTAAGTCCAGCTGGAACCCTGCTCTATATCCCATATGTAAGACAGTGAAGGAGAAACTAAGCAGCAATCCAAGGATTTTATAGTGTCTGACATTGTTCTGATCTTTTGTGAATGGCATCAGGCACTTAGTATCTTCAGATAGCTCAGCAGCCTGGAGGCTTCCTCAGATGCTGACTCAGCAATCTCCACTACTCCTGTCTCTTGTCAGTGGCTGTCCCAGCACTCAATCAGGATGAGGCTAGCCAAGTTTGGATATTCAACAGTTAAAACCCATCACTGGTGTTATGTTAATGAAAATGGGAAGATCTTTCCCATCCATTAATAGGCCCATATGACCTGTGTGATTCACATGAGTCTGAATCACATGAGTTTGAGTCACATGGAGCCTGTGGTGGGAGGAGCTTGCTGAATGGGTGGAGCAGGAAGGGGTGGAGCAGGAAAGGATAGAGCAGGAAGTGAGACAGAGAAGTCAAAGCTGGGAAAGAGAGAGCTGGCAGAGGAACTAGCATGAGTGAGAGAGGGAATGATTTTGCTTAAGGGAATTTGTTTTGTGGGGATGCTGGAGAGAAGGAAGGCTTAGAGATGGCATGGCGGTGCTCCCTACATTGGTAATGTGTATAGACTTCTTGGTTACTATGATGGATTTGGTTTTCTGGTGTTGGGATTTGGCTTTCTGGAAATTGAGTAAATATTTTGGTTTTGTCTTCCATGGAGAGAGTCTGTTATATTTTGTGATTCAGAACTATGCTGGGATATTCATAGCAGCCACAGACTCAATACCTATCACATTGGCTCTACAATTAGGTGGCTATATGGTGATTGAGAGCATAATTGCTATGTCTTATAAATGTTTCAGAAGAAACTGTCAGTATAATATCACTCATATAGGGTTGTTATGAGAAAAATTCTTTGTAAACCTGTAAGTCTTAAATGACAAGCAGGATAATTTCAGAAAAACCTGGAAAGACTAACATGAACTGATATAAAGTAAAGTGAGCAGAACCAAGAGAATGTTGTACACAGCAATATTGTATGATGAAGAACTATGAATGACTTAGCTCTTCTCAGCAATACCATGATCCAAAACAATCCCAAAAGACTAATGATTAAGCATACTTTCTGCCTCCTGAGAAAGAACTGATATTGTTTAAATGCAGACTGAAACATGCTATTTTTCATTTTCTCTTTTTCATTCATTTTCTTTTATTTAAAACTTCTTATACAAAATGACTAATATGGAAATTTTTTATATAGTTGCACATGTATAACCTATATCTAATTGCTTACCATTTCAGAAAGGTGATAGGGGAAGGAGGGAAGGATAGAATTTGGAACTCAAAACTTTAAAAAAAATGTTTTGAACATATAGTTGGGGAAAATATTATTAAATATTAAATTGAGAAGCCCCCCAATATGTAAGTATGTAATATTTTATAGATATAGATAAGGAGTAGGTTTATTTTGCTGTTGTTTTCTTTTGGTCTGGACCTATATTTTCATTGGTACAGGGAACTTTCCGCTACCCCTCAGATCTTTGTCTTTTTCAAATTTGAATTTACAAGATGTGCAATCCGTATACTTTGGACAGTCACTTCAAAACTTATCCCTTCTAAACATCTAAAATGCCAGACTGGGACAACCTTGAAACAACTCTTCTGGAGCCAATCATCCTCAACCATCAATCATCTTCAACCCTTCTTGGGAAGTGTTGACGGATTCTTGTTTCTTGAAGGGGAATTGTTTCTCCAGTTTCTCTAAGAAGTGTTATAAGGATCATAAAACCTGAGAACAGGAATGGACCTTAGGGAATCCTCAAGTCCAACCTCTTTATTTTATAGATAGGGAAACTGAGGTCAAAGAAATTAAATAACCAATCCAAGATCACATGGCTTGTAAGTGGCAGAGGCCAGACATGGACCATAGTCTTCTGACTCCAAATCTAGTACTCTTTCCATCACACTATGTAACATTCTCATAGAACAAATTTTTCATTTTTGGTTGGGAGGTTGTTAAAGAGATGAATCTCATGAGTCATTCCAAATGGAATAAAAATGTCTCACATTATTGGGAGCTAGCCAAAGCTTTGTAGGCTTCCTCATTCAGTAATGGTTCACTTAACCTGAAGACAATAGGGCTGTGAAGAATTCTCCACAGGAGATACAAGCATACCACCTTGGCAAAAAGTTTCAGAACCCAAATGATGCTAAGCCTATGGCTCCTCCCTAGGGGCTGGGTAGTAGACAAGGTCATTGGCTTGGCTTTCAAGAGGGGTCCTTCCTCTTCAGCACAGTTTACTACCCCAGCTGTGTGCAAACCTTGGCCCAGCTACAAAGAGCTTAGACAGAATGTCGGGGGTGTGGTCGCCAATGAGCAAATAGGAAACCTGTAGCTGAGAAGCCACACCAACCTGGTAACAATGGAGAATAAAGTGCAGGCTCTCATACTTTCCAGAGAAGCTTTGGGGCCTCTATTTTTTTACCATCTCATTTTAATGCTATTGTGAGAGGAAGGAATGCTTACTTGTCAACAGAAAGGCTGGTAAGAAAGAGAACTCACAACCAGATAAAAGTGATTTTCTTTTTAGCATGTATGAAAATGAATTTGATACTCATAGGATGCAAAGGTTTTTCTTTTCATTACAATAGGAGTTTCGAGTCAGAAGACCCCAGTTGGGCTTAATTTTTACCTACTAGCTATGGGCTAGTCACAGAACAGCAAAACTGTCATGAGGCAAACCACAGATAGTATCTGATGTCTAATCAATGATGAAGGGAGAGCATAGAATGGAAGAGGGCAGAAAACCTCCCAGCACACAACAGCTGAGGAACAAGATTACTTCTAGTGCCTGGAATCTAGTAACTGCAAACCAAATCCACCAGGGAGGAACTGGAAGAAGAAAGGCACATTAGCTGTTTGCTAACACACACCCAAGATTTGGGGAGAGTCCATTTCAAAAGCTTCAGTAGAAGAATAGATGGAATGCCAGATGAGATGTCGTGGACTCAAAATTTTACAGGGGAAGTCAGTCTAGGAGGAAAATAAAATGAAACATTCTCAGGAATGAAATTCTAAAGAGATAAAAAAGAACAATTCCAATAAGGATGAAAAAGAAGAGTTGTTTTAAGGAAAAAAAATAGGAGCAGAAATTCAACAACCAATTTAGATTTTTTTTAAAATGTATAAACATTTCCTGATTCCCCTACCCCAGCTAACCCCAACCATTCCCCAAACCATTCTCTATTTATTCTGTATACAAGGTATAGTTAAAAGTTTTAGCAAGCACAAAATATCTACTTAAGCTTCAATAAGGTTAAAAGTGCATTCAGACTGGACACCTCATATATCCTTTTTATATTTGTATTGTATATATATACATGTCACTTCCACCAATAGAATATAAGTATAAGGACAGTTTCATTGTTGTCTTTCTATCCCCAGCACCTATCACACACGGTGCCTGGTACCTAATTAAGTCCTTAATGAACACTTGTTGACCAATTGATTAACTGATTGGCTACTACAGTGGGTAGATGGGACAAAGATAGCTGACAACTGAGGCAAAGGCAAAAATCAAAGAAACATGTAAAAACTAGTATGAATTGATGCAGAGCGAAGTAAGTAGAATCAGGAGAACAACATACAGATGAATTATGATAATGTAATTTTTAAAAAATACTAAAATGAAGTTTAATGTGGAGCAATAATGATGATGAGTTAAATGTTGGATAAGATGGGGAAAATCAGAACACTAATGCATTGTTGGTGGCGTTGTGAACTGATCCAACCATTCTGGAGAGCAATTTGGAACTATGCCCAAAGGGCTCTAAAACTGCATATTCTTTGATACATCAACACTAGGTCTGTACACCAAAAAGATCATTAAAAATGGAAAATAACCCACAAGTACAAAAATATTTATAGCAACTCTTTTGTGGTGTCAAAGAATTGGAAATTGAGGGGATGCCCATCAACTGGGGAATGGCTGAACAAGTTGTGGTGTATGAATGTAATGGAATACTATTATGCCATAAGAAATGATGAGCAAGCAGACTTAAGAAAAACTTGAAAACACTTACATGAACTTATGCTAAATGAAATGAGCAGAACCAGGAGAATATTATAGATAGTAAGAGCAACATTGCATGGAGATCAACTGTGATAGACTTAGTTCTTCTCAGCAATCCGATGATCTAAGACAATTCCAAAAGACTCTTGATGGAAAATGCTATCCTCATCCATAGAAAGAACTATGGAATCTGAATGCAGATTGAAGCATACTACTTTCTCTTTTTTTTTTCTTTGCCATGGTTATTCCCTTCTGTTCTGATTCTTCTTTCACAATATGACTATGTGAAGATAAAAAAAATAATGGCTCTATAGAAGAAATGAAAAAGATGGGAGACTACAAAAACAAAGTGCTGCATACACTGTTGGGTACAGTCGCTTTGCCAGTTTTTTTTTTCTTTACTGTTTTACTTTGTTACAAGGGAGGGACTTGGGCGGGGCGGTATATCTGGGATAACTTTAATATAAAAATAAAATAAAGCAATTAAATTTTTTAAAAAAAAATACCACCATCTTTGTTCTGATCCTGCCTCCTCCTGCCAGCGGCAGAGGGGTCAATGGGATTTTTCTTTTAGAGGAGACCCCCATTGCTGCTTACCTGGGTCATTGAGGGTTGGGTATGTTTCTGAATTCCAAAGACTGAAGGATTTCAATTGGCTGTACTTTGTAAGAGCTCTAGGATGCACTTAGGGTTTTTCCCACAATCAAGAGAATAAGATCAAGGGAAGGAGGGAGATGGGGTGGATCTGGGTTAAAGAAACCATTACAGCAAACAGAATGGAAACGAAAACACTACCAAGTAAATAGCTGAAATTTGGGGATGTCACTCACCATTCAAAAGGACTACATTTTTAGACAACATAATACTCCATTGCAACATTTATTCTGTCTGTAGGATTATTACAGCACAATTTTATTTCTCTGTCTTCTATAGTGCCATTTAATTTCTGGAAAATAAAAAGTCACTTTCCATTTCTTTTGTTCCCAAGACTTGGGGGTCATAGTGAGTGGATTTTGGGGGGCTCAGCAGTTTGAACAACCACAAGAGACCTTAGATGGTCTTGGTTACCAGCAAACATACACACAGTGCACATCTGGATTCTATTCTCCTTTTTCTCAAAAGAAAATCCCCCTCCAATTAGGCTTAGCTTTAGTATAACCAAGTAAGTCAGACTTATTTCCACTTCTCTGATTTACCTCATTCTGTGGCTCCTACCCATAACATCCTCCACATACCTCAGCACCAAGGGCCAGCCCAAGTTCCACCAGCCCCTGGAGGCCCAGCATACATCGACCTTCCCAGTTCTGAAACTTCAATAGCCACGTATGGTATGTACTACATGATCATACATTCTTTCTCACTGTTCTCTGTCTTGTCTTGTCTCCCTGTTGAGCAGGAAAACATGCTTCACTCTGCATTTAGGTTTTTCGTCTGTCAGAGAACCCTTTATTATTTTACAATCACTTGCAAAGAGAGAGAGATTGGCCAAGAGTTTCCCTGCTAGATAAGAACTCTCTATTTAAAGCAATTTTCCAACTCACATTCACAGTAATCTGTGAAACAAAAGATGAAGAAATTTCAGAGCAGCAAAAAAGAACAAATGTAGTTTTCAGTTATGTTCTAAAAAGAATGATAATGTGGGCATAATCTAAGGAAGAATATGGTAATACAGGGTATCCAAAAAAGTCTTAGTGCACTTTCAAGCTACTAAAGCCTAAAATTGCACTAAGACTTTTGGAACACCGCATATTTAACACTAAAGCAACAATTATGGATATCCTCTTAGAAAGGCCTGATCAGCCTCCCAAGTTTTGGAGGTGACCACTGCTTCTTTGGTATCTTCCTCTGTTGCGCCTTCCTCCCCTTCAATCCTCTCTCCCCCTGAGCAGAGGTGTGCTGGTAAGCATTCTGGAAAAAATAAATATATACCCACAGCATACTTTTAAGTTTAATCTGTATTAATTAACATTTTCTCTATCATTTTCTTAAGTATAGACAATCAAAAAAATACATTAAGTCTTGATTTATAATTTGCTTCTGAGGTGTAAATGCTGTCACCGAAAATTTAACAGTGGCTCTGTTCACCTCTGGCTCCAACATACCTTGCATTGGGGTGGTACTGGAGAGTGTGTCTCAGACAGACTGAGATCTGGAAAACACCTTAGCTGAAAGGTCTCTCACTGCATCTGGGGCATCTCCAGTCATCTTAATCTATATCTTGCCACTGGACCCAGATAGCTTAGAAGGAGAGAATAAGTCTGGTGATTTTACACAACTCTGCTTCACTTAAATCTGATTCACTTGCAAGTCGTGACATCACCTTGTTGCTGTCATGGTCCTCTTCCAGAACAAAAGACAAACAACAACCACCACCACCAAACTAACAGCTTACTGCTTCCAATATTGGCTGGATCATCTAATTCTTCTGCAAAGCCCTTTTTAGGTCACAAAGCAGACTACAACATTCCCCATGCAGATTACAAGCTTCTCAAGATGTCTTTTACTTCACCTCCCCCAGAGTCCATGGAGGCAACTTGATAAAGTTAGATAAAAAGCTGACAGCAAAACCATTGATACCTGGGTTCGATTCTTATCTCTAACTCATTAGCTGTGTGACTGGGCAAATAACTTCTCAGTGTTTTACACAACCCTCTAACATTATAAGATGCAAAGAAGTAGCTGCCATACATTTATAAAGGGAGTTTCCTTACCTGAGAGGTCCCTTTAACCAATGGTCCAGTCCATATCCTTCTAGTGTTACTCTTTGCTCTGAGCTATAATATGGCCAGAAGGCTGTTCAACCCTGCTGTGACTTAAATGGCTAAAAAAACCCACTACATTTCTACAGATGATTGACAGACAGATAGATGGCTAGAGGGATAGATGATAGGTTGGTATAGATACAGGTAGATAGATGAATGATAGAGGGATAAATAGATAAAAGCAGGTAGAGGGATAGGTAGATGATTGTGATGTATAAAAAGTTTGAGACAGTTTCTGGATAATTAATATTTTATTAATTATGCTAGTGAGTAATTAATAAAAGGATGATCATTTGTCCATCTCTCCTAAATCAAAGATACATCATGGCAGCTTCTTGATGCTTATATGCCCTTGAAAGAGTGGGTATTCTCAACATGTGGCAATCAACTCTGATTAGTTAACAATTGATGAGAACAATGAATATTACAATGAGAAGTGGAGCTATTCTAATGAGAGGCTGGGGGAAGTCACTCTGATCACTCAGACCTGTCTGACAAGAATACAATGGGCCATAATTCACCCAGATTAGATTTCCTTTGTAAGGTTTTTCTGGATGCGCACCAACTGCACCTAGATAAGATGGTCTAGGTGGGGTAAAGTTTGGGGCAAGGTTAGAGATCTTCTTGGAAGACTGGACTTTGAATGAAGGAACAGGAAAAAGGAAAAAAAACTCTGGATCTCCTCAATAATCGATTGATATGAGAGAAATAATCATTTCTCTCATGATAGGTAGAAAAAGGGATATAGGTAGATAGATGGATGATAGATAGATGAAGGTAGATAAAGAGATAGAGGGACAGATAAATGATATGTGACTAGATAGGTAGAAAGATAAACAGATAAATGATAGGTCATTTATTAAGCTCTTACTGTGTACCAGGCGCTTCCTGAGCACTGAGGATACAAAAACAACAAGACAGTCCCTAATCTCAAAGAGCTTACATTCTAATAGGAGAAGATGAAACATAAACAGGCAACTGGGAAGTGGAGGAGGTGATGAGGAGGAGTGAAGGAGGGTGCTCCCCCAGAAGCAAAGCAGTCAGTGAAGAGATGGAAGACACCGGAGAGTAAGATGAAAGTGAATTGAGCAGGGAGGCCAGAGCTTCTCAAGATTGGCAGTTGCAGGCAGGGGTTCACCAGCCAGGAGGCCTCAGAATGGAGCCTTCCTCAGGGGGTGTGGATTTGGAGCAGATTGATAGCTCCAAATATAATAAATCCCAGCTCCTTTTCTTTAACCCTATATGAAACGTTATTTTAGTCTTCAGTTGAACCAAAGAAAAAAGACTGCCAAGATCCTGTGGGCCCCAAATGATTTCATCCCAGCTTACTCCTAACCAAAGATTATATAGGACTCATGACCTTCTTTTCTCTCAAATCTCACTTTAAAACCACCTCCTACTTTGGTACCACTCAAAGAGACGGCCTCCCCTCGAGGAATTGATTTTTTCCTATTAAAATCAGCTGAAGAATTCCTCACCTTGGAGACTCAACATGATTGCATCTTAGCTGGCCTGATTTACATATGGCCCATATTAATTGTGCAGCTGAGGTCCTCTGAGTGCCTCATACCTAACAACCCTTTCTAGGCAGGAATCACATTGCTGCAAATACCCCAAACTGTCAAAAGTAATGGTAAAAACTACTGGTTTGTTTTCATTGTTATTATTAATAATAAATATCTGTTGTGGATTATATTCCAAAATGCCTGAGGGGCTTTCTTTTTTAGGGGAAGGATATAAATAAATAAAAAGGAGAGTTCAAGAGAGAAACACCACCAAAATCAATGGAATTTGAAATGAGAGAAAGAAAGAAGGTTGTCTGAAGTGTCGGAGAAGACATTTGTATTCATAATTTATTTCAATAGGAATTGATCTCAACCAACCCACCTGAGATTCAATCTAATTAAATGCAATAAGCATATATTGAGCATCTATTAGTGGATAAAGCACAGGACTCGGAGTCAAGAAGAACTGGGTTCAATCACCCCCTGCCCCCAGATAATTATTATCTGTGTTGTTGTGTCTTTAGTCATATCCAACTCTTTGTGACCCCTTTTGGGGTTTTCTCCACAAAGATGATAGTTCTCCATTTCCTTTTCCAGCTCATTTTACAGATGAGGAACTGAGGCAAACAGGGTTAAGTGACTTGCCCAGTATGACACAGCTAGTAAGTGTCTGAGGCCAGATTTGAACTCGGGAAGAGGAGTCTTCCTGACTCTAGTCCTGGTACTCTATCCACTGAGCCACCTAGCTGTCCACTATCTGTGCTATGCTACGAAAATCAGTTCTTTTCTCTGTGCCCCAGTTTCCTCATCTGTAAAATGAGAGGAGATGAACTGGGTGGCCTCTAAAGTCTTTTCCAGATCTAAATCTATAATCCTGTGATGCTACCTCTCTTCTAGGTATTGTAGGAGAGACCAAACAACTGAAAAGGGAGTCCTTGTACTAAAGGGATTTACAATTTTACTGGAGGAAGACACAGGAAGACAACATATGTACATGAGAAACAGATGTAGCACTACTCTCTGGGCTCATCTCCCTCCAACTCATATTCATATTCAAAGGCTACGTAGACAATAATGCAAGAAAAATCTGTTTGAGAGGCAATTTAGTGGAACAGAAAGTGACCTGGACTAGGAGTCAGGAATCTGGGAGGTTTAGTTCTAACTACTAAGTCATAATCTGACCTTGGGTAAGTCATTTTTCTTCAGTTTCCTCATTTGTAAATAAGAGGATCCATTGATGGTGGATATAGAGGAAATGGGAAGATGTGGCCCATACTGCCTCCACTCATGGGAATGATGTAAAAGGGACACTCAGCTAGACATAGGAGGGCTTGGATTTGATATGGTGGAAGATGCGCAGCCACTGAAATTTTTGAGCTGGAAATTGAGGTGATGAAGTTGTGTTTGACGAAGATTAGTTTGGCAGCATATGCAGAACGGATGGGAGCAGCATAGGACAAGCTGTATGGCTAAATTTGGAGGCTGTTGCAATAGTCCATGTATGAGGTGACAAGGGCTGAGATGTTGTCCATGAGAATAAAGAAATAGGAATGGAGACCAGAAAGGTGTTTCCAAGAAAGGATAAATAGAACATGGTGATGTATTAAACCTAATAATAGCTAGTATGGTCAGTCATTTGGTTGTGTCCGACTCTTCCTGACCTCGTGGACCGTAGCATCCAGATTCTTTTATCCTCCACCATCTCCCAAAGCCTGTCCAAGTTCGTGTTCCTTGTTTCTATGACCCCATTTATCCATCTCTTCCTCTACCATTCCCTTCTCCTCCCGCCTTCAATCTTTCCCAACATATGGGTCTTTTCCGTTGAGTCCTGTCTTCTCATTATGTGACCAAAGTATTTAAGCTTCAGCTTCAGTATTTTACCTTCCAGTGAATATCCTGAATTAATTTCTTTAAGTATTGACTGATTCCATCTCTTTGCTAACCAAGGGACTCTCAAAAGTCTCCTCCAACACTACAATTTGAAAGTAGCACCACACAGGTAGTATCTATGTCAGGATTTGAAATCAAGTCTTCCCATCTCGTTCTCCACCTGCTGCCACCATGAAGCAGCCCCAGTTCAAGTAATTCCATCCACCTTCTCCCTTTGCTTCCCAGAGGAGGAATTTGAGAGCAGAGAAATTACATGGTTTGCTTTAGGATAGCAGAGGTATGTTTGCTGTTGAACTGGGAACTAAACCCACCTCCTCTGACTACTGGCTGCTTAGCATGGTAAGAGTTTAGTGAGGTTATTTCATGGGGATGCTTTGTTTATTTTCTTTTACATTACGATCACAGAAGTGGCTGTTTCCTATAAAGCCCTCTTTTCTGACATACTAGGGTCCAATGGGCTCTAGACTTTCCACTGAGGTTCAGGAAACCACGTGAGACTTAACCTTCCTCATGGCCCTTACCTTGGCAGGCACAACCTGCTGGCCCACTTTCTCCTCTCAGGAGATTTCCCAGTGACATTAACTTAATTGTTCGATTTTATGCTTTGGTGCAGAGGCTGAAAGGCCATTAAGCTGCTGTTTCACAGCTAATAGTCAGTTAAGTACAATGGCATCGAGAGGGAGGCATTTTCCTCTCTGTGAGTCGATGGGCCTTTGGGCCCTGGTTTTCTTGCCCCGCTTCCAAGGAGCTTAGATAACAAAAGCCCACCTAATCATCTACTTAGAAAAAAAAAATAAATGCTGGATTGCCAACAAATTCACTCATTTTTCTTCATTTCTTTTTAAAATACCTATGCAGGCACACATAGAGTCACAGGAATAAATTAAGCCTCCCAGGCATGCACATTTGAGGATAAAAATAAGTTTCTGACTCTTTTTGAAATTTGGCTTAAATGAGAAGGCTAGAGTGGGCTGCAATCTGGCTGCTGCAGACCTTCCCATTGAAGCCCATAACCCCAAACGTGTGCATGCACATAGCTCGGCTTTTATTTCTACTTTGAAATGCAAATAAAGAAATCCTCCATGGTGGCTAAAAACACCTGCGCCTTACCATTAGAATGCCCAGGAACCGCATTTGCTCTCCCAAGGCTCCACTTGACCAGTATCGATCGTTACTAGGTGTCTTTTATGTATTCCGTGCAGCAACTCACTCAGAGTACATCTGTCTGTTAAAGGATGATGATTACAGTGTTTTGTTGGGTTTTTTTTAAAGGTTGCTGCCCTACACGAACCAGAATAGTAAGTACAGCAATCAAGTAATTTACATATAATGGTAAACTGAGGACCAGGCCCCTCGCTCCCCCCCCCTTCATTTTTACTCAATTCAGCTAAACATACCTGGGTTTTTTTAATTTTGTTTCTTTTCTTCACCTCATTATACTTTCTTTTTTCTGCATTTGAAGATCGTGTACTTCTCCAGGAGTAGTGTCTTTGTGTCACATGCTGTGCCTTAGGAGGAGAACATGATGTGGTCAGAAGGACCATAGAATCTCAGGTCTCCAGTTGGAAATGACCCTAGATTGAGTTCTTCTAGTCCAAGGTCCCTATTTTCCAGATGAGAAAACTAAGGCTGAGATTAAGAGTCTTGCTAAGTGAACATGGTTATGCAGAGAATATGCTATATACACACTGAATTTGAACTCATCTCATGACTCCATGTTCAGTACTCCAAGTCCACCAGCACTAGTTTTGGTGTCAAAGGTCCTAGAATCAGACCTTAGTCTTCCACTTCTGAACTATGTGACCTTAGGTAGGTCACTCAACCCCTCTGGCCTCAGCTTCCTCAACTAAAAATTAGGGGGTTACACTCTAAGGCCCTTTCCAACTCTAAGTCTCTGCTCTTATGACCAGAATTGTCCAAAATTGTTGATTTTTCTGCAGCAGCTATTGGCAGAATCTGTGACTAGTTGTAACTGGTTCACAGACCAATGGTTGATCCACCAGCTAGAACTTAAGACATTCATGCCAATAGATCTATAAGCCTGCACTTTAATTCCCTAAAAGGCATGCTGAGTCTTTGTGGTGGCAAAAAAATGGGAAACTGAGGGAACATCTGCAATTTGAGGAATTACTGAAAAACTATGGCACATGGATGTAATAGGATACAAATGTGCTGTAAAAAATAGGAAAGGAGACACCTTCAAACCAAAGTGAGCAGAACCAGGAGAACAACTAATACAATAACAGCGTTGTAAAGACAAACAACTTTGAAAGACTTAGAAACTCTGATCAATTCAACAAATCAATCTGGATGCCGAGGCTCTGGAGGAGAGAGCGAGATTGGTGACCATGCACAGCCCTCCCTGACTCAAATCCAAATCAACTGCAAGTCATGTCAGCATTTCCCTGACATCATGGTCCTCTTCAACAATGAAGGACAAACATAACCTGTGAGTAGGCTAAACTGTCTGAATGGGGATTACCCAGTCAATTGGGTAATTCAGCTCGTCTTCTCCCTCTCCTTCTCCTCCTCTCCAAAGGAAGGTAAATTTTGATGGCCAGAAGCTGCCCAGTTAACTTGGGGTTTACTGACTAGATTCCTTCCTTCCTTTCTTCCTTCCTTTCCTTCTTTTTCTTTCTTTTTCTTCCTTCCCTTCTTTCCTTCTTGCTTTCTTTTTTTCCTTCCTTTCTTTCTTTCTTTCTTCTTTCTTTCTTTCTTTCTTTCTTGCTTGCTTGCTTGCTTGCTTGCTTGCTTTCTTGCTTTCTTGCTTTCTTTCTTCCTTCTTTCCTTCCCTCCCTCCTGTTGCAACAATTCTGCTAGCAGCTGCCATG
The DNA here is from genome assembly GCA_028646595.1 of Phalanger gymnotis. NCBI lineage: Eukaryota > Metazoa > Chordata > Mammalia > Diprotodontia > Phalangeridae > Phalanger > Phalanger gymnotis. The sequence goes on along the minus strand of CM053622.1, from coordinate 631,472,866 downwards.
GGGGTGAAAGACCAACATAAGCCCAACAACAAGAACACTGTCAGCGCATGTTCTTTTGATCTGCTTTAGTAAGGAAAGCAATGTTAAGGGGTTAACAATCTTATTTCAATCCAACATACAAATATCATTCACTTAGTTCAGGGGAAAAAGCCAGCACCCCGAACTTCAGAGCAAATACAAACAAATTACAAACATACATTATAAACAGACCAAATACAATTCATAGTTACCAAGAAATCATCAACATCTGGGTGAACCGGGAGGCTCTTAGAGGGGCTGCCCAGGGTCCCTTGTCAACACTCCTCCAGGAGTGAAAGCCTCAAGCAAATATCTCTGTTCTCTCTTTTTATACAGTCTTTGGCCATCATCAACCGTCATCTAAGCACCAGAACTTAGGTGCATACTATTGGTTCTGGTCTTAGCAACTCCCCTTAGGGCCCTGGGGGCTTCATGCCCACATAAGCTTAGCACCTAGTAATTAAGGGTTTGGGCCTCGAGCTTTGCACCTAGTAAGGTTCAATCAAAGACACTTAATTTAGCATTCTAAAACAGTAATAAAGTCCCACCTCAATTCCCAATACGCCTCCCTCCCTCCCTCTGTTCCCTCCCTCCCTTCTTTCCTTCCTTCCTTCTTTCCCTCTCTCCCTCCCTTACCTCCTTCCCCTTCCTTCCTTCCTTGCTTCCTTCCCTTTCTTCCTTTCTTTATTTCTTTCTTTCTTTCTTTCTCTCTCTCTCTCTCTCTCTCTCTTTGTCTTTTCTCAAAGACCAAAACTTAAACCCTATTTCACTCTGGAGCTCATAGATTAGACAACAATAGGTCCCTGCCCACACACCACTTAATAGCTATATTTTGGACCCTCCTAGCTCCAGTGAATGTAGATAGTAACTGTTTTTCTTTTGACCATCAACCCTGAGGGTCTTCCCCTCTTTAATTTTTTTTTTAAATTAAAGGGGCATCCCTTGACTCACTTCTTCAAGGGGTCTACTCACTGAATGGGCATTACCTCACTCAAAGTGAGAACCTGAAAAGAGCTTAGCCTAAAAGTGTCAGGGTCTCCTATTGCATCCTGGGCCATCTTCAGTCATCTCCAGTCATCCTGATGAATATCTGGCCACTGAATCCAGATGGCTCTGGAGGAGAAAGTGAGGCTGGTAACCATGCACAGCCCTCCCTCACTCAAATCAAAGTCAACTGCAAGTCATGTCACCATTTCCCTGATGTCATGACTCTCTTCAAAAACGAAAGACAAACACACAATTTCAGAGGATTAATAATGAAGCATGCTACTCACCTCCTCAGAGAGGTGATAGACACGAAATGCAGAACAAGACATATCTTTCAGGACTAGAATAACATGAGAATTTTTTTTGCTTGGCTATGCAGATTTGTTACAAGGATTTTCTTTTTCCTTTTTCAATAGTGAGAGACTGTGAGATGGAGAGAAAATAGATTACTATTAATTTTCAAATTTAATTTATATTTGTTTATTTATATTTATACTTTATTTTTATTTATATTTTTGTTCCATTTTAAGTTCTGTACTGTCTCCCTCCCTCCCCACCCTACAGTAGAGAAGGTCACATACACACATACATATACCTGGTTAAATACACATATATACATATATGTATTTAACCAGGTATATGTGTGCATGTGTATATGAGATATATGTATGCATACACATATGTATGTATATATGTAAAACCATACTATGAATACTTCTATTTATTGGGGTTTTTCCCCCCTCTGGAAGTGGATAGCATCTTCTTTCATAGGCTCTTTGTAGTTGATTTGAGTATTTCTAAAACTCAGAATAACTTAGTTGTTCTAGACTGCCATTAATTGAAAAAAAAATTTTTTTAAAGCATGCTGACCTTTATTTGGTTTTCTATTTCTTTGACAATTTGCATATCACTGGGCAATGAGTGGCCTAAGTAGCCAAAATGGGTCATAGCTTTCACTTCAATATTGTCAATGAACATCTTTTATTAGTTGTTTAAATCTCACAGAAAAACAGTGGCCTTGCTTACTACTTACTTTACCCTGGGAAAATCACTTAAGTTCTCTCAGACTCAATTTCTTCATCTGTAAAGTGAGGATAATAATAGTACCTACATCCAGTTGTTGCGAAGATCAAATAAGACAATGTTAATCAATTTACAATTAATTAATTTATGTCCAATTAATTTTTAATTCATTAAATTTGTGTTCATCAATTTGCAGATATTAATATTATATAAATGTTGGTTACAATTATTAGTTATTAAATATCATTAAAGCATAATAAGTACTAGTGGCCAAGTTCAAACAGGTTTAATTCAACTTGCCCAGCCCTTTTAGGGTGAATACAAAGTACTTCCTTGTCATAGGCTGGTACCTGATTTCTGGCCACAGCCTTCACGAAGTTTATCAGTGGTCAGGGATGGTACATTCCCTCTAGGAAATGATCAGAGATCTTTGTAAATGTTCCACAGGTGTGCTTCAAGATACTATCAAGAACAAACATAATTCATAGATTAATGTCTCCAGGATTTTGGATGGTATTTTGTGCCCATTGAGTTGGACAAGTTTCCCAGATGTCAGGAAATGTATCCAGGTCCCCATTTCTAAGTTCCTTATTTCATGCCCAAGCACTGGGCCATGAAATAATTCAATTAGTCCTTGACCTATTGTATAGCCACATTGTACTCCAACTTCGATGGTAAGTATATTATAATTGGTCTACACTGACATGAGTAACCATCATACCATATCAAGGATAGCTTTGAGTCTTAGCATTATTCACTGTAGCTTAAAAAACTATTTTTTTAATTAGAAAGGAATTTCCTCCCTTCTTCATTCACATGTACCCTAAAAAAGAGTCCGGGTCTAGTGTTCTCCATGACTGAGCATAGATAACATCTCCTGGTTGTTTTCAGAACTGTAATTAAGTTTCTGAAGGAAAAACAAAAGACTTGAAGGGAAGTTTCACTCAGCCTCTCTCTCAGAGACAATTTGAGCATTCAAAGAATTTCTAGCTTCTCAGGCCAACCTTTCACAACTCCCAGGAAAGATTTCAAACACCACTCCAGGCACTAATAACCAAATGCTACAATAATTCCAAAACGAAAAGGGTGCTCATTTTAAAAAACAAACAAACTGTAATCCAGATCTATTTAAAATCCCTCCTCCCTAAAACAAGGCACAGCAGTGAGATCATTCCTCTGTATTAGGCTAATGGTTAACAAGTAGGCTCTGTCCCAGCTGCTGGGTTAGAATGTCACATCCCACTAAGGGAGAATCACCTCTGTGAATATTAAAAAGCACAGTGAATGGAGACCCAGCCACTCATCTCAGCACCAAATTAGGCTATGGAACTACAAACTGAAAACCATGCAAATATTTACCTTCAGGGACTTCTCCGAGAGACCTCTGTGGGAATAAAAAAATTATGACACATGTTTACCAAGAATGATTTCTAACAAACACATCTAAAGACATACCAGCATTTCATTAAACAGACTTTTTCAATGGTTGCAGATTGTTGTAAATATACTAACTGTAAAACCACAAGCCTTGATTTTCAGAATGCCTGGAGATAACAGAGAAGGGATCCCTGATCTCCACTTCCCAAACCAAGCCCTTTTTGCAGATGTCTACTGCAGCAGAGGATTTGTAGAGAATTGACTCTACTTTATCTTCATATGCAACCTGCACAAAATTGATGCCCAGCTCTGAGGACTGAGACCATTTCATTTCTGTCTTTGTAACCTTAGCATTGTTGAGGTTTAGGAGTGCTGGAACCTTGAAATAGCAACACATGGGTCCTGCTTGAATGAATTCGACCCAAGCCTTCTTACAGTCAAGGAAAAACAAAGTTTATTAAAAATCCACTATATCGGGTAGACTTAAGCATTAGCTAGACTCTTAAGGAATCTGAGTATTTGTGACACTGGTACTAGCACTGGGCCAGAATGAATCTGAGCCTTTATAACGCTAATGCAAGCAGGCTAGATAGAGTCTGAGCACCTTCACGGAGGCAAGATGGATCTTATATACAGAAAGACTGTGGGAAGGATCTAGGGGTGGCCAAGTACTCTGGGGTGATGAAGGGAGGGCTCCGGGGAGGATCTTGAGGAAGAGTCTAGGGAGGATCTTGATGGGACTGGGGTGATTAGAGGTTGACACCAGGAACTAAGAGAATGGGATTTTCATAGGATCAAGGGTGGGAAGTAACTGGAGCCAATCCGGAGGTAACAAAGATTTGGGCATAATGAAAGGCAAATCAAGTGGGAAGATTCAAGGAGAGTTCAAGTGGGCTCCCAGAGCCTATACCCCATCAGTACCAATGCAATACTCTTATATATATTTGTATATGTAATTGTTCTCCCTTAATACATAAGCTCCCTATCACTGGGGATTATTTTATTCATTTGTATTCCCAGTGCCCAGCCCTCTATCCCCAAACCTATTAGGTGCTTATAAATATTAATTGGTTGATTGTTTGGTACAATCAGACTTGTTGAAACGGAACTGATTCATTGTTGGTTTTTTTGGTCTAGATCTGTTATTTAATTGGTGTCAAGTATTCCCAGTATGGAAACTCACTCCACTGATAGAGATTAGAAAAGCCCTCTATAGCTTATAGCCTTACCAGGTTGCTTGGGAGAACTGAGAGATTAAATTGCTTAACTATGGTTATATAGCGCCTCTGCCCATGTGTCAGAGACAGGACTTGAATTCAGGACTTCCTAATGTTTCTTTCTTTTTTTCTTTTTTTTTTTTTTGGAGGCAGTCGGGGTTGACTTGCCCGAGATCACACAGCTAGTATCTGAGGTCACATTCAACCTCAGGTCCTCTTGACTCCAGAGCCAATGTTCTATCCACTGTGCAACCTAGCTGCCCCACTTCCTGATGTTTCTAAGCCCAGTCCTCTCACTCTCAACCTTGCTCCTCACTGTGTCCAAGTTAAAAAGTCCCAAATGAAAAGTGGCTTCCAAAGGGCATTTCCCCTGCATCTGACAGTGAAAAGCAGATATTGGGCCCAGAGTCCAAAAGAAAAGGAAAGGGCACTCAGCTAGAAACATTGGCATAGGAAGTCACAGTTCACGTGTGACTCAACTGTCTGAGGCTTCCATTCATTCATGTTCATTTTAACCTGATTCCAGCAGCAGAAAAATGTTAGAGCTTGAGGGGAAACATTGTATGTTTTCTCCTAGTCCCTTGAATAGACTCTACCTTCTGTGAAGGTCTTGCCACAATAATCACTCCATTTAGTGATTTTATGTGTTTACGAAGAGCTTTTACAAACATGACTGTATCCTCATACAACTGAGGTGGAAGGCCAGGCAAGTTTTATTAGTCCCACTTTCAGATAAAGAGATGGAAACTCAGGTGAGGTGACTTAGCAAAGGTCACACAGCTAGTAAATATTTGTGTTGCCTTGGGTCTCCTGACCCCAAATCTAGGATTATTTCTACCACACTACTTTGAATCCTAGAGAAAAACAAGCTGCTGTTACACATTAGATCTACGTCAGCATAGAGTCAGAACTGCCTTAACTCTCATGAATCAGACACCCTAGATTTCTATTTGTTCCCATCCTACAAAATTCAGACCCAGATGGAGAAAGTGAGGCTGGTGACCTTGCACAGCCTTCCCTCACCCAAATCAAAGTCAACTGCAAGTCATGTCATCATTTCCCTGATGTCATAGTCCTCTTCGAAAATGAAAGACAAACAGCAACAACTTATTCAAAGATCACTCCTTGCTCCCTGAGGTAATGATGCTGGGCTAGCTGCAAAACCCATTATGGACTCGACTCCCACACTCCAGGATGCCTGGATGACCAGATGGCCCGATTACCCGCTCTCCTGACACTTTGGAATTCCCAAGGCCACACATCTCCAATCTCTTCACCTAAAGTGAAAGAACAAACATGGAGGCAAGCAGAGAACTGAGGCCTGTATTCGTACCTTGGAGTAAGAGGGCCCAAGTCCTCTCCCCTCACAACATTGTCTCTCACCAGATGTTTCTAACAAAGGTATCAGTCCAAGAACAGAGATCTAACCAAGAGAGACTGAGGACTTTTGAAGTTTCCCCACAGTTCCAGATCTGCAATTGCAGGCAAAGAGGCTGCTGTCCACTCCACAGGTAGCCGACCCAAACCCATTACAGGTTGTCTGTGGCCTGCACCAGTCTCTCCAAGGCAATCCCATTGCACTTCATCAAGACTCTCCTGGAAGCAAGTTTTCTGACCTCTCATGGGGACTTGAAGTAGCAGCACTCTGGGCAGGGGCCACTTCCCCATTCTATAGGATTTTGAGCTGGAAGGTAGCCTAGAGATAATCTAAACCAGCTCCCTCGTTTTGCATATAGCCTGGGTTTAGATTGGAACAGACCACATAGGTGGAGATGGAAAGGAGCCTGTGTACCACTGTCCCCCTTAAAGTCTGAGGGATAATTTAAAGAGTCTTTGTTTTCTCAGTGAGAGAGACAGAGATCGAGGCAGAAAAACTGAAAGACAGAGGTAGAGACAGAGAGATAGACAGACAGAGACACAAAGAGAGACAGAGAGATAGACAGAAACAGAGAGGAAGATTGGAATTACACCTCTGAAAGTCTATTGAGTAGATCAATTTTCTTGGTTTGGTAACCAGTTATGGCTGCCATAGAGTCTAGTCCTGGGGACCATGAGAACAAATCAAAAGATTCTTGTTATGCATGTCCTTTAGCAAGGGGCCTGGACGCATACTCATCTCTACAATACGTGTCCCAGCCAGAATACAGACGTATTTCTAGGAGGAGAAAAGGGCACCAGATGTGGCCAGGGGTCCATCTCAAGCCTAAGCATGCTCCGTGGGGTATGCTCTAATCTAACTCCCCCAAATGAAGATGAGTAAAGTGAAGCTCAAAGATGTTAAATGGCATGCCCAATGTCATCCAGGTATTTGTACCAACGCACAGAATTACCCACAGACCATCTCCTTGTTGAAAGTATACTTTCAATAGTAGTTCTTAGCTTGCGAGTTATTCCCAGGAAGAAAAGGCATCCTTGTGTATGACATTCTCTGCCTGCTGCCAAACCATAATGTAGAACTTTAGAGAGTCAAATTCTGGCCAGGAGTGACTGGTGTGTGCTGATGAGGAGTTTTCTAATTGACTTTAGAGCTATAAGAACTAATGACGGTGCTAGAACTAGGTTCAGCTACAAAAGGATTGTGATGCCCTCCCTCAGCCTTTTTCACACGTTTCTGTAATGGTGAACAAACAAAAATTGCTGTGGAAGTCAGGATAGGGGTAGGGACTGTAGCTGACATCTCATCATCCTGTCCTACGATGAGATGAGGAGTATAGTGGATAGAGGCTAGTCCTGGAGTCAGGAACACCTGAGTTCAAATCCAGACAGATAATTTACCAGTGTGTGTCCCCGAGCAAGTCACTTAATCTCTGCCTCAGTTTCTTCAACTATAAAATGAGGATAATAATAGCACTCCCAGGGTTGTTGTGAGGATCAAATGAGATAATATTTGCAATAGCACTTAGCACAGTACTTAGCACATGGTTGGTTGGTTGGTTGTTGTGTTTGTATTCAAAGAAGACCAAAATGACATCACTATGTCAGGTTCAAGGTACTATGTGTCCAACTGTGGCTGATCAGACCAATACAAGCTTGGAAGGCTCTACCACAAGTCAGGCACAAATAGTCCATATGAACATTTAGAGTGGATGTCTCTAAATTTGAACATCTCATGTTTCTTTTGAGCTACTTCAATTCTGCTTTGCTCATAGAGTGCAGCACCTTCTTTGGTGTGGGCACACCACGCTGGGCAGTCCCATACCTGTGTCTGCCACGTCTCACAATCATTTCCAAAGGTCTTCAGAGAGACCTTAAGAGTGTCCTTGTATGCTTTTTTGGACCTCCTTGTGAACACTTGCCTTGAGCGAGTTTTCCATAAAAGTCTTTAAGGCAAACATACACTTGGCATTTGAACAACGTGGCCAGCCCATCAGAGCTGTGCTGTCTGCAGTAGAGTTCGAATGTTTGGCAGTTCAGCTCAAGGAAGGACCTCAGTGTCCAGTAAATGCTTGTTCCCTTCCTCCCCCACTCCCTTGCCTTCTACAAACTTATGGTACATTTGCTTCCTTTGTCTTTTCCGGTCTTTTTTCTAATATTAGGTGAACAAATATCTAGAGACAGAATGGACCAGGTTGAAAGATTAATGTTCCCATCAAAAGTCCAGCAGCTGGAGTTTTGTGGGAGAGTTATTAGTACCAGTAGCAGCCAAGTCCAGTGAGGAGCCACCTTTGAGAATAACACCTAAGGATTTGGGACACTGAATTATAATCTCTCCAGTGCTTTATTCAAGAGCAGACGACACCTTTTGAGTACAACCTATCCAGCACAATAATTACAATTCATTATGTACAAAGCATCATCATAGATATTGGAGACACAAACATAAAACAGTCCTTGCCTTCAAGGAGCTTCCATTCTACTGGAAGAGACCCAGCATGTACACAGAATGCTGGTTAGAGAGAGAAAGGGGCAAAGGAGAGATCAGACTAAGTGCATTCAGACTATTGGAGGTGGGACAGAGTGTGTGCTTAGAAGGAAGCGGGAAGGTCAGGGAGAGAATTAGGTTAGAGCTATTTTCTCCTTAGCAGTTTTTTTGCCTCCTTGGCAGGCAGCAGAAGATGATATATGGACTAGCTGCCCTTTTCTCCTCCTAGAAAAGGAATTTAACACACACCCATCCCTGCCAGCCAAACCAACAACACAAAGCAGACACTGAGGAGCATAAAGCAGGTTGGCAAGCCAGCTCCGGCTGACAGACCATGAATGGGAAAGTAAAATGGACAGAACTGGGCAATTTGCTACATAGCTCTGGTCCTTTCTTGATGTATGGCCTTTGCCTGAGGCTGCAGCTTCTACATGTGATCTTTCAGCCATTAGCTCCTTGCAAAGCTGACATTCCTATTTTCATCAATTACATTTCAATTGTCATTAGATGGTCCAAATGAAATGCTTTCTAGAAGTATATTGAATTACATTAAAGTCATATTTTAATCTACCCATGGCTTCCATCATAGTAATAAATATATGAAACAGACAGAAGCACAGGGAGGAGGGAGGAGAGAAGGAAAAAGGGGAGAGAGACAGAGAAACAGAAAGAGGAGAGACAGAAAAAGAAGGAGAGACAGAGAGACCAAATTGGGTAGGGTTATAGAGAGGGAGGGATAGTGAGAAGAAGGACAGAGATACATTTGTATAATACATATAGACTTTGTGTGTGTGTGTGTGTGTGTGTGTGTGTGTGTGTGGAAAGAGAGAGAGAGAGAGAGAGAGAGAGAGAGAGAGAGAGAGAGACTGGTAAAGCATCTTCCTTTCAAGGTTTTCTGAGTGCTCTGCAAAGAATAATTCATTGATCCTCAGAATAACTTTTATTTTTGTAGTGGGGAAAACCAACACCCTGGGATTTTCATTAATTTATTTTCAGTTCTCCAGTGAGCCCTGCCATGTGGCTGTGAATCATAGAATGCAATAATCAAAGAAGAATTCAAATTACAACCAACCCAAAAGGCAATGGAAAGACTTATGTTTGGTGAAAGTGCATCATCATTATTAAGGGCACATATGTCCTGAAAAAGAGTTAAGACCAGTAATGTAGGGAAAATGAGACAACAGACTGTCCATCTGGATCTTCCCACCAACATGCTAAAAGAAAAAGGGGAAATCTTCCATCCTGGGAATGGGGAGATCGTCTGTAGAAGATTAATGGGCCCATGTGAACAAGCATTGCATGAGATTGAAAGTCAATAATTTGCATTAATAAGGGTGAAGCCACAACAAAGAAATCCCAGCTGTATAAAAGCATCTGAAGTAAATATCCAGGAATTTAAGAGAAGAGACATGAATCAACTCTAGTGATCCTTGATTTTTCAGCCAAGTCACCCACCCTCGGCAACAAGTATAGCAACCCACTCTGGCACTGAGAATCCCAGAATGAGGCTCAAGGACCTCAGAAGAGTGAGGTAGCATACATATCTGCTGCCAAAGAGACAAGCACCTTAAGCCATCCCAGACAAACTGTCTTGTCCATATTCTATTCCCAGTGCACTAGCCATAGGAATTGTGGGGTTTTGTACTAGAAGGGCCTTCAGTATCATTGAGCCCAAACCCTTCATTTTACAGATGAGGGCATTAGGTTCCCCAAAGGTTAAGCAACTCTCACAGTTAGTAAGCAGCAGAACTGGTATGAGCCCAGGATTTAAATAATACAAACATTCCAACAAAGTCAGGCAGATTAACCCTTTTCAGTGAAATTTTGATTTAGTAGTGATTACCATCACTAAGGGTAAAAAGTCACACATCACTATGAAAACCTAGACACAGCCTTCCTGAGTTCAGAATAGGAGAAAGCTCCATTCATTAGAAAACACGATAGGACATAAAAATAGTTACTAGACTTTGAGTCAGGAAGATCTGAGTTCAAATCCTACCTTAGACATTTACTAGTCATGTGATCCAGGACAAGACACTTAATCTTTATTTGTCTCAGTTTCATCATGTAAAATGAGGGTAATAATAGCACCTAATTCACAGGGTTGTTGTAAGGGTCTAATGAATTAATCAGTGTTAGCGTTAAAACAGAGTACATGACTGTGGCATGAAAAAAGAACCTCAAAAATCTTTTAAAATAATGCACATGAAACTAGGAAAGCAAGGAATAGTTTATTTGTCAGATCTATGGAGAAGGGAAGAATTTATGACCAAACAAGAGATAGATTATGAAATGCAAAATGGATGATTTTTGATTATATTAAATTGAAAAGTTTTTGCACAAACAAAGCCAAAACAACCAGGGTTAGAACAGAAGCAGAAATCTAGGAAACAATTTTTACAGCCAGTGTCTCTGATAAAGGCCTCATTCCCAAAATGAGTTAAATTTATAGGAATACAAGTCATTCTCTAATTGATATATGGTCAAAGGATATAAACAGGCAATTTTCAGAGGAAGAAATTAAAGTTATCTATAGTCATATGAAAAAAATGCTCGTAATCATTATTGATTAGAGAAATTCAAATCGAAACAACTCTGAGGTACCACATTACACCTGTCGGATTGGCTAACATGACAAAACAGGAAAATGATAAACGTTGGAGAAGATGTGGAAAAACTGGAACACGGATGCATTGTTGGTGGAGCTGTGAACAGATAGAAACATTCTGGACAGCAATTTGGAACTATGCCCAAAGGGCTATAAAATTGTGAATACCCTTTGACCAGCAATACCACTTCCAGGTCTGTATCCCAAAGTGATCACAAAAATGGACCCACATGTGCAAAAGTATTTATAGCGGCTCTTTTTGTGGTGGCAAAGAATTGGAAATTGAGGGTATGTCCATCAACTGGGGAGTGGCTGAACAAGTTGTGGTATATGAATGTAATGGAATACTATTGTGTGTGATAAGTAGGCAGACTTCCAAAAAACTTGGAAAGACATATATGAACTGATGCTGAGGGAAATGAGCAGAACCAGAACATTGTATACAGTAAGAGCAACATTGTGAGATGACTGACTTTGATAGACTTAGCTCTTCTCAGCAATGCAAGATCTAAGACAACTCCAAAAGACCTATGATGGAAAATGCTGTCCACTTCCAGAGAAAGAACTTTGAAATCTGAATGCAGATGGTGTTTCCACAATCTGGCTAGCAGCTTCTGTGGGGGTGTAAAATCCACCCACAGCCAGCACCCAGAAAGCTGCCAGCATGCCACAAAAAAACAGGTTCTTTTGATCTGCCTTAATAAGGAAAGCAAGGTTAAGGGATTGGCAAGCTTACTTTAATTCAGCATACAAATATCACTCACTTAGTTCAGGGGAAAAAGCCAGCACCCTGAACTTTAGAGCAAATTACAAACAAATTACAAACATCAACAGACAGACCCAATACAGATTCATAGTTACCAACATCTAGGTTCAGCCCGGGAGCTCAGAACAAGGGCTTTCCCAGAGTCACGCGCCACCGCTGCTGCAGCAAAGAGATCCAAGGAAGAAAAGGCTAACCCCTGGCTTTTGTATCGTCACCATCAGGGGTGAGTCACACATGCGATTCACCCATGTGACCTAAAAGTGTCACAAAGAGGCATACTTAAACCCACGTGGTCTAAGAGCCTCTGCTGTCCCAGACAGGTAAACTAGGCCCTCCCTGGAGTTAGCCCCACCTTGGGCCCCACCTTAGTTGCCAATCCACACCCACATAGGTTTTACACCTAATAGGGGTTTGGGCCTGGAGCTTAGCACTTAGTAAGACTCAATGAAATACACTGAATTACTCAACAAAAAAAGCCAAACTCTTCAAGGGCACTTGTTGAACTAAGTGCTAAGGAGCCCATTTTGCTTACCACCGCAGATGGAAGCATATTATTTGCGCTCCTTTTCTTGTTTTGTTTTGTTTCTTCTCACATGGTTCATCCCGTTAGTTCTAGTTCTTTATATCATGACTAATGTGAAAATACGTTTAATATGAATCTATGAGTAGAGACTATATCAAATTGCATGCCATCTTGGGGAGGGGAAGAAAATTTGAAACTCAAAATCTTATGGAAGTAAATGTTGAAAACTAAAAATAAATTAATTATGTAAAAATAAAATAGTGCACATGAAACCTTCGCATCACAGGCTCCCTCCAGATACAAAGGTACCAAGAATTTTGATATCTGATATCATTATCTCCAAAGATGTAATCAACAGCTCCCTTTACCAGTGTACAGACTCACAAGGCTCAGAATATGGATGATTATTTAGAGATTAAGGGAAACAAATAGAATTTATGCCAGACCCTGCAGAAAATACCAATATCCGCAAGCAAGCAACCCCAGCCCTAGAGCCCTCCAACGGGGTAGGTATCCAACTGCAAGTTCTTTTTTTTTGGAGGGGGGAAGGCAAGGCAATTGGGGTTAAGTGATTTGCCCAAGGTCACATGGGTAGTAAGTGCATGAAGTGTCTGAGGCCAGATTTGAACTCAGGTCCTCCTGACTCCAGGGCCAGTGCTCTACTCACTGCACCACCTAGCTGCACCTACCTGGAAGTTCTTAAGGGTTAATTCTCTGCATCAATGTTCTTCGGCCTGGCTACATAAAATTGCTTCTCTTTTAATTCAGAGGCTTCTTGCTGCTGCTATAAAGGGCTTTAGATAAATATCTTCTGTCTCTCTCTCCTTTCTCCCTCCTTACTATTCTGACTATAACCTCATGAAGTTCCCTTCACCTCCTGATGGATGGTGATGGTTGCCTTTCCCAAGGGATCGTGTCCATTTCCAGGATCCCTGGCCCTTCAGAGTCACAGCTCAAAACATGGCTCTGGGAGGTCTATTTCTAGAGCCTTCACGTACTATCATTCACCTTCTTATAGCTCACACAGAAGAAGCTTCCCAAGGGTTAAAGGAACAATTTCTCTTTAGGACTTACAAATAGGTCCCTAGGCCCAATTGTTGGCTAATGTTGGCTAAGGAATCACAGTTTGCATTTTTTTCCTCTCCCCCCCCCACTTGGAGGGATTGATGCCATCTGAAGAGAGCTCCCCTGTTCCTCATTTCACATCACTTAGATGTCTTCTGTAACAATCTCCTACATTACCCTTGTTTCACATGAAGAAGTGCCCATTTTTTTTACATGTTGGCAAGGACCCTAGTCTTTTCTCCTCACCTCCTAGTCAGCTAGGTGGTGCAGTGAGTAATGTGCTGGGCCTGGAGTCAGGAAGAGCTGAGTTCAAATCCTGCTTCAGACACTAGCTGTGTGACCCTGGTCAAGGCACTAAAAAAAGTACATTCTCTGCCTCGGTTTCCTGATCTGTAAAATGAGGATAATAAAAACTGCCTCTTATGATTATTAAGAGGATCAAATGAGGTAACATTTGTAAAGCATTTGCACGGTGCCTGGAACATAGTAGGTACTTGATAAGTACTCATTTTCTTCCTTCCTGGCCAAGGTAGACCCTTTTACATGCACAAGTAATTCTACTCTATCTTGAATTCAATTCTTGAATTGCCCCCTCTATCATCCCTATTCTTTCACTAATCTTTAATCACTACCTGTCTACCAGCTGCTTCCTTACCCTCTACAAATATGCCCATGTCTACCCCATCCCTAACTTGATCTGTCCATCCCCACTATCTATTCTACTCTATCTCAGCTCTTTTTCCTGGCTAACTCCTTGGGAAGGTGGTTTACAATAGGTGCCTCCACTTCCTTTCCTCTCTCTCTCTTATTAACTCTTTGCAGCCTGGTTTTCAACTTCATCACTCAACTAAAACTATTCTCTCCACTTACCAATGGTCTCTTAATTGCCAAAATCTGATTATCTTTTCTCAATCCTCATCCCTTTTGACTTCTCTGCAGCCTTTTACACTGTCAATCACCTTCTCCTCTTCTCTCTAGGTTTTCATGACATTGCTCTCTCTCTCTCTCTCTCTCTCTCTCTCTCTCTCTCTCTCTCTCTCTCTCTCTCTCTCTCTCTCTCCTGATTCTCCTCCCTCTATCTGACTGCTCCTTCTCAGCTTCCTTTGCTGTATTTTTATTCAGTTCATGCTTGCTGACTACGGGTGTCCCCCAAGGCTCTACCCAGGCCCCTCTTCTCTTCTTCCTCTACACTATTTCACTTAGTGATCTCATCAGCTCCCATGGATTCAATTATTATTTCTATGCAATTATTAGTATTCTCAATTATCCTCTATTCAATTATTGTCTCTATAGATCTCAGAGCTAATTATTTTTTATTTTTTAAAATGGTTTAATATTTCCTTACCCCCAATTATGTGCAAAAATAATTTTTAACATTCATTTTTTTTAAAATGTGAGTTTCAAATTCTCTCCCTCCCTCCCTTCTTCCAGAGCTACATATCTAGCCCTGCCTAACCTCTCTCTTGATCTCTGTGTCAAGTCTCCAGCTGTCTAATAGACATCTTGAAATGGATGTCCTGTAAGCATCTTAAACTCAACATACCCAAAACCAAATTCATCTTTCCCACAAAGCCTCCTTCCTTCCAACTTCCCTTTACTGATAATTGAACCCTATAGATTTAATTCTCATCTTTATGCAGATGACTCTCAGAGCTACTTATCCAGCCCTTACCTCTCTCCTGATCTCCAGTCTTTAATCTTCAACTGGCTCCTAGATATCTTGAATTAGATGTCCTGTAGATATCTTAAATTCAGCGTATCCAAAACTGAACTAATTATCTTTTCCCCCAAACTCTCTCTTCTTCCTAACTTCCCTTTCTTGGTAAGGGTGCTACCATCTTCCTGGTCACCCAGACTTGAAATCTAGGTGTTGTCCTCCAGTCCTCACACTCTCTTACCCCCCATATCCAAGTAATTGTCAAGTCTTGTCCTCTCAACCTTCCTAACAACTTTCCTATATGCCCCTTCTCTCCTCTTACATTGCCACCAACCTGGTCCTGACCCTTATTTGCCTCATACCTGGACTATTACAATAGCCTTTAATTGTCTCCCTGTCTCAAGTCTTTCCTGACTTTCTCTACTACTCACCTATCAAATCGATCTTCCTAAACTCAGGTACAACCATAGCACTCCAACTTCTCCTTCCTTTCACTAAACTAGCACCTTCAGGATCAATATAAAATTAATATAAAATTCTCTGGCTTTTAAATCCCTTTCTAACCAAGGCCTTTCCTACCTGTCCAGTCTTCTTATACCGTATTCTTCCCCATGTGCTGTGATTCTGTGAAATTGGCTTCTTTGCTGTTCCTCGTACACAACACTCCTTGTAACTTTGAGCATTTTCACTGGCTGTCCCCCACACCTAGAATTTACCTCCTCATTTAAAATCCTTAATTCATTGGCTTCCTTCAGGTCTCGGTTAATGTGGCACACTCTGTAAGAAGCCTTTCCTAGTCCTTAGTGCCTTTCCTCTGATATTATCTCCAGTTCATCCTGTATATATTTTGTTTGTACCAAATTGTTTGCATATTGTCTCTGCCATTAGACTGTGAGCTCCTTGTGAGCAGAGACTGTCTCTTGACTTTCTTTGTATCCTCAGCACATAACACAGTGCCTGATACATAATAGGCACTTAATAAATGCTTGTTGACTAACTCTGCTTTTGACTTTTCCATACTTTAGCACTATGTCTCAGCTGTCTTCTCACCTGAAACTTCTCCCAGCTCCTGGGACCTCCTCATTTTACAACATCCATCCATCATCCATCCATCATCCATCCATCCATCATCCATCCATCTACCCATTTATTCCTCCATCATCTATCCATCTATTCCTCCCTCTCTCCATCCATCCATCTATTCCTCCATCCATCCATCCATCTATCCATCTATCCATCCATCATCCATCATCCATCCATCCATCCATCCATCTATTCCTCTGTCCATCCACCCATCCATCCACCCCTCCATCTCTGCCAACTTCTCAACCCTTGAAAATCCCTCCAATATGTTGGAGCCCCTCTCCTGTTGGTGAGTTTCTCCTTGGGCCTCCATTTTGAGTAGGGGCCCAGGCTGGCCAGCCTTCATTCCCCTCTTGGCTCTGCCTCTGACTTTCTATATGTTGCTATCATGTCTTAGCCGCCTTCTCACCCTGGAACTTCTGGGAGCACTTGTGGCCTCCTTACCTGCTTTTCAGCTCCATTTTATGTTGTAACCCAGGGTAGTTATGAAGATCAAATGAGATAACAATTGTAAAGCACTTAGCACTGTGCCTGGCACATCATAAGTGCTGTATAAATGTTAGACATTATTATTAGCTATTATAGTCTTTCCTCCTTTAACATGAAAGCACCTTGAGGGCAAGGATTCTCTTTGTTTTTGCTTGCATTTGTCTCCTTAGCACTTAGCACAGTGCCTGGAATGTAGTATGTGCTTAATAAATGATTGTTGCCTTGTTTTCTTGCCTCAACACCTACCTTGGAGCACCTTGAACCCACTCTAGGAGTTCCCATGGTTCTAGAGGCTTGGGGGATCACCTTACTATTTCCCCAATTGTATCAATCCACCGTGACTCTCCCCTTCCCCCCAAGATAGCACCAGGGCTGTGTGCTGGAACTTCTAAGAGAAAGAAAAGACAAGCATGCCCTGGGGAACTGCTGTGCCTAGGGGAGATAAAGCTGATCTTTCTATATATGTCCTCATCTCAGCCCATCCTTTATTGGGCTGTGTGAGGACTACGTTATTAAAGTATATCTATTAGGAAGGAAAAGAATGATTTTAAGAGGAGAAATAGAGCTGTAACTAGCATAGGGATAACTGAGTTTGGTGACAGGGTGCTGACATCTGGGGGGATGGAGAGTAGTTTCTTTCTTGGGATTCACCATCCTCATGGTCATCTCTCTCTGCACCTTACCTTCCAGTCCTCTGCTAGCTCTTACGGCAAGCTAGTGCAACTGCCATGCCTGAGCCAACCCTGCCCCAACTCAAATTCTCACCTTCTCGTGGAGCTTCTGTCCTGTTCAACTCATATGTCAGCAAAAGTCAGAATGCCTCCTCTCCCAGGGTAACTGCACCTGTGGTCCAACTGTACTTATTTCCTGTTCCCTCACTGCTACCTCCACCCCCAGTGCAGGCTCCTCCATGTCATTTTCCTTACTCCCCCATTTAAATTCCCCATCCTGTTTTTCCATTAAAATCTACTAATGCCTCTTTGTAACACGGAGGTTATATAGAATCTCACATTATGAAGGGGTCTAAGAGGTTGTCTGGTCCAATCCATCCACCAACAAGCATTTCCTCTACCACCTCCCCAAAATAAGGCAAGCCAACCTTAGCTTGAAGAACTTCAGTGGAGGAGAGTCTGCTCCATACTAGGCAGCCCATTAGACTTTGGGATAACTCTAATTGTTAGGAAATTTTTCTTCCTAATACCCAGTCTAAATGTGCCTCTCTAAAACTTCCAAATATTACTCCTAGTTCTCCCCATGGAGGTTAAGCAGAACAAGTCTATCCCCTCTCCTAAGGGGCTAGCCCTTCAAATACCTAAAGATGAACAGCCATTTTGAAGGCAGAGAACCATCTTGCCTCTGCCTCTTACTAGTTGTGTTGCCCTAGGCAAGTCACTTTACCTCTCTGAGCCTCAGTTTCCCCAAATGCAAAATAAAGCATTGTGGCAGAATAGAAAGAGTCCCGGATTTAAGAGTCAAGGCTTGGGTTCAGATGTTAGCTCTTCAGTTTACTAGTTTGTGATTGCTGGAAAATTATCCCCTTCTCTCTACCAGTCAGGCTCAACTGCTTCTGTACCAGGTTAAAAATTTTTCTAGTAAGAGTTCTGTTGAGAACCACGAGGATGAAGAACCCTACTGTTTGTAATGCCCTTGCTCGTACAAGATTCAAGTAAAGAACATGATTGATTTGCTCACATATTCACTTGGTATTTTTTAACTATTTATAATCTTTGAGTGTAGTTAGCTGAGTCCAGACATCTTGGCACAGTAGAAAGAGTCGGAACCAGAGGATTTGGGTTCAAGACTCTCTCCTGTCACTTCCTACTTGAGTGATCTACGGAAAATAATTTAGCCCCCAGGGCCTCAATTTGCTCAGCTGTTAAAAAAAAAAGGCACAGAGGGGTTAGACAAAATGGCCTCTGAGGACCTCCTAGCAGTGGATCTACAAGCTTATAGCCTCCTATGGCTCAGTGTCACTTTGTAGGAAAAACTCCCCCAAAGAACACAAATTTGTCCTTCTTTAAGCACTCGCTCCCATCCTTGTCCCTTCCCACTTTGTTGCTTTTCTCCAGCCCTGTTCAGAAGAGAGCCACACCCCACAGAGTATGCTTTCCCTTCCCTCTAAAAATAAATAAGAATAATAATAACAACCCTATGGTCACCTAAAGTTCAAAGGAATAACACCCACTATACAGTGGCAGCTGGGCTTCAACCTAAGAAATCAGAGGAGATAGTATCCACGCCCCAGCAAACACAGGAAGAAGATACCTGCATCCTAACTTTGTGCGGTGAAGGTTTCACGTAGCTAGAGATCAGGGGTCCCAACTCCTGTCTCTAAAATATGCCAAGCCCTCTAGACTCTAGAGAACTAAGAGATGAAGAAACAAAACAAAACACTCCTTCGAGGCATTCTTTTAGATTCCCAAACCTGCACTGGGCTTTCTTTCCAGGCCATCTCCATTTTCATTGGACCATGTAATACTGTCCTCTGCTGGAGACAAGTAAAGCTCTTTGCCTGCTTTCCTGCAAATTTTCAAGAAATGCTACAACTAAAATCTCCCAGCCTTGAAAACTCCCCCTACAAGGGCTTGTCTGGGAAATGGAGTGGCCAGAGGGGCTGGGATGGGAGGCAGCCCTGGCTCGGGAGGCAGCCAGAAAGGTAAGCTAGATGCCAGGGCAAGTTGACACTCGAAAATACCAGACCCAGCCAATGTTTTCATTTTTCAAGTAGAAGCACGTTGCTCAAGACCAAGTACCATTCCAAAACAAGATAGCAGCAAGGAGAGTTCTCTGGCCTGCCCTGAGGATCCTTCTTGCCTCCACTCAGACAAACTCAGTACTGATTTCATAATCCTAAATGAGTTTTACATGGCACTTTACATACCCTATTTTCTCTTGAGACACTCAAGGACCCTTCCGGATGGGTACTAAAAGTATTAGCAGCCCCATATTACAGATAAAGAAAACTGAGGCTTAATGACCTACCTGAAGTCACACATATACCTAAGAGTTTGAGGAAGGATTTGAACCCATCTTCCTGAGTCAAAGTCCAGCACTCTATTCAAGGTCACTAGGATAACGAGGACAGGTCCTCTACTGAAGTATACATTATTCTTCCCCCAGACTCCCAATACCTTATCTATCCCTGGGGCAACTTCACTTAGTCCTTCTATATCCTCAAAATATCAGGAATTCCTCTTCCTTTAAGACCTACCTCAGGTGCACCTTCTTTATGAAGACTTCCTTGATCCCTCTAGTCTAAAGAGATTTCTCTTTTTTCAGTCTCTTATCCCCCTCTTTTAAGTCTCTCGTAAATATTTATTATTTCTTATCATGTATCATAGTTAATCACGTAGCTGAAAGACAGTGGGATGTAGCAGATTCAGCGCTAGACTAGGGAGTCCCGTTCCTGAGATTTTCTAGCTGTGTAGTCACTGGGAAGTAACAATTCAGCAGAGTGAGGGGATTTGAACTAGGTCAACTTTAAGGTCCCTTTTAGATCTAAAACTATGATTGACTTTTTCCCTGGAGTGAAGACTGGCAACAGGCAGTAACTTCCAGTTTTTTTAACAGCTTGGTTAAGTTAATCATTAACTGTAGCCAAGCTGGGTAAATATTCTGGCTATTTATAACCTTGGATAATACTGCAGGGGTCCCAGGCCTGAGAGTTATAATCCTGAAACTGCCAAAGTGCAAGATTCTGTTGTCCCTAACCAATTGTGGAGATGAAGTTTAGAGATAAATTGGAAGAAGGGGGATTAACAATGTACCCATTAAGAAATACTTTAGCACAAACATCTCAGTTTCAAAACAGAAAGGAGTCTTCTCTTTGGGGTTGAAAATGTCAAGAATAGAAAAGTACACAAATTAAAATTTGAAAAATTAAAGCCCACCCACTTATTTTTTAAAATGTATATACGTTTTCAATTGATATCTTTCATTTTTACATGACTTTCAATTCTGAATATATACTCCATCCTTCCCCAATCAGCAAGCTATTCCTTGTAACAAAGACTAAGACAGAGTTTAAAAAAATGAGCAAAACCAAACAACATAGCATGTCTGATAGCATATGCAATATATCACATCCATAGTCTCCTCACACACAAAAAGGGGAGGTGTATTTTCTCAACTCTTCTCTGGGACCACCTGAACTGGGTCATTTTAATTGTACATTGATCAATTTGGGCTTTTTGGTCATTGCATTTACATTATTGTAGTAGATGTCTATGTTGTTTTCCTGGTTCTAATTGCTACTTTCTGTATCAATTCAAATGAGTCTTCCCACGCTGCTCTGAATCCTTCCTATCTCTCTTCTTTTATGGTACAGTAATATTCCATTACATTCACATGTAAGTTTTTTCAGTCACTTCCCAATTGTATTTTGTATTGATATTTCCAGCAGCTAGTGCCTAATGCATATGTATCAAGTGCTCAATAAATGCTCTCTGATAATTTGTTGATTGATTAAACCGCCCATCTACTTGGGGCAGGCTTGTAGAAACAACTTAGTCTCATAAAAACCAGCTCCAAGGTTTTTGTACAATGAAGTTATTAAATAGCAGACACCGCTCTCTCCTGTTAGATCTTTTCCAGTAAAGAGACTGGTCAAAGAGTCAGGAAGAATCAATTAGTATTTTGAAGGCCAATGACTAAGGGAATCAGCTGGCTGAAGGTCTTCCCACCCTCCATTAGCTTCTCCTTTAAAGGAAATGCCCAGCGTTTCCTCCAAACATAATCATCGCCACCATAGGGAACTGAGAGGTCTTTAACAAAAAGTAAATAAATAAGAGGGAAAGAATATTAGCTTCTCTCATCCTGAAGAAGAAAAATCTTTCATGCCAGACCACAGCTACTCAGACTTGATAGACTTCAAGAAGAACAAACTATAATTGCCCTCTCTTCCACTTCCAGGAAACTGGATGCGGGGAATGACTATGCTTTAGTACCTTATATCCTGATGTAGCTTCTAATGGTCCTTGTTTGGGGAAATATGCATTACAGGCACTTAGGAGTAAACAGAGTAATAACAAATGATAGCACAGTGAGGTATTCGTCGATGTTTAACAACCAGCTTTAACCAGCTCTTTAACCAGCTCTCAAGTTTAATCTGCATTATTACTATTTTCTTCATTGCTTTTTAAAGTCTGAACCAACAAAACAGAACAAAAAACCAATAAAACAATATATTAAGTCCTGAATTGTAGCATTTGCTGATTTCTGGGGAGTAAATACTCATACTAAAAATTTTACGACCAGCTTTCAAGAGCCAGTTCAAGCTGACTCTAGCACATCCCTGCTTATATAGCACTTTATATGTATGCATACATATATTTTTATATATATATACACTCTCATCTGAGCCTTGAAACAACCACGTAAGTTTTGTGGGTTTATGTTATTGTTTCCATGTTACAGAGGAAGAAGGTGAGACTCAGAGAAGTCAAATGACTTGTCCAGAGTCGAACAGCATCAAATCAGCTAGATTAGAACCCAGGACCTGACATTGTTTCCCTCATACCATGCTGCCTCATCAGTTTTTTTTAAAGTCTATATTACATGGAAGCAATAAGATCTTTCTTTTCCCCAGAGTGCATAGACAGGCCTAAGGGAGTGTTTGGTCCTCCTCAGTCTCATCTCCTTACCCTGAAAGTTGAAGGAAGCAGCCGGCTGAGAATTTGAGCGCCTCTACAA
Source organism: Phalanger gymnotis (assembly GCA_028646595.1). Lineage (NCBI taxonomy): Eukaryota > Metazoa > Chordata > Mammalia > Diprotodontia > Phalangeridae > Phalanger > Phalanger gymnotis. The sequence continues at coordinate 631,450,500 of CM053622.1, read as the reverse complement.
TTGTTCCCAAAAGGACTTTATTCGAAGGGATAATGTGTATATTAAGAAACTAGAGGCTCTGCCATATTTCTAGCCCTGTGGGGAATGTTGATGCCTCACACCCACTTGCTAGGGGAGATAGAAAACTCACTCCAACCCAGAGGAAATATATCTGTTTAGAAGTAGTGAGGGTCAGTGTATTCCTGACACCCTGGAAAAATTGCTGAGGAAGTCCAGAGGTAGCAAGGAATCATAGCACGTGAGAAGGCTTCAGAGGAAAACATCCTGATCTGGAGTTTGGTCCGAGATAGACTCCATTATGGAGTCTATCATGTCAGGAACTCTAAATAGCTCTTTCCCTATAGTATTCACAACTGATTGGTGACTTCCTGAAAAAGGGAATGACCTAGTGCCATCTGCCGGAAACTGAAGGGAACAGTAGATGGAGCAACCACATAAACTGCAGGAGGAAACTTGTATTGAAAAAAATACATTCAAGGCATCGCCCACTGATAGTCCAACTGAGAGCAATGACTCTAAATGATTGGGCCAGATAAAGCTCTGGGAAAGGGTTGCCTGTAGGTAGATGTTATTTCTTATAAGTCTTGGTATGAATTCCGTTTGTTTTCATTGACCTGTAAATAAACCTGTTTAATGAGCCTTGTAAACCATGTGCTTGCAAGGGGAGGCAGTGATGACACCCTAGGTGGTGTCAGATAATGGCGCTTTCCAGTTATCTGGGTGTGTGCAATGGAATAGAGAACCAAAAATCTCCTAGACTGTACTCGTGTCATTCATGTCATATCAGAGGTTATGATAAAAGAGTTACAGTGAATTAATCAAGAAGGCTAGGAAAGCCTCATCCCCTCCCCCAAAAGTCCACATCCTCCAACACTATCATTAAGATTCACTTTCTTTGGATATTAAGAACTTTTTGGATCTTCAAGAGTTCACTAAGAAACTATAAGTGCCCCTGAAAGGGAAAATAATTTAAATTTTATCCTCATTTATTTTGTTTAGTATCTTAGAAGGGACTAAAGCCCTTGTAATGAGAAGAATGATAGGGAAAATCAAAAGGGGAAAGGTATATGAAAGGAAAGGTAAGATATAAGCTTAATGAATCTACCTAGGGCTGGTCCTCATTCTATGAGTAAAGTATTTTGCGGACCTTAAAATGTTTTATAAATGTGAGCAATTAAGCATGATTAGTTCTACTTCCCTGGGCTGTGAGCTCTAAGTCAGCCTTCTGGTTGCCATCCTCTGGGCTCAAAATGGATCTTTACATTGGTCTGAATTCTGATGTCTTTTATTGTTGTTTTCCTTTATAATGTGGTGGTCCTTGTGGGGATTGTTCTGCCTGCTTTGCTCTGTATCAGTTCATACAAGCCCGATGAAGTTAATTCAAATTCCTTCTGTTTGTCATTTCTTTAGGTGCAAAATGCATTCAAATACCACAATGTGTTCAGCTGTTCCTCAATAAATGGGCACTCACTTTGTTTCTAGTCCTTTGCTATCACCCAGAATGTTGTTATAGATATTTTGGTGAACATAAGACCTTTCCCTCTGTCTATCATGGGTTTTTTCATCTGTAAAATAAAGGTATTAGACTAGATAATCTGAGGTCTCTTTTAACTCTAAACCCTATGAGTCTTTATTCCGATGATCCTTACCAAGACAATATGGTAGCCTATTTATGGATGAGCTGGCAGTAAAAGGAACCATTTGCTATGTCTCATTCCCAGGATCCTCCTTAGGACAGCATGGAACCCAGGACAATCCCTAGAATGTATGAGCCAAAGGGAAAAGAAATCATCCTGTAACGGCACTCCCACTCCTGACATTTTTATACTGATGACATCAGGCCATTTTAGCCACAGCAACTCATAACATTATGCAGTAGAGGGAGTGCCCACTAATGAAATCACAGACCACTGACATATGAAAGAAGACTTCAGATCAAGATGACATCAGGGACAGGTTTGAGGAGGGAAAGAAATCATAAAACAGTGAAATTAGGCTTGGAGAAGGGGGAGGGTAGTAGAATGAAGAGATGTATGATGTACAAGTCTTCTTGAGAACCACCTGGGATGCCTCCTCTTCTCTCCCTCCCCACTCCCACCATGTTTCTCTACCTCCCTAGGTTAGGCTGGGGCTGGGAAGGGGTACCCTAGGGACCAAATTTAATTGCTTCTGCATTTGGAAACAAGTTTCATTCAGTATCACATTTGCCTTTACCTTGACAGATTTGCCATCCCATAGTTTTCTCAAAGTAGGAATCTGGGAATAATTTAAATTTCTAAAATCTAAATGGACAACCATAAGTCACGATAGAAAGAACATATCCTCTTATATTTGAAATAGCACCTAGCTCTAAAAAGCACAAACAAATTAGATACAAACATCCATTTAATCTCTCCTATTGCCCTCTCCACTCCAAGAGATGAAGAAATAAAGTTCAGGGACCTCTAGAGGAATGACAGGAATCCTTAAAATATGGTCAAGGAAAAGGGAATACTAGAGAAGAAAGTCAATCAACAAGCGTTTATTGAGTGCTTGCTATATGTCAGGCACCATGCTAAGCTCTGGGGATACAAAGAAAGATAAAAGACAGTCCCTGCTCCCAAGTAGCTCACAACCTAACAAAGGACACAACATTCATGAGCAAAATTCATAGGTAGAGGTCTGTGTTGGATAACCTACCATCTTCCTTTTCTGTCGACTTTAGTTACTCCTTTGCCAAAGTCTCCCAGTGAACACTGAACTTTAATTCAAGAAGACACGAATTCAAATCCCAACTCCCACATTTACTAGCTGTGTGACTCTGGGCAAATTACATTCTCTGTCCTTCAGTTTCCTCATCTGTAAAATGGAAGTGTTTAACTTCACAGCTTCTAACATCCCTTCAAGGTGTAAATCTATGATCCCGTCATTCTCCTCTTTCTCATCATCTTCCTTATCATATCTTTATTTATAAAGTGCCAGGTGCTGTGCATTCCACTGGTAACACAGAGACAGAAATGAAACAGTCCCTGACCTCAAGGAGCTTATATTCTTTCAGATGAGACAATATGTGCATAAATAAGCATATATACAAAATATATGAAGTAAATAAAAGATAATTTTGAAGAATAGGCACTAGCAGCTGAGGAGGAAGACAAATGAGGAAAAGACCTGACCTAGAAGGGAGCCTTGGCTGAACTTCAGAGACTCAATTAGGGATTCTAGGAGTAAAAGAAGGAGTATGTTTCAGGCATTTGGGGGATAGACTGTGGGGATGTCATGGAGGGGATAGAGAGGGAGTGTCACGTATGCGTGAGGAACAGTAAAAAGGTGAGTTTGGCTGGCGCCTGGTGTTTGTAAAAGGGGATGATGTATAATGTGGTAAGTTGAATCAGGCTGTAAAAGACTTTAAACAGCAAATTGGTGTTTGCTCTTAGAGAGAATAGGGAGTCACTGATTTATTGAGTAGGGGAGAGACCTGGTCAAACCTATGCTTTAGGAATATCGCTTTGTCAGCTGAGTAGAAGAGGAGTGGAGAGGGGAGAGATGAATCTTTTTCAAGATGTGACTAGGGCCTGACTTAGGCGAATGGTTGTGTGAATAAAGAACAGAGAGATACAAGAGAGCTTGTGGAAGTAGGAACAACAAAATCTGACAAGTGATTGGTTGTGTGGGGTAAGGTTGAGTGAGAAGCTGAACATGACTCCAAGTTCGCAAAACCGGGAGACTGAGAGGATGGTAAAGCCTTTAACAGAAATAGGGAAGTGTGGAAGAGGATGGGTCCATTTGAGGGGAAATATGGTGAGTTCTGTTTTGGAAACTGAATTTGAAATGTCTATGGGACATCTCGTTTGGAACGTCTAGCAGATAATTGGTGACGTTGGCCTCGAGCTCAGGAGAGATGATAAGTAGATCTATGGGAATAGGTGAACTCACTGAGAAAGAGAATGCAGAGAGGGAAGAGAAGAAGGAAGAAAAGGACAGCACCTTGGGGGTACACCCTCAGACAGGGCGTAGAATGTGGATGCCCCATCAAGAAGGACAGAGAGGAGAGGTCAGGCAGGTAAGAAAAGAACCAAGATATACTAGTGCCATGAAAATCTGGAGAGGAGAGAGAATCAAGGAGCAAGGGAGAGTCAACAATACCAAATGCTACAAGAGCAATGGGGGATGAGAAGAGTCAATCAGATTCAGCAGTTTAAAGATCGCTAGTCACTTTAGAAAGAGTTTCTGGTAAATGGTGAAAACTGAAGCCAGAAGTGAACAAGAGGAGAGAAAGTAGAGAAGTGAGAACAGGCAGCGTTTTCTAGAAGTTTGGTTGTGAAAGAAAAGAAAACTGGGGGCAGGGGCAACAGCTTGAGGAGATGGAAAGGTCAAATAAAGGTTTGTTTGTTGGGTTTTGTTTTCAATGAAGACAGGTGTGTTTCTAGGCAGCCTGGAAGGAGCCAGTAGAGATTAAAGGTTAGAGGTGGGAGCAATCTGACAGAGGAGACAAGAAAAGCATAAGGGGCAGGTGAAGAGGGGTTAAGTCTTCATGAGGAGGGAGATTACCGCTTCATCAGAGACTTCCATAAAAGGAGCAGAGACAACTACTGCCATTTATCCTGTGTTCCTGGGGCACTGGATGGCAGTCAGGAAGGGAATTCCTGTGGTGTTATTGTGGAAAGAGTTCTGTGTTTGGAGTCGGATAACTTAGGTTCAGATTCCAACTGTGCCGCTTACTACCTGTGTAATCTTAGGCAAGTCATTTAACTTCCCTGTGCCTGTAAAATGAAGGGGATATTCTAGATGCTTTCTAAGATCACTCTCAGCTCCAACCCTATGATCCTAGGTCTGTCCAGTTCCGTGATTCTGTATTGCAAGACCTTGCTTTCTGAATCTGAAAGAATTCTAGGTAAGACATTAATGACCTGGAAGAGTTGATGTTGTCCAGCCCCCTCCCTGAACAGATAAAGAGACTGAGGCACAGAAAATTCCTCATGAACTTGCCCCAGGTCACACAGATCGTAAGAAGCAGAGTCTAGATTTGAACTCAGATCCTTTGCCTCCAAGTGTGGCCCTCTTTCCACCACACCACTTCCAGGCTATCTGTATTGTTATTGTTCTCTTAAAGACCCCAAAGTCTTGAAACCCCCCCCCAAATCATACAGTATTAGAGCTGGAAAGAACCATAGATGTTCTTCCCATGTCTACACATAGTAGGGAGCAACAGAGCTCAGACCAGAGGCCAGATGTCCCAACTTGTAGTGCAATGTGCTGGGTGCTATAGACACCACACTGCCTTCTTTTCTGTTTATAAGACTACCCTTGGAAAGAAAAGAGAGAAAAAAAAACGTGGACCTATCTCATACTTTGTGATAGGAAGCTACTCTAAATAGGTGGCTCAGTGAATAGAGTTCAGGGATCAAGTGCTAGGCTTAGAATCAGGAAAATCTAAGTGCAAATCCAGACTCAGACATCTGTTAGCTCTATGAGCTTGGTCAAGTCATTTAACCTCTGTTTGCCTCAGTTTACTCATCTCTAAAATGGAGGTAATAATAGCACCTGCCTCCCAGGGTTGTTATGAGGACCGAATGAGGTAATATTTGTAATCTTAAAGTATCATTTAGATTCTAGCTGTTCCTATAGTAACAATGGTGATAATATTGTATTAATACAGTTTATTGTTGTTCAGTGGTTTCAGTCGTGTCCAGTTCTTCATGGCCCTGTTTGGGGTTTTCTTGGCAAAGATACAGGAGTGGTTTGCCATTTCCTTCCCTAGCTCATTTTACAGATGAGGAAACTGAGGCAAACAGGGTTAAATGACTTACACACAGTAAGTGTCTGAGGCTGAATTTGAACTCAGGTCTTTCTGACTCCAGACTCAGTGCTCTATGCACTACACCATCTAGCCACCCATTATATTATAATATATATTACATTACATATGTAATATATATAATATTATCATATTATATATAAAATAGTTATATATTATATGTAATATGTTACAATTTAATATTATGATTATATACCACTTATGTGTAATATGTTATAATATTGTATATTGCATATCATATTATTATTGTTATAACTCTTCTACCACCATTGCCAAATATTTATTGAGTACCTACTGTGTGCAAAACTAGGAACTAGGGATACAAAGGTGACAGTGACCCAGTCTCTGCCCTCAAAGCATTTCCATTAGACCAAGTAGATACAACATGTATCCAGATAAATATACCACAAAAGGGGAAGTGTGAGGACCAAATGAGAGAATTGCCATGGGTGTTATTCCTATGTTGCCCCACTCTTAGGATAGCAGAGAATGGGGGAGATAGAGCACCATGTCTAAAGACAGCTTTCTTTAGACTCAGAACTGATCCCAGCAGCCTTGCATCTGCTTAATCTCGATTCCTTGACTCCTTGCTCCTTATGATGAGACGTATTTGTCCTAGGGAGGCAGTCTGATGCAGTGGACAGAAGGTGGGCTCTGGATTCAGAAGACCTTGAAATCAAATCCTACCCCCGACACTACTGATGGGATGTTGGGCAAATCACTTAACCTCCCTAAGCCTCAGTTTCCTCAACTGTAAAATGAAAGAATTGAACAAGATGGCCTCTGAAATCCTTTCCAGCTCTGTATCTATGACCAGCTTCCCTCCTTCCTTCAGGTTAGGACCAGGTTCAGATCTAGCCATTGACTCCTATGGACTCTGACTGTTTGGGTAGGAATCACCTCTTTAATGGAACGATGAACGTATATCCCAAATATAAATGCCAAGATCACCATTCATTTATTGTAACAATGCCTTTTGAGGTTCCTCTCTCCACATCTAGTGCTGGATCAGTACTAACTAGTTCCAGTTGCCTGCTCGCACTGGACTGCTATAGCAGACTGGAAGAAGGTTCACGTACTTCCCCTTCAAGTGCTTGATATATACCCTGTTATCTTTGACGCAAATGGAACATTCAATGGTTCTCCTCTCCCATACTCCAAAAAATACAACTCAATGTCCCAACAGATTAGGTTTGGCAAAGGAATTTATTTGATTTAGGTATTCTTAGGAAATTCATTTCTAATTTATTAAACTACTTCTCTGCTCCGTCAATTAATTCGTGTGCTATAAATCAGTGGGACATGATGGGTGAGATGAAATTTGCCTAGAAGAATGGAGAAATTTTTAATATGCAATTTTTTGTTTGTTTTCTAAAATGTATTTGTTTTAATAAGCCAAGATTAATCTTCTCACCTCCCCCAACTCCTGTATTGAGAATACCAAAAAAAGCCATTATAATATGCAATTTTAAGAAAAATGATTGATATGTGACATGTAAAGAGACCGGACTTCAGATATCAGCAATGAATTGACCAAAAAGTGTTAATTAAGTGGCTGCTCTATTCTAGACACTGTGCTAGGCGATAAGGAATACAGAAACAAAATAACATAATCCCTACTCTCAAGGAGCTTACCCCTAGTTTGAGACACTGTGTATATATGCATACGTGTGTGTGTATGTGTGTGTGTAGACCTACAAGTAAGAATATTTGTCCATAGTCACATAAGACAAAGTACCACATAATTTGAAATTGAGCTAAAGATTTAGAAGGGTGAAACAAGGTCAAATAGAGAATTAGAAAGGTGGAAATAGAAGACAGTGCATCATTTGGGTGCATTCCAGTACCCAAAACAATAAAGTAAAATCTAGGCCTATTTTTACCCCCAATTTATGTCTCTATAAAGGCAGTTTGTATAGGATAAGAAGATTTAGAGCTGGAAAGGACCACAGGAATCTGGTCAGATGCAGAAAGTAAGGTCTAGAGAGTTTATGTGTCTTACCTAGGGTCAAACATGCCCTGGGCACCCAGAATTCAAATCTACATCTTTTGGCTCCATACCCAGAGTTCTTTCCACCGTTCCACGTTAAATGCCCTGCAGTATTACACTGGATCTCACTGGTGTGAACAGTGTCTCCAACAACTTTTAAAACTTGTGCCTGCCCATTCTGTATAACACTGTTCCATATCCTCCCATATATTCACCATGGAGTGAGGGGAGGGGGTCTTCCCTCTTAATTACTTAGGGGCTTTCTTTGCAGTGTCTTGATATCACATGATAATGTAGAAATTATGTTTAAAATTTCACACCTGGCTAGAACCCATTAATTAACCCATAGATTAGAAAAGTTATTGCCCATGAGCATTATAAGCAGTGAAGAACAAAATAAAAGATGGGCAAATTCTAGTGAAGTTAGAGCTGTCCATCCTCTTCCTGGCAGATCTTTGGTGATGACAGACAGGAGAAACCAAACACCCACCTTTGGGCCTCTCCCCATCTCCTGCCTTCAGGCAAAGACTAGCTAATCTCTGTCTTCTCTGCTGCTGCCTAAAGAAAACAGGGAGATGGTTATGCAATGCTGAGCACATCTACAGGATCCTGGCTCTATCCCAAGGTTATAAATAAGGGAGAAAAGTGCATCTGGGGGCAATTGGAGTTTTGCAATTGACAATTGTCCGGTCTGACAGCGTCAGAATGGCACAGAGTCTGAGCTGGGTGCAGTTCAGATCTCAGTTGTCTTCCCAAGCAAAATTGTCTGGATGACACTATCTAGACAACTAATAATTATCTGTCTTTGGGATCCAATAACATAGATTTACTCTCTTCAGCAGCTATAACATGTATAGGGGCTCCAGTATTCACCAGACTAATTCCTCTCCTTTGACATCGGTGGTAGCTGCCCTGGACACAGAAAAACAATGGTATAACATTGCTTTGAAGTCTTGATACACGTATTAGAAAATCGAGGCCATCAACTCTGGGGAAGGAAGAAAGAAGGTAGCAATGCATTTTATTTACTAGGATCACTGGCCAAATTTATTTTTTAAGCTTAGTTATATGTTGGGCATATAATAGCGGTGTCATCTGGGAAATAGAAAAATTTCCCCAAAATACCTCCTCTGAAAAAAAAAGAGATGATTTTTAAAAAGAAAACCCTCATTACTCACTCTTACCTGTAATCAAAGATTTTCTTAGTAACCAATAGTCTAAAGATATTTTCAGAAACTATAGGTGAGTTCATAGAGTGACATAACTGATTCCTTTGATGACCATCAAGAAAGAGAACATCTATCAATTTCTAGGAATCCTAAGAAACTAAGGCTTCAGAACATGTAGACGATGGGATCAAGAGCAGGTATGTATGTACCCATACACACACGAGAGAGTGTACACACACACATACATACAAACATACACGTAAACATACACACACATGTACATGCACACACATGTGCACACATACATATACACATGTGAATGCACGCACACACACATGCGTGCGCGCTTTTATCCAACTTTTTAAAAAGCACTTAGAAAGGCCCTATCTAATCCAACCCCCTCATTTTCTTCAAAATGTTAATGGAGTCAAAACCAAGAAACATTCACACTATCATGATTATTTCCTTTTCAAAATCTTCTTTAAAAAAAAAAATTCCTTTGTGAAGAGGGGAAATCATACCTGAAGCTCCATTTTTCCCCCATCAAGGATCTTGTTTCTCACTCTCCCCTTCTTCGCCCCCTTCAATGAAATTTCCACTCCCCACAGTGTCTCTTTGTCCTCCTACCCTCCCATCACCCAGTTCTTTCCTCCCACCTCCTCGCCCACACTAAACAACAGACAGTAAGTTGGCTGGACTCCCAACTGAGGCAAACGGGAATTTGAAGTGCAAGGATTGGTGGCACCATGCTTTCAGCTAGTTTCTAAAATATGGCCTTCTGGGTCCTTAGAGATTGAAACCCCCTATATCCATTCATCTCCATTATTGATAGTGACAAAGCCACAGCCATGGGAAGTCCTGGAGCCAGTTACACACTGTAACAAGGTGCCTCTCTGCCTGGCCCTACTGTTTTTCTCTACCCAGACCCATCCACCAGAAAACTTGCTATCTTAGAAAAGAATTCCTTTCTTTATAGGCACTACTGTGGTTCACGTTTGTGCATGTTTAAGGCCTATGCATCTGCACATCCTGCAAGCAGCACCTTTAGCTAGCAGAAGGGAAGAGAGAGAGTTTATTCCTTAGCACTCAAAGAATTTCAGAAGCAAAAATCATATTAAATTCAACAAACATCTTTAAACTTTTATTTTTATTTATGTCTTTTGTTTTGGTGTACATTTATATTATATTTGTTTCTGAGTATATCTCTCCTCTCTTTCACGTGCCCAAAAAGCCACCCTTTACAAGAAATATTTTAAAAGAAAAAGAAAAAAAATTAACCAACACATCAACCGTGTCTTCAGTGTTACACACCTATAGTTCCTGCCTTCTGCATCCAAGGGACAGAAGGAATATAATCTTAATTCTAGAGCTGCAAGGATCAGATGGGGAAATCTCAGAGACCAGATAGTCCAATCTCTTCATTTTTAACAGAGAGGGAAACTGAGGCACAGGCAAGTAAATGACTTGCCCAAGGATCTACACAAGTAGTAAGTATCATTGATAGGATTTGACCTAGGTCCTCTGATTCCAGAATCTCTGGGGACCTCTTTCCACTGTACAATACTTTGCATTTTCTCAACTCCTCCTAAGGTCCCGGCTTGTTCATTATTGTTCAGTTTTCTTCTTCTGTTCTCACTTACATTTCACCAAATATTTATTAAGCACCTACTATGGGCTAGCTATTAGGCACAAAAAAGTTCCTCCCCTCCAGGAGTTTATATTCTATAGGACTAGCAAGGTATGTCACACACAAATTTGGTCTCTCTTGTAAGTTATTTATTGGATCACAGACATAAAGCTGGAAGGAAACTTGGGGATCATTGAGTTCAATCCTCTCATTTTACGGATAAGGAAACTGAGGTAAAGTACCATGCCCAAGGTCACCCAGGTAATATAGCAAAATCAGTTTAAATGATATTAAAAATTGGGAACGTAGAGTTAGAGGTGAGGAGATGTGTGTAATATACAAGACTTCTGTGCTGACTGCTCCTATTTTCCTCCCAGTCTCTGATCAAAATAGACTCTACTTTTTCCAAGGTATTTAATGGAGACATTTTCCTGTGGCTGTCTGTAAGTCATGGCAGCCAGCTATGAATCAGGCCCCTAAGCATGACCAGCACAAACTAGTCTTCTCCAGTCCAGGAGTCAGGGATTAATGAGTACATAACCTCCCTCAAACTCAGCTTTTGCCTTTTGCATATGATCTCGTACAAGACAGGACAGGACTTTGGAAGTGTCAACTCTTTCTGCCAGTCATAGTCAAGCTGAATTCACAGATAAAAAAATATCTCTAGTCTCTTCTTTTAATACATTGCCAGATTTCCCCACAATTTGAAACATGGCTACCTTCCTCATAGTTATTTTACACATATACACACACACACACACACACACACACACACACACACACACACACACACACACACCCCTTTACAAAGAGAACCAGTATTACAGAGGGTAATTGAAAGGAAGGAGAGGCAGCATCAGATAGTAGATATAGTCAGGCTTTGAGTTGGAAAGACCTGGGTTCAAGATCTACCTGCGATACCCACTGGCTGTGTGACCCTAACCAAGTCACTTAATCACCCAGCACCCCCGGCTAACTCCCCAAGATTATAAATTATAGACAAGATGATCTGCACCAGTTGGGGGAGTTTCCATTCTAGGCATCCCCCCACCAATGAAATCACAGGTCCAGATCCCAACCCAAAGCAGAAATAAGAACACACCTGTTTATACCCTGTACTATAACAAACCATCATTTTATGCTTCTCCAGGAAAGAAGAAAGCTATAAGACTTTCCCAAACACACCAGATCTTTCTTGGTAAACACATATGGTCCACTATTGTGTGTTTATATACATGTACATTTGCACACATGCACAGACATGCTTAGCACATAGAAGTGGGCATCTATACACAGATAGCAGGTCCTGACACTGGAATGGAGTCCTATCTCTAAAGCCAGTTTTTTACAGTGTGAAAGCCCTTCATCCTCTCCAAGTGGAGGGGAGTTTTGGCATAGAATTTTCCAAGGCTGACAAAAAGCACTTTATTTTCACTCTTTTGTTGTAATGGTAGATTTGAAACCCCCTTTGCCCTCTGCACAATATACCTCAGAGTTACTTTATGTAACTGCTTTCCATTGTGCTTTCTCCAGCCCCTGGAATAATAGGCCACGATTTGAAAGTCAGAGAAACCTGTAGCTGCTGTGAGCCCAAGTCTTCTCTAAGTATCATTACCCTGACTCTTACACAGCGCTTCTCTGAGAGGCTTCAATTAGAGAAGGCAGCCTAGTGCTCCAATTGGATGGCCCCAGGGAGCAGCAGTGAGTGGGCTGCCACATCAATAGAATGCTAACTCCCTTTGCAGACCTACAACAGCTGAGGGGGATTTAGGGAGTCGAGGAAAATGAATAGATAAGAGAAGAACCATTTCTTTTTTATTAGATGATCCTGTAATCCTGGTGCCTCTTAATCATCCCTTCCATCTGCAGTGAAATAGAAATAGGAAGTTTTAAAATACACGTTAATGCAAAAATCCTTATCTGAAGGGATGGACTGTGTGGTGTACAATGAGTGGACAATAGGCTGCCCCACCCCGACCTTGGCCTCTTAGATTCCCAGGGTTCCTTTAGGTTTCGGCTCATGGGCTACCTTCCTCATGAATTTTTTCTTCATCCTCTTAATTGCTAGTGCTTTCTCCTGGCTCAATTGAACATGTAAATACTTATCTCTATAGGTGACGTGGAATAGGGCTATTAAGGGGAAAGGATGAGGTTGTTTGCTTGTTTGTTTTCTAAATCCCAGGTGTCTACCACACACAGTAGGCACTTAATAAATAGTTGGGGTTTTTTGTTTTGTTTCTTTTCTGGGCTTTGTTTTGGTTGGTTTTGTTACATAGTTGTTGCTGTTTTACGTTAGATGAGACTAGACCTGGGAATTTGGTTGGATAGAAAGAGATATGATCAGTACTGGAAGGGGTCTTAGAGCAAATCCAAACCCCTCGTTTTACAGATAAAGCAACTGAGGCCCAGAAAGTTTCCAAGGTCAGAGAGCTAGTAAGTGTCTGAGATGAGATTTGAACCCAGGTCTTCCTAACTTGAAGTCTAGTGCCCTATCCACTATGCAGACATGCATGGCTCTGACTCATACAGGCTGCTGGACCCTGGGCTAATTGTCAGCTAGGTGGCACAGTGGATAGAGAGTGGGGTCTGGAATCAGGGAAGACTCATCTTTCTGAGTTCAAATTTGGCCTCAGACACTTACTAGACCAAGAGCTTCCTGATATCTTTAAGAATGAAGGACAAGCAACAATAACAACAGACACTTACTAGCTGTATTACCCTGGGCAAGTCACTTAACCCTGTTTGCCTCAGTTTTCTCATCTGCAAAATGAGCTGGAAAAGGGAATGGCAAACCACCCCAATACCTTTATCAAGAAAATTTCAAAGGGGTCACAAAGAGTTAGACATGACTGAAAATTACTAAATAACAATTAAGTTGTTGTTTTAGTGCTCCCTAGGCAACTCTCTATGACAAAAAGTTGCAAAGAAGGTACCAAACTTCATTGGTAGAGGGAATTTCCTCACCTGGGAGTACCCTATACCAATGAAATCCCAGGTCCATTCTATGTCCATACCCCTAAGAGAAAGAGGAAAAAAGGGATTTGCAGCTAATTTCTCCCTAATGACAATTCAATGGAAATCTCAAACAAAGGAGTGCCCCTAAATATTCCAACCAGTGAAGAAAAACAGTCTGAATTTATATAAGCCAAAATGAAACAGAGATTCAATAGTCATCTGTGAAATGGAGATGCTGGACTAGATGCCCACTAAGGCCCCTTCAGCTCTAAATCTATAGTCCCAGTATCTAGCAAACGCCATCCATTTAGATAGGAAGCTGTGCCTTAAAAAAGATTCCCCCTCTGGAACTCTCCCATTTGTCCATCTACATCAACTCAAGATTAAACTCAATGACTCAAAATTTTATTAAATGCCATGGCCCAGTGGAAAGAAAACTGACTCTGGAGTCAGAAGACTTGAGTTTGAATCCTGACTCTGGATAAACTTGGCCAAATCACAAGCTTTCTGGGCCTCACTTTCTTCCTTTGTAGAATGGGGGGGGGGGGTTAGACTTGAGGGTCTCTAACGTTCCTGGGGCCTAGAGTCAGGGAGACCTAAATTCAAATCTGGCTTTGAACATTTTCTAGCTGTGTGACCCTGGGCAAGTCACAACCTCCGTTTCCCTCAGTTTCCTCATCTGTAAAATGGGGATAATAATAGTACATACTCTGCAAGCTTGTTGTGAGAATCAAATCAGAAAATAGTTGTACACTACTTAGTGGAGCTCCTGGCACGCAGTAAGTACTACATAAATGTCAGTTATTATAATTTTATTATTAGTATTATTAGGTATTACAGTGGATAGAGTACCGGGCCTGGAGTCAGGAAAACTCATCTTCATGAGTTCAAATCTGGCCTGAGACTTTTGCTGGCTGTGTGACCTTGGCTAAGTCACTTAACCCTGTTTGCCTCAGTTTGCTCATATAAAATGAGCTGGGGAAGGAAATGGCAAACCACTCTAGTATTTTTGCCAAAAAAGGCCCAAATGGGGTCAGAAAGAGTAGGACACCACCGAAATGACTCAATAACAAAATATACAAGGTAACCATATGACCACAACTTCCTATTTGTTTCATGTTGTATAGACACAGCAACAGTATATCTGTCAGGCTTCCATCTCAAATGTTTACTAGCTTTGTGTTTCAACAATCTGGCTAGCAGCTGTTGTGGGGGGTGAAAAACCAAGACAAGCCCAACAACAAGAACGCTGTCAGCATATGTTCTTTTGATTGGCTTTACTAAGGAAAGTAACATTAAGGGGTTGACAAGCTTACTTTAATTCAGCATACAAATACCATTCACTTAGTTCAGGGGAAAAAGCCAGCACCCTGAACTTTGGAGCAAATACAAACAAATTACAAACATCGACAGACAGACCAAATACAATTCATAGTTACCAACATCTGAGATCAGCCCAGGAGCTCACAGCAAGGGCTGGCCCAGACTCATGTGTGCCACCACGGCTGTGGGTAAGAGCTCCGAAAAAGAGAAAGCCAACCCCTGGTTTTATATCTTTTTCAGAGTCAAGGGTGAGTCACACATGCGACTCACCCAAGTGACCTAAAATCGTCACAAAGAGGCGACTTAAATCCAGATGGTCTAAAAGCCTCTGATGTCCCAAACATTTCACTCAAACCCATGTGTAAACTAGGCCTCCCCTGAGGCAAGGAAGTCACTGAGGACTCCCAATCTAATCAAGGAAACAAAGGCCAAACTCTTCAAGGGCACTTGGTTGAACAGAGTGCTAAGAGCCCATTTTGTTTGCCAACACACTTTGTAACCTTGGGACACTCAGTTTCCTCATCTGTAAAATGTCTTCCTTTTTTCCTCTCCTTTTCTGCCACAATGTTATTCAATGTTACTATTAAACAGTTGCCTCTTCAGAAGCTGCTCAGATTAATACAGTAAGATTTTCTGCTTAGTCCTAGACATTTTGTAACTATTTGCAAAATAAATTCCCATTATCATCAGATGAAGGCCTCTTTCTTTATCTATCACTCCAGGAACTACAACAGGTGGTCAGCTTCTTCAGCAAGCACATAAGGTTTCTGACCTTTGCTGCATAGTTGTCTGTAACTGGTACCAGGAAAGGGGCAACTCCGGCTTTCTTATCATGGGTGCAGAAAGCTCCCCATGCGAGGCTCTCCATGTGCTGTACAGATGTGCTTTGGTCCTACTTTTTCTTGAGTCAGTCATAAATCTTTTACTAAAATGACCATGAAGCTTATTTGTCTGGTGCTTTCCCATTCTGGAATTTAAACCCCTCTGCCTTCACAGCCCCCATGGGAAGGAAGACCTGAAGAGGCTGGGAAATTCATGGTTCCTCAGGTCCTGGAACAACCTTTGTCCGAGATGAGGGATCCCCCTCCTTTTGGGGAGTCATGATGTTATATTATTGAATGATTTCACAAGATTGTACACATCTATTCATTAAAAAGGGACTTTAAGTGATTTGTTTGGAGAATTTGAGGAGAGTTTCGTGATTCTCCTTCAGATCGCTAGATGGACACAGGCCAGAGGGGGAGACTCTTGCCAGTAGTAAGACAGACAGAAAGCTGTGGTACCATTTAGATAGAGCTTTGTGAGGTATCACTTTAGCAGATGCAGTGACTACTCTGCATGTCTGCAACAAGTCCCCTGCCTTGTTGAGCTCGACCAGGAACAATGGAGCCCTGGGAAGACTCGCTCTCACTATCTGAACTTGCCCAATGTTAATGTAGGACCCAAAGTCAAGTTTAGTTGCAAGATAAAATTCTTAGGATCCCATATTTAGAGTGGAAGGGACCTTCAAAGTCAGTTGTGCCGACCCCCTCATTGCACAGAGCAGGAAACTGAGCCAAGAAAGGACAAATGACCTGTCAAAGGTCACACAGGTAATATATCTTTTTTTTTTTGGAAGGGAGAAGGGAAGGCAATTGGGGTTAAGTGACTTGCCCAAGGTCACACAGCTAGTATGTCAAGTGTCTGAGACTGGATTTGAACTCAGGTCCTCCTGACTCCAGGGTTGGTGTTCTATTCACTGTGCCACCTAGCTGCCCCAACCCCAACCCTTTTCTGCTGCATCCCTTTCTTTCCCCAAATAGTTGGAGTGCAGCTGAGTTGGAAGCCTGCTAAACAGGATTTCTCAGTGTATTCTGATTGAAGGACTATAGGGGAAAGATTGTGTCTGAAATGAAAGTCTCCCTTTCTCTTCATCCTAGAGGAGAGAGAGCAGAAACTTTAGGAGAGCTGATGAATGGCAACAGAAAGTACGAGATGCCTAAATTACTCTGCAGGCCCTGCTGCCACCCTCACCTACCATCACATAAGTGGGGGGAAGTGCGGAGAGAAGGCCAAGATGAAAAGAAGTCATTCTGACTATTATAAATACCCAAACTAACCACAAAGGACATATGAAGGAAGACACTATCTGCACTCAGAGAAAGAACAGATAAATAGAAATATGTATAGAATGGTTTTGCATATATATATGCATATATGGTTTTCAATATTCACTTACATAAAATTTTGAGTTCTACATTTTCTCCGTCTTCCTCCCCTCCCCCCTCCCCAAGACAGCATGCAATCTGATATAGATACTATATATACATTCATGCTCTCCAGAATGGTTGGATCGGCTCACAAGAGTTCATTTTGTTTAAGAGCCTTTTTGCCATTTATTTATATATTTGCATTTATATATGTACATGCATACACACACACATATTTGCCTAGTGGTAGCCATGTCTAGAGTGGAGATGAGGGGAGGGAAGAAAAAAAGAAAAAAAAAGAAAGTTACATGATAACTTTATTATATATTTAAAAGGAATAGCAAGTTGTACAGAATAGATTTGTAGTTTCATGTACAATCATCTTTTTTCTATTTTACTATGTTATGGAAATTCTTGTTTTATTTCTTAAATTCAGAATAAAATAAATATTTTTAAAAGAACACTAAAAAAAGAAATGGGAGCAGAGTGTTCATGGCCCTCCCTGGTGCCTGGACAAGAGCTGCTGACATCCCAATTTTTCTTCTCTTTGCTTCACTTTCACTCTTGTGCCTTCCTGAGAGAGTGCAGCGATGTGTCCCTGATTTTTATTTATTTAAAAGTTTGAGGGTTTTTTAATTAATTTATTTATTTTTAGTTTTCAACATTCACTTCCGCAAAATTTTGAGTTCTACATTTTCTCCGTCTTCCTCCCCTCCCCCCTCCCCAAGACAGCATGCAATCTGATATAGACACTATATATACATTCATATTGAACATATTTTCATATTAGTCATGTTGTAAAGAAGGATTAGAACCAATGGGAAGAACCACAAGAAAGAAGAAAGAAAAAGAGAGAGAGAGCAAATAGTATGCTTCAATCCACATTCTGACTCCATAGTTCTTTCTCTGGATGTGGATAGCATTTTCCATCATGAGTCTTTTGGAGTTGTCTTAGATCCTTGCATTGCTGAGAAGAGCTAAGTCTCTCAAAGTTAGTCATGGCACAATATTGCTGTTACTGTGTGCAATGTTTTCCTGGTTCTGCTCACTTCATTCAGCATCAGTTTATGAAAGTCTTTCCAGGTGTTTCTGAAGTCCACCTGCTCATCATTTCTTATGGAACAATAGCATTCTATTACAGTCATATACCACAACTTGTTCAGCCATGCCCCAATTGATGGGCCTCCCCTCAATTTCCATTTCTTGGCCCCCACGAAAAGAGCTGCTATAAATATTTTTGTACTTGTGGGTCTTTTTCCCATTTTTACGATCTCTTTGGGATACAGAACTGGAAGTGGTAATGCTGGGTCAGAGAGTATTCACAGTTTCATAACCTTTTGGGCATAGTTTCAAGTTGCTCTTCAGAATGGTTGGATCGGCTCACAAAAGAGTTCATTTTGTTTAAGAGCCTTTTTGCCATTTATTTAAAAAAGAAATCTGTTTCTCTAATATTGTGTGGTTGGTCATTTCAGTACTGATCATATGTGTGCTTTTGGAGGTTACATTGAAGAGGTAAGGTAGGGATAGATGGTAAATCATATAGGAGAGAGTAGTAGAACATGTTATACTGAGATATATATATATACATATATATATACATATATATATACATATGTACATATATATACATTTTATTTATATTCTTAAAAGAGAGATAGATAATTTGTCTTTGACCAAGACTACCAGTTGGGGACTTGGAATGAATAAAATAGACTTTATTTATTCATATGTATATAGCCTACCAAAGCAGACAACATGTGGACCCATTTTCCTCTGGCCAGAAGAGTCTGAGGTTAGAAATCCTGGTTGAAGGAAAAGAAAAAACAGGAATAGCCTTAGACCCCTTAGATTTTTCCCATCATCTATCATGGTTTAAGACAAACCCCTCCCTATGGAATAGACCCAAAGAAGATAACTAGAAAGTTACATCTGAAAAAAGAGTTGAGAAGAAAGGGCAAAACCCACAAAAGGGTGGGGGCCAACCAAAAAGGAATAACTAGTATGCTAACCTCGATTTTGCTCTTTAAGCCTTGTGCATCTAACAGCGCAACACTACCAAAGTTAGACTCATTTTACGGATGGGAAAACTGAGGCCCAAGATGGTGGAATGACCTGCTCAAGACCACATAGGCTTTAAGTAACAAAGGTGGAATTCGAACCGAACTTCACTGACTCCAAGTCTAGGTCCTTCTCATCTCCCCACACACTGATTTTTCTATTATGTGTTTCCCCGCCCAGAATAACCACTTCTTTGTATTGAGGTGACTGAAGTAAAATTAATAATCCTATTATCGCTTAGTAAGCATAGACTAAAGAGACATAAAGAGAAAGACAAGTAGCTTACCTGAAAGGCAACAGTAGAGTTTATTGAATTGCCCTTTCGTATTGATATTCCTCTGCAAGGAATTAACATTTCTGTTCCCCTGAGATAAAGCATTATTCTGGGCAGTGTCAGAGATAAACTAAGTAATTCTTATTTTCCAATTCTCCTTTTCCTAGATTCCAAGAGGATCACCACCCTTTTGTCTACATCTGTCATTACATCACCCATCATTCTTTCAACAACTAGTACTTTCCTTACACTTTCAGATTTCCATATTTATGGGTTATTTTTCATTGAACATATTTATGATGGTGGCTTTCCTGAAGACCACTAATGAAGTAATTTAGTTTTGTTGATGACATTTTAGGAAGAGTTAGTTCTTAAAACACTTCCTATAGACAATTAAAAGTTCTTACATTTTGTTAACTGGACTGGAACCAGCCTCTAACCTGTGAATGGTTGGAGTCAAACAAGTCAGAGGCAGGTGTCAAGGAATCAAGTCAGGAATCAAGTGGAGGTTTAATTGATTTCAGAATGAAGAAAACACTTGCCCCACTAAGTAAGAGGACTTAACTTGCTAGGGCAGGGGTAGGGCTTATATACATGAAAACCACAAAGGGGCTGGACCATAACACAATCATTCTTATGTCTCAAGTAGCAGTTCCCATGGTTGACATTTCTTGGGACAATACAGGCATTCTTGGATCCCATGGGAACAGTCTCTAAGTTATGTAAGGGTTGTTGGGCCTTGTGATCATTCAGTGGGGGTACAGAACTAGAGTTAGCATGGTGGGAACAGGAGTGCAGTATCTGGTTTGGTTCACTCGGCAGTTACAAGAAAAAGTGATTGTGAATATGAGAAGAGATGTGATGGATGGCTTTAGGCTGCAGCATGTCACCTACTTCTGACTCTCAGGTCACTGAGAAATTGGTGGAGTTCTATCAAATCGAAACAGTTCTTGATCAATATGAAAATCATAAATCTCTCAGTCAATACCTGGTGCTGGTCAAGGCAATATACTTTGCCACAGAATGAGGTCATCCAGAGCTCAAAGGATTGTTGTTATGACAAGCTCAGGGCATAGCCTGCTTGTTGGGCCTTAGCTCCAGGAAACAGAATGTCTCCAAATAGCTTGACAATTTGTAGAGTGCATTAAAGTTTTCAAATCATATGTGTATGTATATGTATGTATGTATGTGTATACACACATGTATGTATGTATATGTGTGTTATCTCATTTGATTTTTATCATAACTCTATAAGATATATAGAGTTAATAGCTTACGGATGAGAAAATTGAGGCCTCAACAGGTCAAGTGATTTGCCCAAGGCCACATTACAAGTAAGTGGCAGAGCTAGGCCTAGAACCCAGATCTTTGGATGTCTAGTCTAATGTTCTTTCCACTAGACTATACACTGGGTATAGTCTATAATACATGCTTTCTTTTTAACCTCAAATAAAAAAGTCCCATTTTTACTTTTGCCTTAATTTCATCTTTACTGAAATCCCTAATATTTTTTCCTGGAGTCAATAGATTTCTCTCCACTCACTACAACATCATTAGATTGCACCTAAAGCCAAAGTAACTGCTGCAAGCTAAGGGATACTAAAACTGACTTAAAACAATACCCCCAAGAGAACCGATCAGATGTGACATGATGTGATGTGATCCAGAAAGCTTCTGTCTTTGCTCTGAGCTGCCCTGATGTGTGAAAGACAAAGACCACTCCTATCATATTATATGGAATTACAAACACTTGGCATAAGTTGGATATGCTAAGGTTGGAGGGTAACCTTTCACGGGACCATTGACTTCCTTATCCTCCTGCCATAGCCCAAAGGTCATACCACCTGAAGTTATAGCACTTCCCTAGCTATATCCTTGATTGCTCCTATCTACTCTCAGATATCTTAAGTCAGATGAAGGTGTCAGTCATGGAGGAGCAGGGAAGGGATGGGGGGAAGCAGAGGACCACAGTTGGGGCCATGTTCTATAAGTGAGCTTTGGAGGTTCTCTCTGAATCTGAGTCAGGGGAACCAGAAGGGATATTAAGCTAGGTGAAGGGAACCTTAGTAAGGGCCAATTGCTTTCATAAGTGGTATATGGGATATTCTGGAGGACCAGCTCTTCTAGTGTGAAGAGTACTGAGCCCTCTTCAGGGCTATGCTTCTACCTTTGATCTCTACCTTTCACCCAGCTCTCACCTGTGGCTCCAAGAAGCTGTAGCACACGCATTGGCCACATCCAGGTAAACCATCTCAGCAGACAGGCTAAACCAGATTGAGGGTAACTACCAGGCCTCAAAACTGTCAGTGAGTTAGAGGAATGTCTACCCCAAGCATGTGAAGATTTCCCCCAGCTGAATGGGTGGATGAGAACAATTTGTTCCAAGAGCCAGGAAGGCAACTGAAGCAGGTGCTATAGAGTGCCTAGAGGTTGGTCAGGCATTGAAGACACCAAGGTGACCCACTGCATCCTGACCCATAGACAATCATCTTGACTTTTGTCCTGCCACTGGACTTGGATGACTCAGGAAGACAGAGTGAGGCTGACGACTTTGTGCAACCCTGCCTCACTTAAATCCAATTCAGGCGCAAGTCAAGACATTGCCTGAGATGTCATTGGTCCTCTTTGAAAATAAAGAACCAACAACAGCATTGATTTCAGCGTCATTGACTGATCTACCTCTCCTGAGAGAGTTTCTCTAAGTCTCTGAAGCAGCTATAAATGGACTGGGGCACAGGAAAAAGAATAATCATGAATCAAAGTTCCATCTCAGGTGGGAAGTCCCAGCCATAGTCACTGCTCTCGGAAAGGCATGGAAAGATGGGATGGAGTATGGAGTTGTTTGCGTGTGGTATAATCTGTTGTCCCAGAGGACATCTTCCCCTAGGAAACCTATCCTGGTGATGAGAAATGGTGCTCAAATGGGGAAGATGGGAGATTACGCTTTAGGTTGAATCTACAGAACATCACATCATCATCACTTGGATCTCCTCTGACATACTCTGTGTCCTGGATCCAGAACATCACAGGACTAAATTAGACCCCAAGCAGATGCACTCAAGACTAGTGCAGCCATACCCCACAAGTCACTGTCATCCAGAAGGTTAGCCAAAATCATGTAAACAAAGAGTGAGGTGGAAGGATAAAGAAATCACACACCTCGGCTGCCAAATAAAGCCTTTGCTAACCATTTGTTCCCTCACTAATCCACATACTACATCTTTTACTTCACAAAAGATGGGCTTGTTTGACTGGGCTTTAAGGTACTATGCACCTAGCTTAATATCCCTTCTGGTTCCCCTGACTCAGATTCAGAGAGAACCTCCAAAGCTCACTTAAGAAACATGGCCCCAACTGTAGTCCTCTGCTTCCCCCCATCCCTTCCCTGCCACTCCATGACTGACACCTTCATTATTTCTACTCTTAACAAGAACATGGAGCACATCACCATTTATCTTTCCTCAGTATTATCACCTTCATTCATAAACAAATAAATATTTATTCAGCACCTACGTGGGGCCTGATTGATGAGAAATGGGGCAGGGGAGATACAAGGGAAACATAAAATGTGGTCTCTGCCTTCGAGGAATTTCTATCAAATTGAGGAAGTTAGAATCTTACACATGAAATAATGAGCAATGCACACAACATATATGTCATTCTCCTATTCAAAAGCTCCTCTTGTTTCTCAATTTCCTCTCTAAATATCTTTCCATGATCAGGTTTTTCCTATCTCTTAAAAAAAAAAGTCCCTTGATCATGCCTGTCCCATTAATCTCTCTTCTCCCTTTCACTGCCAAACTTCTTGAAAGAAACATCTATATTTGCTGCCTCCCCTTTCTCATCGACCATTCACTCAACCCCTTTCAATCTGGCTTCCATCCCCACTACTCTCCTGAAACTGCTCTCTCTCTAAAGTGGCTGATGACCCTCCTAATTGCTGAATTCAATGGCCTCTTCTCAGTCCTCATTCTCCTATTACCCATCTCCAGGCCTGAAGTACCTCTTATGTTTTTCTCAGTGTTTCAAGGACCACTGACTATGGCTTAACAATTACATGCGTGAGTTTTCTCAGTATGCTGGGAAGAAATTGATTCGGACCAGCAGATTTGTGCTCATTGAGGGCAGATAGGTGCTCTCATCCTCTCTTCACATATCTTGGGAATCAGGGCCCTTAAACCATTTTTGGTCCGCCTTTCCCAAACCAAAAATTATTCTTCTTGGAAGAGAAAACCTTGGGAGAAAATATAATGAGCCAAATAAGAAAGTAGGAAGTGTATTTGGGGAACAGTGAATAAAACAGTTTGGCTAAAGGGGAATATTCAGGAAGGAAAGTAGATAGAGCGAAAAGGGCAAGATAAATCAAGATCATAAAGTGTCTTAAATTCAACCACCATTTTATATTTAGTATGAGACTACTATATGCAAAACACTGGCTCTTGGAGATGAAAGAAAAATAATAGATGACATGAATCTAGCACTTAAATACATTATCTTCTTTGTCCCTCCCAACAATGCAATAAGGTAGGGACTTCAATATTACTATCACACTCGTTTTACAGAGGAAGAAACTGAGTCTCATCAGACAGGTTAAGTAACTTGCCTATGGTCACAGAGCTAACAAGTTTCAGAGCTAACACTTGAACACAAAGTCTCTCCTAGCTCCAAATGTAGGGCTCATTCTATTACACCACACTATCCTCAACAAGCTTACAGTCCAGTAGAAGAGAGAAAAGCATAGACTCAAATAACTAAAACTTGGCAAGTATATAAAAGAGGTACACAAAGTGCTATCACGGAGGAAAGATGACATCCATCTGGGGCATCCAAAGGAGACTTCATGGAGCAGGTGGCCTGAAAAAATGAATCAATTTCAACAGGCAGACATGGTGTGGACATGCCAGAAGAAAACCTTGAACAAAAGCATGAAGGTAGGGAAACTTCATGAAATGATCCTGTCTTGTTACACCAGCTAGGTCCTAAGGGCAGAGTCCATGTTATAATGTTCAATCTCTAACTTTCCGACAATTTTTAAAAATCATTTTACTGAGTGCTTTCACACTTAAGATTTTCTTTGGCCCTCACAATAATCCTGTTATTTCTCCTATTTTATGGATAAAGAAACTGAAGCTCAGAAAGGCTAAATGACATGGCTGATAAGTAAAGGAGCCAGGACTAGGAACCAGGTCTTTTAACTCCTTATACCATGCTCTTTCTCCTATGCCACTTTGTTTTGATCATATTTTTCTGCTTCACCCCACCATGCTTGTATGGTGTCTTGAACAAGGGAAGTATTTGATAAGCACTAGATGTTGTTGGGTTTTTTTTTTAATTTAATTAAGTATAGTATAGACCAGGGTGGAGAACCTATGGCCTCAAGGCCACATGTGGCCCTATAGGCCCATAAATGCAGCCCTTTGACTGAACCCAAACTCCACAGAACAATAGGGCCACATGTGGCCTTGAGGCCACAGATTCCCTGCCTCAGGTAGTCTGTGAGTGCTCATATATGAGAAAAATAGGCTCTACTACAAGACTGTAAGCTCCAGGAGGGCAGGCACCCTCTCTTATCTAATATCTGCACCTCTTTCAGAGCCTAGCCCTATCTGCTGCCTACACACAGTAGGAACCTGGTATATGTTGTTAGGTGGAATTGTACTGAGCTGAAACTAAGTGAACGGAATTCAACATAATGATGAGCACAGTAGGTAGGTATGGAGACAGATATGGAGACAGATGGGCTTTGGGGTTTGTTCACTTGTTTCAGTCATGTCTGACTCTTCATGACCACATTTGGGGTTTTCTTGGCAAAGATATAGGAGTGGTTTGCCATTTCCTGCTCCATGCCATTTTACCGATGAGGAAACTGAGGCAAACAGGGTTAAGTGACTTGCCAGTGTCCAAATTCCAGATCTGCTACATATTATACCTATGGGTTCTTGGTCCTCAGTCTTTCTGTCCTAGGCAACTAAGTGGCACAGGGTAAAGAGTACTGGAGTCAAGAGGACCTGAGTTCAGGTCGAACCCCAGACACTTACTAGCTGTGTAAGCATAGATAAGTTGCTTAACATCTTTCTGCCTCAGTTTCCTCAACTGTAAAATGCACCTACCTCCCAAGGTTGCATTTTATATACACACACACACACACACACATTCATACACATACACACACACACACATACACACACACTCACACATACACACATATGCCAGATTCAGTTTTGGGGACTAGAAATTCCAAGGTGCCGTCCCGCAGAGGGAGACTATGGAGTTAGTTTCTTGCAAAATGTCTTGAAAAAAAATAAACTTTTGAAGAGGGAAAATTACAAATGAGGACCAAATGATAGGTAAAGTACTTAGCCTAGTACCTGACTACATAGTAAACACTCAATAAATTCTTGTTTCCTTTCTTCTTTCCTCAGTTTCTTCATCAATGAAAGGGGGGAGTTAGATTAGATAACCTCAAAACCCTTTCCAGTTCTACATCCCATGAAAGCTCTGAATTTAATTGAATCGAAGAGACAGGAGTGTCGTATAGTAGAAAGAGCGCTAGATTTGAACTAAGGAGAGAAACGAGTGTAAATCCTACTTCTGTGGACTGCAACTAGGATAGGGTAACTGGGATTTCATCCCAGGGTGTTAACATTTAGAGGGTGCTGGCAGCACTTGTGCTACTTTGGGAACATAGAAATAACTAATTTTACCACCTAGTCAATAAAATAATTAGTTAAAATAGGAAGCAACCAGTTTCAACTTTCTCCTTCTGTGGCTGTACCCTCAGGTAAATTCCTCCGTGGACCAGTCCAACTCTGCTCCCTACCAGTAACCTCCAAGTGTCCCAGGGTCTCCACCCACAGAAGAGAGAGTTAAGATATATTCAGCATAGAAATAATCATAGCACCCCATGAAATAGAAATGCATTTCAAGAAAATTTTAATGAAAATACATTGTAGGAAGCTATGTATTAATTAAACAGCTAAAGATTTTTTTCTAAGCTTACTCAATTTTACCATATGCATATTACCAAAAGCTGACAATCATGAGGGGAATAAATTAATAGCTCTAATATACATCTCACATATATAATTTTTCCCTCTTTAAAAGTTTGTTTTTTAAAGACACATTGCAAGAAATTAACTCCATAGTCTCCCTCTGCAGGATGGCACCTTGGAACTTCAAGTCCCCAAAACAGAATCTGACTTTAAAAAATTAATTGGCATTTACCTCTTAAGCTATTTGCCCAAGAAACCAAAAGTGCTAGTTATTGTTCTCCCACTGGCATTTACTAATTTTGTGACCACAAGCAAATGTCCTTGGCAACCAGGTAGTGCTAAGTAGATAGTGTTAGAACAGGAGTCAGGAAGAGCTGAGTTCAAATGTGGTCTTTGACACTTACAGATCTGGGTAAGACACTTAAACCTCTGTCTGCCTCAGTTTTCTACTCTGTAAAATGGGTATAATAATAATACTTGTGTTGTTGAGTCATGTCCAACTCTTCATTTTGGCAAAGATACTGGAGCGGTTTCCCGTTTCCTTCTCCAGCTCACTTTAGGCCAGACTTGAACTCAGGAAGATGAGCCTTCCTGACTCCAGGCCTGGCACTCTATACACTGCACCACCTAGCTGTCCAAATAATGATAGTATTTACCTCACGGCATCATTGTGAGGATCAAACCAGATAATATTTGTAAAGTGCTTCACAAACCTTAGTGTACCATATAAATGCTAGTTATTATTATTATTAACACAACCTTAGTTTCATCATCTGGAAGATGGAGATTCCTATGGTACCACTCCCATGGTTGTTGTGCGCTTCAGATGAGATAATCATGCAAAATGCTTTATAAATCTTAAGGCAGCTATTTGAATTCAATTGAAGGAATCCAGTCACTATGGACTTCATTGAAGGACTCAGATAGTCAATCCTTTGGCATATACAAGCAATAGTAGTTCACCGGTCTCTTCCTCACTCTCAGGTCTTCTCCCTCTCTAGCTTTGTCTCAGCACACACGGCCTTGTGGCTTATTATTTCTATCATCCAGGTTGGTGATTCTCTCTCTGAGATTGTTTAATTGCCAACAGGAACATAAAGCTGAGGGTCAGCAGCATGAAACATCCCACAGTCCCTCTGACCTCACACAAAGCATCTGACAGCTGAAATGCCAATCACCTCTCCAAAAAAGCATTCTTCACCATGATATGGGCCTGGCTCACCTCTGTGAGTGTAGAAAGTGTGACCAAGAAAGAATCAGGTCGAGGCTATTTCCTCAAAGTCACTTTGACAGTATTTCACAATTTATTGCCTTGCAAACTACCATCCAACCAAAAAAATTCTGTGTGTGTGTGTGTGTGTGTGTGTGTGTGGAGAGAGAGAGAGAGAGAGAGAGAGAGAGAGAGAGAGAGAGAGAGAGAGAGAGAGAGAGAGAGGAGAAAAGAAAGGGAGGGGAAAAGAGACAGATACACAGAGAGAGAGAGACAAAGAGAAACAAAAGAAACCCAGACCTCCCACTACCATCCTTCAGGTTTTTACTTAAGTTTAAAAAAGTGGTAACTGTTTCTCTTTGGAATAGCAACCCTGAGGGTCTTCTGCTCCCAGCTTGATTTATTTTTCTTTTTCTAATTAAAGGAGTCTTCCCTTGACTCACTTCTTAAACGGGCCTATTCACTCTAAATGAGTACTTGAAAGACCTTAGCCTAAAAGGGCCAGGGTCTCTCTTTGCATCCTGGGCCATCTCTAGTCATCCTGATGAATATCTGGTCACTGGATCCAGATGTCTCTGGAGGAGAAAGTGAGGCTGGTACCTCACCCAGCCCTTCCAAATCAAAGTCAACTGCAAGTCATGTCATCATTTCCCTGATGCCATGGTCCTCTTCAAAAATGAAGGGCAAACACAACCACCTAAGTTTAAAAAGAAAAGAAAAAAAAAAGCTAGTAAGAGCTATATAAACAGATACACTTCTAATACTTTGGCTCCCATAAAAGAAAAATTACATTAAATCATCAGGCTAGCTGGGGCCTTAGAAAGCCCCCACCCTAGTCTATCCCCCTACCTAAAGACCAGAATACATAATCCAGGTTGATAAGAAACCTACCCTGAGTGCAAAGCCTAACCACAGCCACCCTCTAAAAATTCAAAAACTCACACTAAAAAATTATCAAGACCAGGGGTTCTTAAAAAAAAAAAAAGACCAGGAGTTCTTAACCTTTCTTTTGTTAGGGACCTCTCTGACAATCTGGTGGAGCCGATGTCCTCCCCGCCTTCTAAGAGTAATGTTTTTAAATATACAAAACTAAATACATGGAATTACAAAGAAAACCAGTGATATGTAAATACAGTTATCAGTATATATGTATATATATACATATATATACCTATATATATATGTGTATATATATATATGTATATATATATATATATATATTGAAGTTCATGAACCCACAGGTTAAGAACATCTCATCTAAGCCGAGTCTCTTTGGCTCTAAAATGGTTACTCATATTAACCATTGTGCGCAAAGTACCTTGCTAGGTCACATTTCTCTTACTAAACAAAAATAATAATAATTCATAGCTCCTCCTAGTTCCAAGACACTTTACATACATTCTCTCATTCAATCTTAGTAACTACCATTTGAGATAGGAAGGTCAGGAATGCTTATCCCCATTTTTAGATGTTCCTTATATTCAGAAAAGACGTGTGATTCATACAATATCACACAGGAAACAACAATACCAAGCCTGGAACCCAGGTCTTCCAATTCCAAACCCAGGACTTTTTCTTGCTGCCTCAGTGGAGAATGGAAAGACAAATTCACTGAGATTGGATCATCCTTGCTTTCAATCAGTTACTGAATAGCATCCTTCCTGATGTACGACGTGGATCCAGGGTAGGGAGGAAGGGATGTGAGTTCTCTAATCTGTATTCTGAGCATGGAATGCCTAACATCAAGGTGGATGTAAAGGTCATGTTAAGACACTACATGCATGTAAGAGACCATTGAACATTTCCAACCTGCTATATCACTGATCAGAGGGAGGGGGCTAGGGGCTGGGAGCTACTGTAATTAATTCCACAAAAAGCATTTCTTCTGCTGTTCTATCAGCCTTTCCACTAATTCATCCCTGTCTGAGAGATAATTACAAGATCACCTGGGATGTCAAGAGCCCAAGACAATTCCCCACAAGCCAGCCAAATGAGGAAAATGTGGATGGAGTCATGTGTGAACCCAGAACCAGCCGGAAGCCAAGACCTCTAACTTGAACAGTCCAAATCCAAATGTGCTGGTACAGAAAAGATGACTGCCTGCAGCAAAAACACCCTGGAAGAGGCAGGCTTAACTATTACTGGGAAAATGAATCAGACCTCACTGAGAGGACTGAGTCATAAGGAGACTGCTTAGCTTGCTAGTACTTGGCTGCGCCTAGAAAAGAAGGGAGGGCCAGACCCCATCTCCTTGTCTCTGTCTTCCCATCCTGCCCTCCCCCAATCTTCACAACTGCTTACATACCATTTAGGTGGGAAACCAAGGCAAGGGGTTGTGGTGGTGATGAGCCAAGAGGCTGCTGAATTATTACATTACAACTATTATATGCTTGTCTGGATTCCTTATCCTGAAGGATTAAGATAAACCAGATGGGTGGAATACATAAAATACACCCTCCACCCCCCACCTTTTGGCAAGACATTCTCAGGGCATTTTTAAATAGACAAAACACTCTGTATAGCCTTGTTGAAAAGATTTATTTATCGTGGTTAGAAGAGCCCTGTGATTTACAGCATACTGTATAACCAAGGTCACTGGCAGCTCCTGACAAAACCTTGTGGCATCCTCAGGGGCCTAAGGGGTCACATCTGGATCCTCCTTTGTCATGTTTCAAGGCTGAATGAGGAAAAAAAGATGCCTGGCATCAAATGGGGAAGAAGGAAATAGGGATTTTGGCTAGGTCAGGAGAATTCACCTGCCCTGCTGCTTCTTCTCCCCATCACCAATTCAAAACAATGGAAATGGACAATTCAAGGACTAGACCAAAAATGGAGCCCCAAGTACTCTGGGAGGGGGAGGGGACAGGTGATCTCTCTGCCACAAGTGTAAGATTATCTATAAGGTCCCTTACACTTTTAACATTCTGATTCTAAGGTGAATAACTTAAAAGGATCAGAGATAGTCAAAAGCAAGTGAAGGGGTGTACAGACAACTCAGGGAGCTCCTAATCCAGGGCCCAAGACATTAATCTCAACTGACCCCTGAATAAAGTCCCTAATAAGGTGGCTGACTTCCATAGCACAGAATAGGAAGCATTTTTGCACAGGAACTCTATTTGTTCAGGCATAAATGGGTATGAACAAACTAGGCTAAACAAAATTACAAAATCTCTGAAGGAGGTCTTTAGCTTATATTTCCTTTTCTGATTCCCAAACATGAATATGCAAACATATATGTATACACACACATATATATGCATATACAGTATGTGCATATAGGTAGCATTTATTTAGTGTTAAGGTTTGCAAAGTGCTTTATATAACATTAACACATTTTGCCCTTACAGCAAACCCTGCTATTATTATTCCCATTTTTAAAAATGAGGAAACAGGTTGGGAGGGACTAAAGTCACACAGCTAGAAAGTTTTTGAAGTAGGATTTGAACTCAGGTCTTCCTGATTCCAAGTCCATTGTGCTTTTTTCCCCAAATTGTTTTCCTTCCATAGCATTACCTGATGCAGGGTAGTGCCAAGTACATTGTGCTTTTTTCCCCAAATTGTTTTCCTTCCATAGCATTATCTGATACAGGTTAGGGCACATCCCACCCTAGCCCATCCCTACTATCTCTCCTGGGAAACGTCCTATCTCATTAGAACAAGAAAAGATCTGATAACATTTATGTTTCTCCCCCCCCCCCCCACTTAATAGTATTTTATTTTTTTTCAATTAGATGCAAAGATCATTTTCAACATTCACTTTTACAAGATTTTGAGTTCCAAATATTTTTCTCCCTCCCTCCACTCCCCCCTCCCCAAGATGGCATGTAATCCATCTATAGGCTATACATGTACAATCATGTTAAACATATTTCCACATTAGTGATGTTGTGAAAGAAGAATCAGGACAAAAGGGGAAAACTATGAGAAAGTTCTTTCTCTGGATATGAACAGCACTTTCCATCAAAGTTAATCATTGCACGATGTTGCTGTTACTGTATACAGTGTTCTCCTGGTTCTGCTCGCTTCCCTTGGCATCAGTTCATACAAGTCTTTCCAGTTTTTTTTCTGAAATCTCCCCGAGGATTTCTGTTTTAACTGAAACTCGTTCATATCAATTTGCCTCCTCTCCCAGGAATTTTCATTTTTGAGACTTTTATCTCCAATTGAAAAATGAAAGACTTCATTTCTTTTAACTTTGAGCATAAAATCAAAATGTTGGAGTTGGGAAAGACTATAGAGAGTCTTATCACTTTAAAGATGAGGCAACTGAGGCCAAGAGAATTCAAGAAGAAACTCAGCTAAGAGATTTCTTCTCTAAGTCAATGGGAAAGGCGCAGTAGACCTTAGGGTCCAGTGGCAAAACAGATGGGGTCTAGTTCAGAAGGAATAGAAGAAGGCTATCTGAGATAGGTGAATCCCTCCCATTTTTGTCTTCCTCACTTAGCCCTACTTTTTTTTCACTTTCATCCTTCTCCAAGACTCCTAGATTCAGCCCATTCTCATTGTGCTCTCTCCCCTCTGATCTTGGCAGATCAGATACCCTCCAGATCTCCCCTCCAGATACCCTCCAGATACTCCCCTCCAGATACCCTTCATAAAAGTGATCATCAATAGACAATTACCATGTCACATCATGTATACCATTAATCATGCATTATATTACTTTTTCTATAACTTTTATTACAACAATAAGCTCAGTTTTCATAGTTTTATAATAACATAAAGTGACCCTCTACTCATAAGTTTAAAAATTAGAGATAACATTGTCTCATGGTAATATCATAAGCTTGGTGTGAGAGACCTAAGTTCTAAACCTTTCTTTCTTGGAAAGAGAACTAGATTTGGAGTCAAGAGACTTAAGTTTGAATCCAGGCTTTAACCATTCCTAGTTGTGTGACTTTGGGCAAGTCAATTAACCTCTCTGAATCTTAGTTTCTTCATATGAAAATGAGAAAAATAATATTTACAATTCCCATTTCACAAGATCATTGTAAGGAAAGCATTATATATGTGTGTGAATTATTATTATCAGTGATCTCATTCTCATCTTTTTGATAGGGTTTAACCAAAAATAGATAAGAAGGTTTTCTTAAATGAGCAATGCAAAAAAAA
>CM053622.1:631396379-631417304 GCA_028646595.1 Phalanger gymnotis | reverse complement strand
GAAGACAGGACAATGAGGATGATATTACCTCCTTCTCTTCCTACTTGGTTTTACTTTGTTCCTATGGGTGCTGTATTTTGCAAGCTTTTCATTCCATGTGGTTTGGAGATTGTGAGTAGTTAGTATGTTGATCTCTACTTGCTCTTCAATTTGTTTGGATTAATATTATGTTCAGGCAGTTGTCAGCAATAGTTCGATCAGTCATGATGCTCCAGTTCCATTAAAATGTATTTGCTGAATTTTCAAGGATATTTTGGGATTTGTATTCACAGAATAAGGCTCTGTCATCTATTAATTTATGAAGGAGAGGAAGCTTCTAGTATATAATTCTAGCCACATGATTGTGTCTTTCTGGTTATCTGGTAGACACTAACTGTTTATGACCTACAGTGATATGTTCATTTACTGCATAATCTGTAGTAATCAATAGGTCCAGGATTCTTAAAAATAATTTTTCTATAATTTATAATGTTTCTATGGTTTCTAATGATTTGATCCTCAATTACTGTCATAAACCCTTCCATTTCTATAAACAAATCTCCACAACTCAATTATTTCTTCAGTGCTTCATTGTCAACATACTGTTGGTTGAGTTCATGTGAATGTTACCCATGGAGTTCCTTTAGCTTACATTATTGTACCTTAGCCATTTCATAGGATACCTCCAGAGGGATTTCACTTTCAGTTAGAGTTGACAAATCAAATAGCATAGATGTGTTGACGTTCTTTACTATGAGGTCTGTTTATTCCAAGATTACATTGTCAGAGAACATCTACAAGTCCTTTTCCTCTTATTTGACAAGGAAATGCTCATCTTTGTATAGCTACTTTGGGGTTCTAAGTCATATATGTCATTAACATTGTGTGAGTGTTTGTTTAATACCTTCTGGATTCATTGGCATCCATTTTACCAAGCCACAATTTCGTATTAAGACTAGTATTGTTTACATTTCAAGTATTCTAAATATGTTCTTCCAATTCAGCTTTGACATCAGGATTCCAAGGTATTTTAATACATTCACCCTCAGCTTTTTATCTGCTAGTCTTATGGTCAATATATCTTCTCTGGAGAAGACAAAAATATTTCTAAGTATTGCCTCCTTTTAGGGGTATGCTGGAGCCTGCTCTAACCGCCTTTCAAGAACTAATTGTTGATTTTTCAACGTTGAGCATTTAAACCTCAGAAATCTGCAATTATAACAAATCAGAACTTGTATTATTGTTTCATTGATTTCTAAACTTGATAAAATATCAGTAATGCAGATTAAACTTAATGTGTGTGCACAGATTTTTCTCTCCAGAGAGCCTGGTTATTAAACATTTGCCATCACACCCCTGTTTTGTTCTAAAAACATTACTTGAGCTCAGCAGGAGTTAAGTCCCAACTAAAATCCTACCTCCTTTTGGAAGCCTTCCCTAACCCCTCTTAATTCCAGTGTTGTCCCTATTTCAATTTATTTAATTTAACTATTTCCTATTTATGCTATATATAGCTTGCTTTGTTTAGCTATATTTGTTTGCATGATATCTCCCCAATTAGATTGTAAACTCTGTGAAGATAGGTATTATCTCTTGACTCTTTTTGTATCCCTGGCACTTAGCACAGTGCCTACCACATAGCAGGTATTTAATAAGTGTTTATTGGTTGATTCTCAGCGAATATATTAATTGTGTGTGTTTTAGATGTTTTATGTAATAGAGGCTATGAATTATTTGTATTAAATATATAAATACATAGTTGCCCTATCTTTGAAGGAGCAATAGCTATTCTCATCTTTTGGTTATAATATTTGATACATTCTGTTAAGAAAGATGGATCAGGCTTGAATCAAAGAAGAAGCTGGTAAAGTGCTTTACTAGTAATTTATCCAGCACTGAACAGATTTTGAGCCAATGATTGTGGATCTTAACCACAATTCTTGCTTTCCATTTTGCAGAGAAGCTTAAGTTTTACTTACCCCTCTTGAAAAATCTATTCTGTCATTTATTATATTAATGATATGCAAACTTGCTGTTTCACTTTTGATCCAACTTTTATTTTCATTGTGTTGTACATCTTTCAGCCATAAAAGTGGCCAGAAATGTATCACATCCTCCTTATTTGAGAATTCTCTCATCTAATTTATTTACTTTTCAAGCCTCTATAGCAGAGAGGTCATAAAGCCAGAGCATGGGTAACTTGGAAGCTCCAGGCAGTAGCATCAGGCAGTGACCAGACCAGCATACTTCCACAAAGTTTGGGTCAGAACAGCCCAGGCCCAGGAGTTCTAAAGTCTCTAAAATTCTGTCCTAAGATGCCAGAGTCAGCCCTGGAAAATTAATTCTCTGAACCACAAAGATTCAAGGAAACCTGACCCTGAGAGTTGGAGGTCAGTAGAAGAATCCAGGGGGTCCATGGTGAGACCAAGTACAGGGTGGAGTCTGGCCCTGGCACCAAACTCCAGTGCAAGAAATTTTGGAATACAATATTCCCAAAGGCAAAAGATATTTACAACCAAGAATAATGCACCCTGAAAAGCAAAGTATAATCCTAAAAGTGAGGGGGGAAAATGGATCTTTAATTGAATAGAGGACTTTACAAGATTCCAGAGAAATCTGGAAAGGTAAATTTATTTCAGCAACTGGAAAAGATAACAGGTGTCGATGCAATACTAACATTCAAACAGAGAAGAAACAAGTATCCTTTCAGAAGTTCAGTATCCTCAAAGTGTTTTGAAAGAGTTACATAAGAAAACCAGAAGTCCTGGGGGTGGATTGGTTCTGTTCTGAGGGTATGAAGAAAAGAAAGAAAAGAGAGAGGGAAAAAGGGAATACATAAGTGTAGAAAGGAGGAAGAAGGTGTGGAACTTTTCTATTTATCATAACTGGGATGTGTAAGAAGAGTATTCAGATATGGAAGAAGGGATGGGGGAGTAGGAATCAGATGAACTTCATTATTGTCTGAAATAGACAAAAGATGGTTGAACACACACACACACACACACATACACACAGATTTTGGTGTATAAATATGTCAAGATATTAGGAGACACCCTGTTTTCCAGAGCAAAGATCCGGCAAGAAAGCTATGCCCTGAGCTTGGCATAACAACGATCCTTTGCACTTACCCTCTGGATGATCTCATCCTCTGGCAAAATCGCATAGTTATTGTATTGCTTTGACCGATATCAAGTGTTCTCTGAGCTCGGATAAGCACCAGACAAATAACCATGTTCCAGTCATGAAGCCAGGTTATGAATCAAACTTGTCACATTGTTGCTACTAACCCTCATTTTCAGGGCTACAACTCACTGCACAGCCATTGGTATAAGAATTGAGATTTCCCCATACTGCCTCAGGTGCCCTCCGCATTAGAGGCTGGGTCCCAGCACATGTGTCTTGTTCCCTCCATGCTTACGAGCCATTCCCCTCACTTTGAAATTAAACTTCTGTTTGATTCCTGACTCTTCTTGTCTCTAGCCTACTTTGTCCCACCTCAGCTATCTACAAATTAGAGGCCAGGTCAGTCTGGTTGACAAATACATTAATCTCAACAGGGAAACAAGTAAGGATGAGGGTTGGGGGTTAAGAGAAAGGATAATACCAAGCAGGGAATAGCCATGAAATCTAAGGGTTTGGGCCTTAGATTGCTTCTTGGGCAATTGAGGAATGGCCAAATAAATTGTGCACGAATGTAATGGAATATTATTGTGCCATAAGATATGACGAAAGGGAACGTTTCAGAGAATCTTGTTTAGTATGAACTGATGCAGAGTGAGTGGACAGAACCAGGAGAATAATTTATACAAGGACAGCAACATTGTAAAAAAAATATTTCTGCATATGCTTTTTGACCCAGCTAAATCATTACTAGGTCTATATCCCAAAGAAATCAAAAAGAGATTAGAAGATCCTAAAAGTAATGGCAAAGAACTCAATACTGTGGGAGTTCCAATCATTTGGAGAATATCAGGACAAATTATGGCACATGAAGATAATTAAACATTATTTTACTGTAAGAAATGATGAAAATTATAATTTCAGAAAAACCTAGCAAGACTTGTATGGACTGATGCAGAGTAAAGTGAGTAAGTCAAAGAGAACAATTTATACTATAACAGCAACATTGTTAAAACAATTTCGAAAAACTTAAGAACTTGGTCAATACAATGATCACTATGATTCCTTTTTTAATCCAATAATTAATTTTGTATAACCTTAAGCCTCAAACACAAGGAATTTCCAAGCTCAGAAAGTAATATGCTGAATTTATCATCCACTTGACAAAAAACAAGCTGTACAGAGTAGAGTTCCATGTTTTTGTATAGATTCTTTTTCTTTCTGTTCTATTTTGCATATAGATGTTATTTCTTAGTTTTCATTAAATTCAGAGTAATAAATAAAATTTTAAAAATAATAATAAGTGAAAGGGTCAGAATAGATGATCCTGAAAGTTGGAAAATTGTATTTTTTTAAAAAACCAAGAATAAATCACAAAAAAGCCATCAATAAGACTATTTAAAAATATAAGTATACACAAATTATATGCTATATGCTGCATCTGTATAAGGCATGTGGATGAAGACAGTCATGAAAAAACAAGTCACTTAAATGTTATCTAATGTTTCTGATCAGCTCTGGTTGGTTCAGGTATGTAGGACAAGCAAGAGCTTGTGGAAGGGTGAGTCCAAAGAACAGGAAGGAACTTGAATGAATTCAGCAAAATATCAGCCCCACAGCTCTATAAAATCACAGGAGTGAAACATAGCCCCAGGACATAGGGTGAGTCAACGCTTTTTCCCTTCAGATTCAGGGCTGCCTAGCTTAATACTCACCTCTGCGGCCAAATCAATAATGAGCAAGGAGGAAGGGTTACCAGCAGCCAAGTAGGAAATGTCATGGGGTACAAAAGGAGAGAAAGGTTGCATGGCACTTTTTTTAGAGAAAGAGGTCTCACCTCCAGACAGGTCAGTGGAATCAGTCTCCTTAATCAGACTACCTAATAGTCAGGAGGGGAATTATGAGTCTGATTCTCAATTTGGATGGATCTATCCTCTATGAATCCTTCTTTTGCAAAAGTATTTCAGCCAATTGGACGAAGAACAAGCATTTTGGCTTAAAATTATTTACAGTTGGAACACTGCTGAGAGGCAATTTGGTGCAGTGTCTAGAAAGCCTGCCTGGCACCCTTTTCAA
Organism: Phalanger gymnotis; assembly: GCA_028646595.1. Lineage (NCBI taxonomy): Eukaryota > Metazoa > Chordata > Mammalia > Diprotodontia > Phalangeridae > Phalanger > Phalanger gymnotis. The sequence goes on along the minus strand of CM053622.1, from coordinate 631,412,129 downwards.
GTCTTGCCTTTGACTCATTCTGGTCATATGACCCAGGGGCAAATCGTTGAAATTCTTGGGGTACTAGGCAGCCTCTTCCAATGACATCACCAGTCCAGTCCCTATCCCCTAGCAATGAAACACTGTGAAGCCCATCCCCTCCACTGGCAGCTGCCATTCTAAAACCCAAGCTCATATAAAAACTTTAATGCATTTTGCAAAACCATCCAAAAAAGAAGGGGATTAATCATAGAGACAACGTGCTGCAATAGAAATATCCTTGGCTTGGGAATCAGAGACCTAGGTTCAAATCCCATCAATGAAGTTATGTGACCCATCAAAATCCCATCAATGAAGCTATGTGACCTTGAGAAAGTCACAGCCTCCCTAGGCCTTTGTTGTTTGGCTTATTAGGGGCAAAAAGCAGAGCTTGCCTGCTCCATTAGAAAGGGAAAAATTGGCCATTGGGAATGAAAGAAGAAAATACTGTATTTACTTTGGAGGGCAGCTGCCAGTTTATAAAGAAATTTATGATAATTAGATTCACTATGCAGAATACTAGCCACTACAAAAATAATTTTAGGTACATTTTTTTCTGAAAAAAATTATATAAAATTATATATATATAAATTATATAAAAATCATTGCCATTTGTAGAGTTGGAAGGAACCTCTGAAATTCTCTTCCGAAATTCCAACCCTCTGCTCTTTCCAGTGCAGTCCCTCTAGAACAGGGTTGATGAGGATGCACCTTCCTTTGATATTATCTACAATTTTTACCAGAAAAGGCATTTTATCACAAATGTCTTTGTGTTCGTCCCTCATTTTCAAAGAGGACCAATGACATCACAAGGTTGATGTCTTGACTTGAGCAGTGTTGCACAAGTCAGCCTCCTTCTCTCTTCCAGAGTCACTGAAGTCCAGTGACAAGAAAAAGTCAAGACTCCTGATAATGGCCCAGAATGCAGTGGATGGCCTTTCTAAATCAAGGTCATTTCCTTTTATTGATATAGTTGTTAGGGTACAGTTTCAAATCTTGAAGCTGCTACTTCTTACCTGGGTAACCTTGGGCAATCATTTAACCTCTCTGGACCTCAGTTTTTCTTCTGTAAAATGTGGGGGTTGGACTAGATGACTTCTAAGGTCCCTTTCAGCTCTAGACCTGTGATCTATGATCCTATGAGTACAATATGAAGCCTGGAATGAGGCTGAGAGCCAGGAGATTTGAGGCTGAGGTGTGAAAAATAGGGAGTACATTTAGAAAGCCTCACCTCAAATCTGTAGGGTGGAGAAGTTGGAAAATATCTCAGCTTCTCCTGAGTTAGATCATCACCCTGTGGTTTTCATTATTTTGTTCAAAATGCTACAAATCCCCAGAACATTGGACTCATCCATATGGAAGTGTGGAGATAGAGATGAATTCTACTAGCAAAGATAAACGACTTTTGGATTATTGGTTCTTTTGCTTGACTCCCTCAGGGCAGATAATACAGTGTTAACTGTAGCAGACAAAGACATTGACAAATATGGAAGCAGTTGAGAGATGAAGGACCATACAAAACAGGGTCAATGGTGAGAATAAGAAAAGTTACAGAAATTGAGGCTACCAAGATTAGAGGAGGATGAAGTATGAGCTGTTAGCAAGTGCCAAGTAAATGAAGGATTACCTGCCTCACAGATGCTGGTGACCAATTGTGTCCCCGTTTTCTACTGAAGAAAGAACAAGTGCGAATGGACTTAATTTGAGGGGGTGGAGAGAGATGGAGACGGTCAAAGGAACAAGGAAATTAAGGGGTTAAAGCCAGGTGAGACTTCTCCCAATTGAGGATTATCAGCTAGATTCTTAAGGACCATTCTGGTCTAATTTACTATCCTCATTGGAAGACCATTAGAAGGTTTTAAAAGACCATATGGAAGGACACTTAGGTGGTACAGTGGATAGAGCACCAACCCTGAAGTCAGGAGGACCTGAGTTCAAATCTGCCCTCTGATACTTACTAGCTGTGTGACCCTGGGCACAGTCACTTAACCCCTAACTGCCTTAACAACAACAAAAAAGAATTTTTGTAAAGGGCTGGGACCAGACAGGCAGTGTAGAGGAGTAAATAGAGAACTATACTTGAAGAGGAGAAAGCTTCTCTCTTAGTTCAAATTCTCTTTGCCTGATTGTATGACCCTGATGGAGTCGCTTCAACCTCTTAGCGCCCCCAGACAACTCTCTTTTTTTTTTTAAATTTAGTTTTATTTATTTTTTTGTTCCATTTTAAGTTCTGAACTAAATCCCTCTCTCACTCACTCCCTACCCTGCACTAGATAAGGCCACCATTTAACACATCACACACACACACACACACACACACACACACACACTATAAAGCATGCTATATAAACCAAACTATATAAAACCATACCATAGATATTTCTGTTTATCAGTTCTTTCTCTGGAGCTGGATAGTATCCTTCAAGGATTCTCTGTAATAGATTTGAGTATTTTTAATACTCAGAATAATTTAGTCAGTCATAGTTGTTCTTCAAACAATATTGCTGTTAGGGTATACAACATTTCTTTGGTTCTATTCCTTTCACTCTTTGTTATTTTATGCAAATCTTTCCATGTTTTTCTAAAATCAATCAGATTATAATTTCTTATAGCACAGTAGCATTTCATCACAATCATAAACCACAACTTGTTTAGCCATTCCCCAATTGATGGGCATCCCCTCAATTTCCAGTTTTTTGCCACCACAAAGAGAGTTGCTATAAATATTTTAGAATGTACAGGTTCTTTTCCTTTTTCGTTTATCACCTTGGGAAACAGACTTAAGGCTATGAACCATACCTTGTACTGCTAAAATAAGTTTCTCACAGGATTCTTCCTATGGCAAGGAAATCTTATGTCCTCCTTGCTCCTCCCATCAAGAAAAAAAAAATGAAAAGGACAATAACAACAAAAACGTTCAAGAATTGAGCAAGAAGGATACCTTTTCTAGAAGTATGACCAGAGGTGGACAAGCTAGAGGTAAAAGGTCAAGTGAGGAGAAGGTGGCAGAAATCCAGTAATAATCACACATAGGGAGGGACTTAACAGTGTAGCTAGGGCCCAAAATGATGCCAGCCACCATTTGGTTCTAAGGAACCAAAATAAAAACCTTACCCTTTTACTTTTTCAGAATACTTTCATGTACCCCAAACTAACACCCACATGTGCTGGGTTACGCAGAACCCCTGGGTACTTGCCACCTCAGTCTCTCCTTGACTTCTTTGTGCTCTGCCCCCCAACCAGGGAGGTAGAATGATGCCATTGTGCTCGTAATTACAGGTTCTTCTTTATATTGGAAAAGAGCTCAGGAGAGTTTCCAGGTTCCAAAAATATATCATGGCAAGAAGGGGATCATGCCCAGACTCTCCAATGTGAAGTCACTGTTCCCTGACTTCTCAGGTTTCATAAACAATTGAGACTTGAACATTGTCTGTTCCCAATACAGCCCCACCTCCTTGGCATCTGTGAATTATCTGACTTCTCTTACACATGAAAGTTTTCAATTTAAATATATAATAAGAGAAGATGTCATCAGAGCACAAGAAACAGCAAAAACCCAGGGACCAAAAATTGGAGGATGAGGTGCTTAAGCTCAAAAATTCAACCCAATATTGTGGGGTTTTTTTTGTTCTGTTTCACCTTTCTCATGAGTCATGAGAAAATGTATAAATTAATTCAATGCCTAGTTATACCTGGAAGTTATATGGGACACCATGCCTTCTTGGGGAGGAGGGGGAGGGAGGGAAGAAAATCTGGAACCCAAAATTATGTAGAACTGTATGTTGCAATCTAAAAATAAAAAAAAAAATTGGAAAAAAAATTAAAAAATAAAAAAAAATAAAAACAAAGGTTATGCCCCCCCCAAAAAAAATTTCAACCCAATAAAGAGAGGAAAAAAAGTCAATGAGACATAAAAAAAAACATACAGAAGAGGGCAAAAGAAACAGAAGGGGACACAGACAAGAAAGGCAGTGTTGGTACTATCGGTTAAAGTTGTTATATATAAAATATATATACACACACAAATTATATATAATATATACATATATATAAAGTTGATGTGTATGTGGTAGGTTCATAGTTTCAGATACAATCTACTTTTTCTATCCTTTGAGAAATATTCCTCTTTGTTGATAACTGATAAATTCATCATAAAATACATTTATTTTTAAAAATAAATCCAAGCCCACAAAGCAAAACCTAAACAAAATATATTCTTCTCTTCGTTCATTCCTGTATCCAACAAGCATTTATTCAGCATACTGTGGGCAAAGTCACTGTACCTGGTGCTATACAAGCTAGAACTATAAATAATAATAGATCATAATTTATATGACACTTTATGTGTAGAAAGCAGTTGATATATATTATCTAATTTAATTATTACGACAGCTCTTTGGAACTAAACAAAACCAGCCCCTGCCCACAGTATCTGTATGCAATCTAAGTATTGTTATCTATTCATTTTCCAAAGAAGGAAACTGAGATTCAAAAATTAAGTGATTTGCCCAAAGTTACACACTTAGTCAATGAAAGCACCAGACATCAAACCTAGGTCTTCTAACTCCAAGTCCTGTGCTTTTTCTTCTATATCCCACTAAGGGATTAAAGATACAGTTCATGCTACCCAGAGAAGAGTGGAGAAAATACACCACACTACTATATCCAAAAAGTCATTTAGTGATGCATATCTTTGGACCCAGAGCTACCACTATGAGGCAGGTACTCCAAAATGGTCATAGACAGAAGAAAAGGATCCGTATATACAAAAATATTAGTAGCACCATGTTCTATTCTGACAAAGAACCAGGACTATCACTTGCCTTTCTTTGTTTCCCAGAACTTAGCATAGTGCCTGGCACATGGTAGGTACTTAATAAATATTAGTCTACTGAGATGAAGTGAATGTCCATCATTTAGGAAATGGCTGAAATTGATGGTATATGAATGTAACAGAATGTTGTGCTATGAGAAATGATCAAAGGGATGGACCTCAGACAAACCTGGGAAGACTTGTGTGAACTGAGGCAGAGTGAAGTGAGCAGAACCCAGAAAATAATTTGTAAGTTGACTCTACACTGTAAAGGAAAATATCTTTGGAAGACTTAACTATGATTAATCCAGGGACCAGCCATGACTCCAGAAAATTAATGATAATATCTCCTGCCCCTCAGTAGAGAGGTGATGGACTGCAGGTGCAGAATGACACAGACATTTTCGTATATGGACAATACATAAATTCATTGTTGATGGTGGTGGTGGTTGTTGTTTGCTTGGTGATACTTATTTGTTATAGGATTTTTTTTTGAGAGGAGAGTTATGGGGGAGGAGAAAGATAGTGATGCTAAAAAAGGAAAGAAAAGAGAGTCAATAATATATTTTTAAAATACAGTTGAGAGCAGAAAGGAGTTCAGAAGGGGATACACATAGGCAGGGCAGTGTTGAAACTACCTTACTAAAGTTCATATATACTTAAAAAGAAAACCAAGCTATACATAACAGAGATTTTACAGTTTCACATGCATGCTTATTTTCCTGGTCTTCATCATATATGGAAACATTCTTCTATGATTCATCATTGTCCCCCACAAAAACTGAAATATATCCTTCCCATAAGAATTTCTAGTTATGGCTTTACCTTCAGAAATCACTGTTGATCTCTGAATGGGTGACAGGCCAAAGTTTGGACAACATTCCTCTACATGATGTCATACCAGGATTTGAGGTCTCTTCAAAGACAAAGCTTGGGATGCTCGTCAAATTCATAATAATTAAAAAAGAATTTTTTAAAAAGAAATTCAATTGCAGGGATGAAGAATATTGCATACTCTTAGATATGGTTGGTGTGTTCATTAATCATGCTGAACTGCTTTTTTCTTTTTATTCTTTTTATAAAGATGGCTGACTGGGTCGGGGAGGAGGATGGGATATATTAAGAAACAAAAGATATAAATAAAAATAAAGGTGAAGAAATTTTAGAGATAGAGTTTATTCATTCATTAAAACCTAGGAATGAAGCTAAGACTCCTACACAAATAACCAATACATTAGATAGTAGACAGTAATAGTGATGTTACATGTAGCATACAAATAGGACAGACCGCATGCTACTGTATTATGCAGGAAGGAAGAAGAGACTGCTCCTGGATCTGTAGACTGACCAAAGAAGACATTTGAACTAAGCCTAGAAAGATTTCCAAAGACTAAAATGGAAATGGAAATGGGAAGGGCAAGAAGGGAGGCCTTCCAAGCCAAAAAAAAGATGGCAGAAGCACTGAGTCTTAAATCATTGCCTTGGACTCCTCACCTTAGAGGTCAATAGTTCCTGGGAGTCAACTGTGAAATTAGAACAAATTCAAACCCAGTCATACACTTTCTACCTCTACCTCTTCTCTATTGTCAGCTAGACTCTGGCCCAGGGCCTGCCAGCCTGTAATTTTTATGTGGACACAGGTGAACTTTCAGTGGTAGGAGAGCTGATTTCCACCACCACCACACTCCCCTTCTGGAGACAGTCTACCACCTACCGCTCACGAAAGTGTTTGTTACTTCCCATGAGAGGCATCACAGCCACAACCCCCCTCACAAGAGTTGAGAATTGATGTCTAGCACCACTCACAAAATGGCACATCATTCATTCATTTAGTTATTCAACAAATCTGGCCCCACTCTAGCCAAAGTAGACCATTTTGTCTTTCTCTGCTCTCAGATCTGAACTAGCATCTATGTTCAGGACTCCTTAAAAACCCACGCTTCATCTTTGAAGAGGAATCTCGTCCAAACTTCAGCCTATCACTCATTCAGAGAGCAACAATGATTTCTGAAGGTAAAGCCATAATTAGAAATTCTTGTGGAAAGGATATATTTTGGTTTTTGTTGGGGACGACAATGATTCACAGAAGATAATACGTCCAAGGTAATTACGGTTGAGATAAAGTATATCCCCCAGAGCACATCAATCACACTCTCACAATGGTGGAAGTGGAGGGGCATAGTAGGATGTGAAAGGTGGGTCCAGGAAGAGGGGTACCATAGGAAGGAGAAGCTTGGAGTTCAGAGTATGGATTTAAGGATAGCTGCGCCAGGTGGTACAGGCTTGCACAATACCATGGCATGAAAGAACAGTGGGCCAAAAGAATGCCAAGGGGAAGAAGCATGCCCCACCAATATCGGTTTCCTGGGATAAAACCTCAGTCACCCTGTCCTAGTGACTGCTTTGACAAACTTTCTCACACTTGTTCACTTCTCTTCTCTGAATTGAATTTTTCATCAGTTTTAATGGCTAGATGAAAAGGAACAGGAAAAAAGCAAACAAATAAGAAATGACTATGTAGGACTTCCATTTTTCCAAATCAAAGGGAAAATATACATCTGGCACTTCTATGATCTCCCAAGATATATATATGTATATATATATGATATATAATATATATGAATATATAAAAATATATATGATATATAATATATATGAATATATATTTATATATATGTATATGTATATATATGGAGAGAGAGAGAGAGAGAGAGATAGCGATAGATAAAGATAGCTAGAGATTTAAAGATAGGGAGAGAGAGAGGATGGGGGGTAGGAAGGGAGGGAGGGAGGAAGGGAGGGAAAGAGAGAGATCCAGCAAGATCTTTGCCCCCAGGTAAACCTGATTCTGTATGTCCCCATTTTTCCTTCTTTCAGCATACTTTCAATCACTTTCTTCCTCTCCTCTTCTTTTACCTTTCCTGACTCTACCTCCCCCCAACTCATTTACACTTCATGTTCAATGTTAAACACTAATTCTTCCAGGCAAAACTTAGCCTGTATAAATTTGTAAAGAAGGAAAATTTGTCTTGAAGGCCATTCCTCTCTTTTTCTTCACCCTCTTCAGATTCCCAAAACCCTCATATTCTCTTCCCCCAATCTCAAAAAAAATGACTTAAATTCATTTACATTAAAGCATAGACATGGGTGGATATTTTAAAGTGTGATTCTTCCCAGGAAGAATCAAAGCCTAAATAAAATACAGAGTAATGAAACTCTCATGGTGAAATATCAGACACTAGCCCAAGATGAGGTTAAATACCCCTGGTGTGTCTGGGGTGGGAAATGCCACCAGGAATGGAAAGGTTCCTGGTGCACTGAAACTTCCACCTGCATAAAAAGGCTGATCTTCAAAAGCCCCTACTTGAGCAAATCACTGTGGTAGGCTCTGAGAATACAAAAGTAGATGAAGTTTTTGAGGTAATAGAAAGGAAAGACACATATACTTATCACTATGATATCAAGTATAGTGTGATGAGAAGTCAAAACCAAGCAAAATTCTGTGGGGAAAAAAAATGTGAGGAAGGAGAGGTAGCTGGGTGGGTCAGGGAAGGCTTCACGAAGGAGGTGGCATGAGAGTTGGTGCTTAAAGGAAAAAGTGGACTTCAGCAAAAAAAAAAAACCATTTGTTTAATCTGGAGGGAACATAGAGAAGAGAAAGGTCCTTCTAAGCACACTTCTAAGCACAAAGAGTATCATGAGAACAGGGCAATACCATGGAAAGGGTGCCAACTCCAGACTGAGAGGATTCTAGTCCAGATCCCCATCTCTGAAGCTTATTACCTATATGATCTTGGATAAACTACTTAATCTGCCTTAGCCTCACTTTCTTCATCTGGATGTAACGGAACTTCTACCCAGGCTTCAGGTGGTATTCCTGAGGGACAGCCAGCTCCATGACACTGCATCCTATGCTTATGGAGGGAGATAGGACTCCTAACCTGAGAGACCATAGAGCTGCCTCTACTGGATACCTATGAAAAGGGGAAAGGGTCTCCTTTGGCTACAGAGAGGCAATTGGGGAAAGGAAAAGGAATTTGAGGCACTAAGTCAAGAGAGGCAAGCATGAACTTTTGAGTGGCAAACTAGAGATCTCCCCAGAGCCAGAAACATGTGGTGAATACTATCCCTATCACATCCTTGGATTCCCAGCACCTGCAACTGTAGGTGATTTTCTGATAACATCTATCCATGAGCCTTGGCCTCCTGAATAAAATACAAACTCCTCATTCTGGACTTTAAAGTCCTTCACCACTTGGCTCTTACCTACTTTTCCAGCCTCATCTCATCTTGTTCCCCTTTACTTCATTCTGGCACTCTCTCCCTTTCCTATTCTCATTCTGTCCTCTCCTGTTTCTGTGCTTTTGTTTGTAAGATCACAGGTCTACAGACAGAATGACTTCAGAGACCAACTGGTCCAATTCACTCATTTTACAGACAACAAAACAGGCCTAGAGAGGTAACATCTCTTCAATGACTCCCTTCAATGAGATAATTCTATGCCTCCTCACATGAAATGAGATCTGCTCTTTCTTCCCAGATGTGGGGCTCATTTTCCCTTTTTCTTTTTTTAATCATAAATTTTCACTGATATCTTTAGTTTAATTTAGTATTGGGTTTGTTTGTTTTTTACCCTTCCCTTTCCAGAGGACTTCATCTGCTCTTGTGTATTCTTTGGCCTGTTCTAATCTTCTCCATTTCTGTTTACAGGTTACTTTGTTAAAGAGAATTTGATAAAGAGATTTACTCGCTTTTCCAGGTGGTCTTTGATGTTAACTGGCATTTGGTAGGAGGGAACTAAGCTAACAGGAGTAAGCTAACAATTACCATCCCCTGGAGAATGATCAGAGAATGTGGCTTTTACACATCCCTGGATTATAGAAAAATGAGGAATGGCAAGCAGATAGAATTCTAGCCTGGTATCTCTTTTGGAGATAAGAGAGCTAGGGACAGATTACCCAGCCAGAGAAGGAAAGAAAGAAGGAAGGAAGGAAGGAAGGAAAGAAAGAACAAAAAAGAAAGAAATAAAAAGGAAGGAAAAAAGAAAGAGAAAAAAGGAAGAAAGGAAGGAAGAACAAAAAAGAAAGAAGGAAAAAGGAAGGAAAAAAGAAAGAGAAAAAAGGAAGAAAGAAAGAAAGAAAAAGAAAGGAAAGAAGAATAAAAGGAAAGAAAGGAAGGAAGAAGGAAAGAACAAACAAAAAAGAAAGAAAGAAATTTCAGGTGTATGAGAGAAAGAACCAAGAGACTTAGAATGACTAAAGTCATGGGAGAGATGATGGATCATAAGACTGAAGGCCCAGGTGCCTTGATGCACCTTCACTAGGCACTATGGTACCTTTATGACCAGCTTTAAGACTTGGACCTCTTTATGAGCTCTCAGTGTGAGCCTGCTAGCCTGAAAGAAGGACCTACCATCTGGAATGCCTTTTCCATCTTCTTGGGCATTGCCAATGAACTAGGGGGAAAAAGGATGGGGATTTCAAACTGCACTGATCTCAAACTCAAGTTTGTAAGTGGGATGAAGAAGGTAGAAATGAAATGTTCTCTGCTATTTTCATAAATGCTCAACTATTTTCTCCCATGCTCTGTACCTTTGTATGTGGTTAACCGCAGGAAGGGCTGCTGGTGGGGAGGGAAATTTGATCTGAGGCCATTGCAGCAGGCAATGAGGATTCAGAAATGCTAGACTCAATTTTTCACATAGCTCCACACTTGTCTCTTAAAGTTGGAAGCCTTTTACTAACGTCTGTTTCGGCTTCATTCTGTCAAAAGGAAATTCTGGCACTTTGATTAAAAGGGGTAGCCAAGAGATTAACAAACTATTTGCAAAGTAGCTTAAACTCTTCTGTTGAAAGATGCCAAACAAGCGTTATGAAGAAAATTATCTCTGGTGCTCAGAAACAACAACAACAAAACAGTCTTCTTGCTTTCTTCTCTCACTGTTCTCACGCTGACAAGTCACAGTCTACCTCTCTGGGTTTCGGTGTCCTTGTCTATAAAATGAAGAGATTTACTGGATAACTGCTAAGATCACTTGCAACTCTTAAAATTTCAATTCCCTGATTTCCCCATCCTCTCCCGGCTTTCCGTAGCCTTATTTTTTGTTTATATGTCCATACCCATATTACCTTTCATCACCAACCTCCACCCTAGTCCACCCTCATCTTCACCAGTGGATTTTAAATGTTTTCCTAAGTAAAATAATTCTGTTTCATGTGTGTAGATAGATATAAAAGACATAAAGAGATACATGCATGTATGCATACATACATAGATGCATAGATTATATATGTGTTTGTGTGTGTTTAAGAAGAGTGTGGTATAGAGGACAGAGGGCTGACCTTAGAGTCAGAACAACCTGGGTTCAAGGCCTGCCTCTGATCCATATTAGCTCTGTAACCATAAGCAAGTCACTTAGCTTCTGTGTCACAGGCAACTCTCTAAGACTGTAGGTTGCAGTTGCCAAGCTAAATCTGTGGAAGTGGAGGGAGTTCTCTACACAATTTTAATACAAAATCAAGAAGCAATAAGCATTTGTTAACTACCTACTATATGCCAGGTGCTGGGGTTACAAATAGGAAAAAAAAGGAGCAAATCTCAAAGAGCTTACTCTCTACATAAAATGTTCCAAAATTCTTAGATATTAGAACTTAAAACTGCACTAAAATTTTTGGGAAAACTGTGTGTGTGTGTGTGTGTGTGTGAATAATCTGCAAGTTAATTAATGTATTAATGCATATATCCATTACATCATATACACATATTTTTCTTTTCCCCTCTCCTCCATCCAATATTCCTTTATTCCCTGATAATTTATTTTATACCCAAGAGCCAGAAGAAAAATATGTACTCCGGGGTTCAGAATATCACTCTTCTCTAGGATATGAAAATCCAGAAAACTTACACATAGAATTTTCCCAATATCATACCGTTTGTTCATCGGGAGCAGAGATCCAGCAGCAGGGTGTCAGGGAAGAAGTTTTTGGACTTTCTTTCTTAAAAAAAAAAAATACAAAAAACCTAACTCTAATATTTATTTAGGCTGACATAGATTCCCGGACCCTCTACTGGGAAATGAGGGGGGAAATTATGTTTTAATGATTTCTGGACCATGATAATCCTAGGCAGGGCAAGGACCAAAACCTAATACCTTTTAATTCCCAGATAGCTCTTACCTTTCTGGCTCAGCATTTAAAAGGAATTTATTCGGAAAAGTGTCTTGAATATAAGTAAGATTTTAAATTCAGCTAATCATAAGCTGGGACCTAATTTGCATCCAGTAGAGGTGATTTGTACTTCTAACGGCGGATGGAAAATACTATCCAAGAGTACCCTACAGTACTAAGAATTTCTTTGAGTGCTATACTGTTATTATCCACCAGGGGATGATGCGGTGCAATGTTAGAAGCATTCCTCTTAGATTTGTTCCTTTTTTCTCTCTGTAGTTGCATATTACAAATTTTTTTGCCCCTCAGGTTGGGATTTGAACAATAGAAGGATAGATTAAAATCTGAAAAAGATCTTAGAAGCCATCTTGTCTAAACTCCTAATTCTATAGATGGGGAAACTGAGGTCCAGAAAGATTAAAATTAACTGTACGCGGTCTCACGGTTAGTAAGGAGCAGAGCTGAAATTTGAAATCAGGTGCTCTGAACTACTAATCTATTAATTTTTCTCTTGCAAGGTGGCTGATTAGCCTACAATTATTTTGCATCTATAAAGCAGGATCATGTTGAAGGCTGATCACAGATTTAGAGCTGGAAAGGACCTTGAAGTTCATGTAGTTCGATTTCCTCATTTTATGGTGGCAGCTATGTGGCTCAGTGGATAGAGCACCTGGCCTAGAGGTAGGAAGACTTCAGTTCAAATTTGGCCTCAAATACTTACTAGCTATGTGACACTGAGCAAGTCCCTTAATCTCTGTTTCCTTTAGTTTCCTCATCTGAAAAATGGGGATGATGATAATAGCACCTACCTCTCAGGATTGTTGTAAAGATCAAAAATGAGATAATAATTGTAAAGTACTTAGCGCAGTGCTTGGCACATAGTAAGCACCATAAAAATATTAGCTATTAGTAGAGAAAAAGAACTGAGGCTAAAGAAGTAAAATCACAAAGCTAGTAATTTACAGAGTTTTGATTTGAACCCATGTCTTCTAACTCCAGAGGCTGAGATCTTTCTACTATGTCCTATATAATATAGTAGAAGGCAATGTAGGTTAAAGAGAATGCATGGCCAAATGGATAGGTACCAAAAGATGAGGAGATCTGATGTAAGCACCTTGAAGTCAAGACTGTGTGAACAAAAGTCAAGATTGTGTAAATTAATGATATTCAGCACAAGAAAACTCCTCTAGTCCTACTTTCCCACCAATTAGGCTGGAACAAAAGCTTGGTTTGTATTAAAAATAGATCTCTGTGAAATTATTAGAATCTCTCAAAACAGATGAATTCTAACTACAGAAGGAAATTCAGAAAGGACCTCTACCAGGTGCTGAACCTGGTTGTTGTCGTTTTGTTCATCCTTTGTTCTTGAAGAGGACCCATGACATCTGGAGGATGAGGTCTTAACTTGCAAATGAATTGGATTTAAGTGAGGCAGAACTTTTCAAAGTCATCAGCCTCACTCCTCATTGGAGTCCAGTGGCAAGACATGGATCAATATGACTGGCAATGGCCCTAGATGCAGTAGGAGACCTTGGCCTTGGCTAAGCTCTTTCCTAAGTCTTGGTTTGTCTGAGGCAACACTTATTCAGTAGTTAAAGGCTAGGTAAGAACTGAGGCAAAAGATAAACATAGACCATGAAAGCCAAGAGAGAAGCATGGAACTGTACAATAAGGAATAGGGACCATAAAAAGAACACAGTATAATGGAAAGGGCATTGAACCTGGTAGAGATAAAGCAGAAAACTCAGAACATTATAAAGCCAAGCCACTGAAGGCTTTCCAAATACCAAGAGATAGTTATTCTGGTGACAGTGGCACTTGCTACATTTAATACTTTCTGCAAATGCCACCCCATTTCCATCGAGAAATTCCATATTTCTATGAAAGACCAATTCACTAGAAAGTATGAGTTTAAAGGAAATAAAACACGAACTGAAAAGGAAACATTTGTCCCATTGTACACTCAGGGCATAATGAAGTTCTCCAGTTGAGACAAGCAATGAACCCATTGTCTGTACAATGATGGTTCCTGTTATTGCTAACTCCTCTCCTCTCAGAGATGTTATACACTTCCAAAGCAGTGTTGTGGAAATTATGCTGGAATACCCACAGGAAATGTTCCAATAGGAAAAACTTTAAGGAGCTGGATTTACTAAAGGATGCCTGAAGTTGCTGTATGGACTGAACCTAATAGTACATTCCTTCCTCCCCACCATCCCCAAAAAGAAAAAAGATGTAGAAGATGGTGGGGAGGGGAAGAACAGTAGGGTTGAAAATGACCTTGCCTGCCAAGTTTTTAATTTATCTTCTCTAAAAGTACTGTATTTCACTGCCTAATTGCTGCAGATTTTATGCCAAATTCTTGTGCAAAAAAGTAAGGTGCAACTATTATGTGAAGCTTTAATTTGGGGGGGCGGTGCTGCTATTACTTAAAAATCATTTATCACTGAACTACCTTTGGTGCAAGATTAGGATGCATGGAATACTCATGAATATACATTAAAATTTAATACTGACAAATGCACATGCACTGAGAATTCTAGGCTCATGGCCTGCAACGCTTGTGAGATCCATATGTCACTGGTGAATACACTGCTGCTCTGTTTACCTTTTAAGTGGCATGAGGAACAGAATTATGCCATGTGACAATTCCACAATGAAAGGTTATAAACCGATTTGGGGACTGGAAAAAAACAGGGTGCGACGATTATTCAGTGAAATATGATATGGTTGCAGATAAGCAGCGATAGGCTGGTTTCATTCTCAAGACAAACTTAATTCAGATCCATCTCTTTCCTTCCCATAAATATTCAACAATTCTGATGCTAATCTGGCAGCAGTAGAATTAGAGTTCAGGTGGCTCATTTTAGTTAGGAAAAAATGTGTCCTGTACAATGAATGCTTAGCGTGAAATTAAGAATTTAATGTTTCATAGAGAGGCGGGGGGACGGGGCCAAGATGGCAGCTGGAAAGCAGGGACTTGCGTGAGCTCCCCAGGTCCCGCTGAACACCTATAAAAAATGGCTCTGAACAAATTCTAGAACTTCAGAACCCATGAAATAGCAGAGGGAAGCAGGGCTCCAGCCCAGGACAGCCTGGATGGTCATGGGATAAGGTCTATTGCACAGAACTGGGAGCAGAGCAGAGCCCAGAGTGAGCCATGCCTGAACCAATCAGACTGAGAGTGGAGCAGAAGAGGCCCTAGTGCCCTGAATCAGTGAGTTGTGGCAGTTACCAGGCTTCTCAACCCACAAACAACAAAGACAACAGAGAAGGTTAGTGGAAAAAGCTGCTGGGACAGAATGAAAGGAGTTTGCAGTTTGGCCACCAGCCCAGGGGCACAGAGGTGGTGCAGCTCTGAGGCTGCTTACAGAGCTATAGCTGTAGTTGCTTCCAGCCCCAGGCCCACTTGGTGGGAGGAATTAAGTGGCAGATCAGAGCTGGAGTGCAGAGCCTGCTTAGATCTGAGTTGGAGTCTTGGTTGGCCATTCTTGGGGGATGAGGAGCACTGGTGTGGCAGAGCTTGCTGTGTAGAAATAGCTCTGAAAACAATAGCACAGCCCCTCAAGCTTGGAACATAGTTCTCTTTACTCTACAAGCAGTCATACCCCGCTGAAAAACTCAAGGGTCAAGTTAGTTGGCTGGGAATATGGCCAGGCAGCAAAAATGTATTCAGATTCAGTCTCAGACTATGGAATCTTTCTTTGGTGACAAAGAAGACCAAAACATACAACCAGAAGAAGTCAACAAAGT
>CM053622.1:631378636-631395879 GCA_028646595.1 Phalanger gymnotis | reverse complement strand
GAAGGGAAGAGGGGAGAGAATTTGGAACTCAAAGTTTTAAAAAATAGATGTTCAAAAACAAAAGTTTTTTTTTCATGCAACTAGAAAATAAGATACACAGGCAATGGGGCATAGAAATTTATCTTGTCCTACAAGAAAGGAAGGGAAAGGGGGATGGGAGGGGAGTGGGGTGACAGAAGGGAGGGATGACTGGGGAACAGGGCAACCAGAATATTCGCCATCTTGGAGTGGGGGGGGTAGGAATGGGGAGAAAATTTGTAATTCAAACTCCTGTGAAAATCAATGCTGAAAACTAAACATATTAAATAAAATTTTAAAAAAACCTCCCTAAAAAAATAAAAGAAATAATTTTATCCTGGTTTGTACCCTGTTTTCTTTTAATTAGTTGGTCTCATTTAATTGTTTTTAATGCATAAAAATCTCTCTCCCCCCGCCCCCATATTCAGGGTTCAGTGCCAAAGGTGAGGAAGTGCCCTGGTCTCTGATTTGTTATACAATTGGCATGCATTGTGTAATAAACTGATAGGCTCAGAAGCTTGAACCTTTGTTTCTTCAGTCATTTCATTTTTCACTCTATAATAACATTTATGTCTTCGCCACTAACAAAAAAAAATAGATTCATATAAGTCATAAAGCTTCAATTTCCTATTTTCACCCCATCCCTTCTGATGAAAATTTACTTGAACAGGAGGCATTGATAGGGAGGAATAATTGGTTTTATTATATAAGACATAGCAGCTCTGTAGTAAAACTTAGTTTTGAAAGGATTTTTTAGTTCAATCCATGGTATCAATTTAGTTCCACATACAAAATGTTTCATAAAATTACACTTTATACTTTATTTGAATATCTCACTTAAATTTCCTGATTCAAGAAAAGGAAACCACAGATGGGTATGAACATAGCCAAAACATAAAACAGAATATCTACTTTACTATGACCTCCTAAAACAGTTCGTATTTTTCTCAGCTCTACCGATTTAGAAAATGAATGGCATCTATACATTACAGTTAAAAGTAAATATCTCCACCATATTTGCATAAACTAGGTCTTGGTGAATATATGTTTTTAAACAGCTTAGAGCCATCAAGAACCATTAATTAGTCAAGTAATATGCTAAATGATAAGGAACCAAGAGGAAACAAAAAATTTCATATTTGTAAGTTTCTGTGGATGATCACAATTATCAGAAAGAAATCCATATCAATCACCCTACCTAAAAGTGTAAGTATGTCTGAGTTAAGCTATCTAAAGGAAAAGGACACTCTTTATGAAGGGACTAAAAAATTCGAAATGTCAATCTTGTATGCCTCAACTGTAAAAATTTCATTTTAAAAAAGATAATGACCATTTTATAATTTATTTAAAACCTATTCTGATTTAAAGAGTTCCAAAAGTTTATACATCATTATTGCTAGAAAATTTGAAGACAGTTACAAACAGCAATGGTAATGAGTCAGAATCATTTGCCTTTCATCTACTAATATGTAGTAAATTAATAATATTTTGGATTTTTTTTTAGTAGCTGATCATGCCTCCAAAATTAGCAATGTTTATATAGCATAGATGGCAATACCTCATTTAAACTGAATCATCAGAAAACATACTATCTTTTGTAAGTGAAACTATTTTAACGTTTTCAAATAAAAAGCTTTTTTTTAAACTGTATGAGATACTTCTCCCACTGGCTTAAAAAAATGATACAGGTTCACAAAATAGTCTTATTACTTTATAGTCACATCTCCAATACTGAAGGAGAACTGACCTCTTTTTTGGTAACTTATCACAAAAATCAATTACTATTTGTGCTGATAGAATGATGCTGCCAAGATACATATGGCTTTTTATCCATAAATCTAATCTCTATCGATTGTTATTTATTCAATTCTTATTCTTTCTATTCTGCTGTGTTCTCTTATATACAACAGCTACAAAAGGGCCCCTCCTATACAAACACTCAGTAATTGAGGAGGCTGGAAGACTAATTGAGAAAAGTTTTATTATGGTTTTTTAGACACCTATGGAAATCTAATCTAGACCTGTATCGTTATGCCCACGTCATATGTATGGATAATTCTACCATTATTAGGATTGCTTTGTAGGGAAGGAAGCTAGATCTGTGATTTCATTGTTATTGTTATTGTTATGAAAATTCCCTCCAACAACACAAATCAACTTACAATCTTAGAGAATTAAGGCAAGAAGTTAAATGGCTGACCTTTGGTACACAGCTGGGCAAGACTTGGACCTAGGTCTTCCTGACTCCAATGCTGGCCTGCTATCAATTATGTCACACTGCTTCTCAATGTCATAATTAGAATCACTAAACAAAATATAATCACATAGTAAAGAGCTACCCCCTCTAAATTTTTCAAGATTTGTTAAGGGTTGCTAGTCTTTCAGCAATAAAAATTTTCCTCCTGAAATTAATCAAAAGAACATTCAGTGTAAATTTCACAGGATCTTAACTGAAAAGAGAGAACTAGATATTGATTATTCTGAAAAAGAAAATTTACTTCTAAAAATAAGTGGCTCTAAGTCAACTACAAAAGCAAGTTATAAAAAGCAGGTGGTATTAAACCCACAGGCTAATAATTTTCTGCCTTTATATGTGCAACCAACAGGCAGTTACTGATTATTGTGAAAACAATTTTAATTTACTCTCATTCCTGAGTGGAATTAAATAAAGCAAAACAAGATTTTCCAGACTAATAAAAAGGTGGTTAACCAATTAATCAGTACAATTAAAGAAATGTTTTTAATAGATGTAAGATAAATTGCACAGGTCCCATAAGGAACCTGGAGATTTCTATACCTGAAATGTGGTCCCTGAAGTCCACTGAAAAGGAAGTTTGCCACATTTGCAGTAGTTAAAAGTAAATGTATACAGTAGCTAGAATTTTCTTTCTTCTTACAGTTAAATGATACAGTTCAATGTTTTAGGAGGTCTGAAAGACAGCTGTGGAATTCAGTTTCCATTTATTCTACCCAATCAGTGAGTGTGAAAATCAGACGTAAAATGTTTTAGGTAACAGTTTTCCAAAGTCCCTCTCAAATATAATACTAGAAACCCGTTTTGTTTTTTCAGATGGCCTAGATGTAGCTATGCACTGCGGAACGTGGTCATGTCCTTTGGTTCACTGCTTGGCACACACCAGTCATCTGCCTCATGATTGGCTTTATAATGTTTCCACGCAGCTTTATTATATACCGGGAGCCTTTCCACCGACTCTGTTGATAAGGCCTAGAAGTAACAGAAATTCGCATTAAGTTCAGTTAACAACACAGTCACTGGTACTTTAAAATGGACATCTTAGCCATTGTGAATGGTTTCCCTATGGATAAAGAATGTAGCCACTACAGGAAAATGAAGGTAAGCTTGAGAAGCTAGGTTTATCACTTATCTCACTGTGGTGTTTCTCAAAGACCATTAAGATGCATTTTTTTATACTCATGCACCGACATAATATGCACACACATGTATATGCACACCCATTGATGTAAAGTTAGATTGTAACTTAAAATTAAGCTTTTTGATAAACCAAAGACAAACTAAGATAGATTGCTCTGGTAAATAAAAAGGGCTGTAGTCATTACCTTAATGTAAATAACAGCATCTGTCCCATAACCTTCTAAGGAATACAATTTCAGGTCTCCTTGAAAATACTGTGCATAAAGCCGAGATATGGGCAATCCATATCCAAAACCAGCCTTTTTAACAAGAGTAAAAGAACAAAATTGGTGTCAGTAAGTTAGAATCATAACTCCCACATCCATTTACATATTAGGTTACAGTTTGTTTACTTTTACATGTTAACATAAATGTGAAAGAAGGAAGTTCCAGTGAATTTTTCATTTTAATGCCCAACACAGTTTATTGTAAATAATGAACCTTACATCTAAGTATGTTTTTTTTTTCCAAACCTTCAATTCTGTTTACTTAAAACTCCTTTTTCCTTTATTTCATATAAAATGGCTTGGTGTGTTCTTGCTAAGTTGACCATTATGTGGCACAGTCCAAATTTCCTTTTTCTTTGGCATGATTTGGCTACCTCTCTCAAAAGAACGTTCATCTCTGACCATTTCTATAAGTACCAAGGAACAGAAGAGCAACAGACTTGGAGTCAGAAGACTGTGGCTTGAGTACTGGATCCACTACTTACTAGCAGTGTAGACCTTGGGCAAGTCACAAAAACTTTTCTAAGCTTCAATGTCCTCATTCTGTAAAATGAAAATAATAACAGACTACTAAGTACCTCACAAGATTTACTGGAGAGATAAAAGGAGATAATGAACATAAAGCACTCTAACGCCATTAAATCGCTAAAAACAAATGTCACTTTTTTGACACTCATCATTTTTTCTAAATTTGGCCTTAAAAAGCTGTGATTATAAATCTAATATCCATAAGCCATTGGGGAAAAGAAAAAACTTTAGCCACATCATGAATTTTCTTTGTGAACTCTTTACTAAGCCAACTTTCTTAGTTCTATTGTCACTTATCACAAATGCTTTCACTTACATAATGGTTACAACAAACTTTCATTCATACATACATATGTGTATATTTATACATATACATTTACACAACCATTATTTGTGCCTTAGGATCTAACTTCATCACTAAGTCTTTACTGTAGATTTCCAACCAGCTTCTCCCTGCTAATCAGAATCAGAGATAGTAAAATAAAACTGTTTTAATAAAAAATAAAAATTTTAAAAATATTATGCTTAAAGCATCTTCGACTGCCTATGTTATAATAATCGGCTTTCCCAGTAGCAACCTAATTATAATGAAATTCTTCATCATTACTAGGTCATGATTTGGACAACATGATGCCTTGTAAAAAAAAGTTTTATATGTAACATCTTCATTTACAATAAAACTCCAATGACACAGTTTTTTCTTTTATATTTAGCTGTAAACTGACTTTTTTTTATTTTTGGATCTCTCTATATCTGTATCAGACATATACCTGTTCACTTAAGACTATACTTCCCGTATTTCTTGAGCAATTTGTACCTACAGATAATAGTGTTTAGGTATCATTCCACCAAAACTTAAGAATGGTCACACTCTAATATTAAAGCTCTGGATGTCACTTTTTTTTTCCATTTGAACTGTCTCTTTGATCATTTCTTTTGCATTCCCAATGCCAAGCATTCTAATCCAGGTGCTTAAAGCATCATGGTGCAATGAAAAGAGCACTGGATTCAGAGTCAAAATGACTCACATTCAAATCTCATTTCTCCTTACTATTTATGTAACAATGCAAAAATCAGTTTTCTACTTTCATCATCAATAAAATAAAGGGGTTGAATTATATGACCTGTAAAATCCCTTCCAGCTATAAATCCTATTATTCAAGAGTTAATACAAGGCTTATAATTCATTAAATTCCCTAACTCCAGCCTCTCCCCTCTATCGTACATACCACTACCAGAATAATATTCCTAAAAGTACTTTTTACCATATCACCCCCACCCCACCACTTGAAAACGTAGAAGAGCTCACCTACTTCCAACTACATCAAGTTCAAAATCCTGTGCTCTACTTTCAAGGCATTTCCACCGGAAATTTCATTTCTCAACCTCTGTTTCAGCCAGCTAGGTCTATCCACTGTCCTCTACAACAGTGAAGTCAAATTCAAAGAGAAAGAGGGGCCCCTAAACTGTGCATAAGGGTCTCATGAGCCATATACTGACTCAGAAAACTACACTTTTATCTCTGTGTGCATACATACACATGTATATGTATGTATGTAGTTTCTATAAATACATAAATACATTAACATCAGACAGGAATTACATTTTAATTTGGCCCGGGCTACACTCAGGAGTGTTGTGGGCCACATGTTTGACACCTCTGCTCTACACATTCCATGCTCATCATTGCCTCCCTTTGACCATGCTGGTTCCGTACCTGAAACGTCCTCTCTATTCCCCTTAGTCACCCCTATATGAAGTCCTATTAAACTCATCATGAATAATACACCATTTAGCACTTGTTCTCTAATTCTTCCATATATGTTGTCTATATTTCCAACTCTAAACTCCTTAAAAGGATAGATCATGTCTTACATGTCACATAGTGTTAGGTACAAAATTTATGCTCAATAAATTAATTTTTATTGATTGAAGAAACTAAGGTTGTCCTGAATTGTCCAGCTAATTTAGGAAGTGATTTTTTAAAAGTACTTTCTTAAGCCAAGTTATTAAACAATGACATGTATATACACCTATATGCGTCTATATATGTGTACATGAAAATAAAACATATATGTATAGAAATATCTAGATATGTATGTATAGGGGTGAGGTGGAGTGGGTGACTCTGTGCTGCTAGAACCATGAAAATGTATCTTTCCATAAGTTCTCCACAAAGAATCTACCTAGCATGCTGAAGGCCTTCTCTTGGTTCTTTGCAAATTTTCTGTATAACTAGTATAGGACTTGGACTATTTATCAGTTATCCTCACAGTATATGATCAATTGCCTTCTTTTCTAGTCATGAATGTCTCTTGCACCACTTCTCACAAGCAAATTTGCAATAATAATTTGTTGCAGTCTATTCATACCCACTACGTATGCCTCTTTTCATTGCTCTTTGGGTCCTT
Organism: Phalanger gymnotis; assembly: GCA_028646595.1. Taxonomy (NCBI): domain Eukaryota; kingdom Metazoa; phylum Chordata; class Mammalia; order Diprotodontia; family Phalangeridae; genus Phalanger; species Phalanger gymnotis. Next base: position 631,389,262 of record CM053622.1, on the reverse strand, counting down.
TGAGGTAATTATCTGAATGGGTGGTATTATTATTAATTTGTCATCATAGAAATATTGCTAGGGAAAGACTGATTTTTAAAGTCAAAGCATTACCAAAAGTGTACAAAGTCCCAGTAAGAGTAAGAGGAATAACATAAGAAGAATAATGATTAAGAAAAAAGTTCATCTATTAAGTCCTACGATTTAGATCTGAATTTTAACTCGTCAAGGAAGATGGACAACCTACCATCAAAAGATAGGAAGTCTGATTCTTTTAAACATGCTTCTGCTTCATCAATTGGAAGAAAATGTATAGTATGTAACACAGGGCAACTTAGTATTGCTTATCGACTATTTTCAAAAGAACTCATAGCTTGGTATGATATGAAAGAGAACTTTCAGAGAAGAGCTCTACTGATGAATCTAAAATGCAGATCTAATTTCAAAAGAGTTAGACAATCAGTACATCAGAAAAAGCAGGCATCTCTGGCTTCAACCAACTCAAGAAAAGAGATCCACCCAGAACAGTCATCTCCAAGTCAAATTCCCAAAGAGAACCTCCATGAACATGACCTCTCCAACCATGAGTTATCACCACCAAATTCAACCAGGTCCAACTCCTGGTCAGGGTCAGGTGACCATAGTTGGGGAGCTGGCTGAAGAAGTAGCAACTTCATGGAAAAGAGAAGTAGAACTTAAACCACTGAGGCTGTTTGCTCAGGATATGGCATTTCCCAAAGCTATCACACTGGCTCCTCCCCAATCATGAGACCATCAACTCAACTTCAGCCTTGGGCCTTCTTCAGGCCAGTTCCCCAGGGAAACTCCAGCCAGTGTGCATCTTCCTGGGCCCTGCAAGGAAAATAAGGGCCAAAGAATTATACTACACATACCTCCTTTTGTGGAGGAGTGAAGTCACCACTGCATGCTCAGGACAGGACAGTGGTATGTATACTCACACTATCACCCACTGCCTTTCTGATAGGTACAGGAGCTACTACCTCAGCTGCAATGGCCATGTCCCCAGCAGCCATCAGTTCTGTTGCTCTCGGTGTCCCAGCACCCCACCTTCCCAGTACAACAGCTGACTCCATCTCAGCAGCAGTCACCAAAAAAGGATCAAGGCCGGACACAGCCACCTCACTGCTAAGATGGAGGGAAGAGCAGCCAAATGAATTATTCCCTTTTTAAACCAGCAAAACAACTGCAGCCTATCAGTCTGAACAAGATAATTTTTGGGCTTAGGTCTATACTACTTTTCCCTGATGGACATCTATCTGCACCGCGCCCCCCGCCCCCAAATCTATATACCAACTTCAGCGATCTGCTTTCCCTTCAAGGACATCTGACTGCTGAGACACCAAACGTTATATACAAGTAAATCAACGACTTCTTGGCTGTGTTAAATGATTAATTCTTGAGTAATCTGAGGAAGGCTGTATACTATGGTGTGATCCAGCACCATAACAGTGCCTGTGAGTCTAAGTCATCCTGAGATGGATGTTTCTTGCTTTCAGGGCTTGTAAATTCACTTAAAAAATGGAAAAGAGCCAACTGTATGACCATAAATTTGACAATCTTAGTGAAATGGATGAATATTTACAAAACTATAAATTGCCCAGATTAATAGAAGAGGAAATAAATTACTAAAATAACCCCATCTCAGAAAAAGAAATTGAATAAGCCATCAATGAACTCCCTAGGAAAAAAACTCCAGGGCCAGATGAATTTATGAGAGAATTCTATCAAACATTCAAAGAAAAATTAATTCCAATACTATACAGACTATGTGGGAAAACTGACAAAAAAGGAGTCCTACCAAATTCTTTTTATGATACAAATATGGTACTGATACCTACACCGGGAAAAGCCAAAACAGAGAAAGAATTACAGACCAATTTCCCTAGTGACTATAGATGCAAAAATTTTAAATAAAATATTAGCAGAAAGATTACAGCAACTTATCACAAAAATAATACACTTTGATCAGTTAGGATTTATACCAGGAATGTTGGGCTGGTTCAATATTAGGGAAACTATCAGCATAACCGATCGTATCAACAACAAAACTAACAAAAACCACATGATTATCTCAATAGATTAGTGGAATAGGCTATGTGCACAAGACACAGTAGTCACTGATTATAGCAATCTACTGTTTGATAAACCCAAAGACCACAGCTTCTGGGATAAGAACTCACTATTTTACAAAAACTGCTGGGAAAACTGGAAAATAGTATGGCAGAAACTGGGCACAGACCAACGTCTGACACTGTTTACCAAAGTAAAGTCCAAATGGGTACACAATTTAGATATAAAAGCTGATACTATAAACAAATTAGGGGAGCAAGGAATAGCTTCTCTGTCAGATTTATGGAGAATGGAGGAACTTATGACCAAACAAGAGATAGAGAACATTATGAAATGTAAAATGGATAATTTTTATTACATTAAATTGAAAAGTTTTTGCATAAACAAACCCAATACAACCAAGATTAGGAGGGAAGCAGAAAACCAGGAAAGAATTTTTACAACTAGTGTCTCTGATAAAGGCCTCATTTCTAAAATATATAGAGAACTGAGTCAAATTTACAAGAATACAAGTCATTTCCCAACTGATAAGTAGTCAAAGGATATGAAAAGGCAGTTTTCAGAGGGAGAAATTAAAGATATCTATAGTCATATGAAAAAATGCTCTAAATCACTATTGATTAGAGATGCAAATCAAAACAACTCTTAGGTACCACATCACACCTATCAGATAGGCTAACATGACAAAACAGGAAAATGATAAATGTTGGAGAAGATGTGGGAAAATTGGTGGAGTTGTGAGCTGATCCAACCATTCTGGAGAGCAATTTGGAACCATGCCCAAAGGGCTATAAAAATGTGCATATGTTTTGACCCAGTAATACTGCTTCTAGGGCTGTATCCCAAAGAGATCACAAAAATGGGAAAAGGATCCACATGTACAAAAATATTTATTGCAGCTCTCATTGTGGTGAGCAAGAACTGGAAACTGAGGGGATGTTCATCAATAGGGGCTGAACAAGTTATGGAATATGAATGTAATGGAATACTATTGTGCTATAAGAAAGGATGAACAGGTAGACTTCAGAAAAACCTGGGAAGACTTATATGAACTGATGCTGAGTGAAGTGAGCAGAACCAGAACACTGTACACGGTAACAGCCACAGTGTACAATAACTGATTTTGATAAAATTAGCCCTTCTCAGCAATGTAAGGACCTAAAACAATTCCAAAGGACTCATGATGGAAAATGCCATCCACATCCAGAGAAAGAACTATAGAGTATGAATGTAGAGCGAAGCAGACTATTTTCTTTTTTTGTTTTGTTTTTCTTTCTCATGGTTTCTCCCATTCGTTATAATTCTTCTATATAATATAATTAATGTGAAAATGTTATTAGGAATGTATATGTGGAGCCTATATCAGATTGCAGGCTATCTTGGGGAGGGAGGGGGGAAGGAAGGGGAGAAAATTTTAAACTTATGAAAGTGAATATTGAAAACTAAAAATAAAGTAATAAAAAAAGAACTTGGGAAAAAATTGAAGTGGAAAATAACGGAATGTATTAGAAAAAGAAATTCTACAAATATTCTTGTCTGCAGATTATACTGTGCTGATTTCAAAACTATTTGAGCTATATGCAATATAATAATCCAATCTTTTTTGTTCTGAAATTCGAAGCAAACATTTTCAAGAATTGTATGGTAATACCTTTATATGTAAAAATAAATATATTCTTCTCATATCCATGATAAAATTTACCTTGTTACTAATAACAGATGCATTTATATAATGCTTTAAGATTTGTAAAGTGCTTCACAAATATTACTTCATCTGATCTTCATAACAACTTCAGTTCATTATCTGTAAAATGAGCTGAGGCTCAGAGGGGTTAAATGATTTGCCCAAATAAACACAGATAGTAAGTACCCAAGGTCAAATTCGAACTCAGGTCTTTGTGATTACAGGACAACCCAGATGCTTCTCACTGAAAGTTTCACACCAGAATTAATAATCACTTTAAAGAACCTGTGACTTTTTTTTAACTGGAGCATCTTTTTCTCATCTGAATTATCACCTCATTTGTAAGTCCCAGATTTATAAATCAAGTTTTCTTCCAGTAAACTAGTAACAGAACACTAGGCAACTTTTTTGAATTAACCTAAGTGTTTTTTAAAAAACAGTACCTATGGTAATTAATTTTTCTATACATGGTCTTCAAGCCTAATATGAACTACTATATTAATAGAATCTTAAATATTATTTTTCTATCTGTATAGGTAATTTTCTATTTTTCAAATTTATTATTTAATTTTTGCTTTTGTTCCCCTAAATTTTGAGTACCAAATTTTCTCCCTCCTTCACACTTCTCCTCTACCCAGTAAGAAGACAAGCAAACTGATAAATTAATTATACATGTGAAATCATGTAAAACCTATTTCCATATTAGCCATATCACAAAAAATGAATAAAGCAAGAAAATTATACTTCTATTTGCACTCAGAGTTCATCTCTTCTCTCTCTGGAGGTAGATAGCATTTTTTCATCATGAGTACCCTGAAATTGTCTTAGATCACTATATTCATCAGATTAGCCAAGTTTTCACAACTGATCATCATTACAACACTGCTGTTGCTGTACAGCAAGCCTGCACAACCTGTGGCCCACCAAAGGATTTCCTCTACATAAAAAGGATGTTTTCCTCTACATTTTTCATGGGATACCTGAAATCCTCTGGTGGGCCACAGGTTGTGCAGACCTGCTATACACAATGATCTCCAGTTCTCATTTCACTTTGTATCAGTTCATATAGGTCTTACTATGTTTTTTTTTTTCCTCAAACCACCTCCCTCATCATTTCTCATAGCACAACAGTATTCCATCAAAATCACGTACCACATCTTGTTTAGCCATTCCCCAACTGATAAGCATCCCCTCAATTTCCTATTCTTTGCCACCACAAAAAGAGCTGCTACAAATATTTTTTCTCTTTGTCTGAGACCATGATCACTACCTCTGCCTTTTTTACTTCAGTTGAAACATATTACATTTCTGCTCTAGTCTTTCATTTTAGCTTTGTGTCTGGCTTCTAATCGATTCTACTATCTTTTCCCATCTTATGGGTGAGCTTATCCCATTTACATTCAGTTATGATTAATGTATAGTTCTCACCATCCTTTTTTCCTGTTTTTTCTTCTTTTTATCCTGCCCTCCTCAAAATTCTGCTTTGCTTCTGACCATTCCCTCCCTTAATCTGCCTTCCCTTTTATTATCCCTATTATCCCCTATTTCTTTTTGGATAAGATAGATTTCTATGCCCAATTGAGTGTGTGCATGTGTGTGTGTGTATTCTTCCCTCTTTGAACCAATTCTGAAGAGAGTGAAGTTCAAGCATTGCCTGCCCCTACCTCATGTTCCCCCTCCACTATAAAAGCTCTTCCTTGCAAGCCTCTTTTATGTGAGAAAATTTTCCCTATTCTACCTCTCCCTTCCCCCTTCTCCCAATGCATCCCTATCTCATCCCTTCATGTTTGGTTTTTCTTTTTTTGGGGGGGTGGGGAGAGGTCATCCCAATATAACTGACTGATACTCATGCCCTCTATGTACTATCCTTCTAATTGCTTTAATAATGATAAAGCTCTTAGGAGTTAATCTATCCTATTCCCACATAGATTCAAATGTAAACAGTTTAATTATACTGAGTCTCATGATTACTCTTTCATGTTTACTTTTTATGCTTCTCTAAGTCTTGTGTTTGAAAGTCAAATTTCCTATTAAGCTCTGGTCTTTTCACCATGAATGCTGGAAAATTCTCTATTTCATTAAATGTCCATTTTCGCTTCCCCACCTCCCACCCCCTAGTCCGCCAGTCAGTTTTTCTGGGTAGATTCTTCCTGGTTGCCTCCTGGAATATCATATTCCAAGCCTTCCACTCCTTTAACATGACAGCCACTATATCACGTGTGATCCTGACTGTAGTTCCACAAATTATGAATGGTTTCTTTCTGGTTACTTCTTGCAATATTTTCTCCTTTACCTGGGAACTCTGGGATTTGACAATAATATTGCTAGATATTTTTATTTTGGGATCTCTTTCAGGTAGTGATTGACAAGATTCTTTCAATTTTTATTTTACCCACTGGTTCTAGGACATCAGGGCGGTATTCTTTGATACCTAGCAAGGGCTCTTACTCTCCTGCAGCCACAAGCTCTAGCACTCCTCTTGGCCCTGGAACAGTGGTCAGGTCCTCTGCACTCCTGCACCCACAAGCACAAGTGCTTCTCTTCACTTTGGAACTCTGACCAGAGCCTCTGCTCCCTTGTGATCAACCACAAGAGCTCCTAAGAGCTCTATGGTGAAACTACAACCCACAATTGCTTAAGAGCATGAGAGTTCCAGTCAGCACCAGTCGCATCTAGTGCCAGCACAGGGTCCCCTGTAATCTCTTTCTGACCAGTTGTTTGACTCCCTTACCATCTCTGAGCTGAAATCTCCTGAAGCTGCCACTGCTGTCACAGCCACCTGCCCTGGTGTCACAGACCACTCCTGTCAACTTCCTAAGTTGTCTTAGGCTGGGAAAAATGTCACTGACCAAAACTTCAAAAATTGATTTGAGGATTTATTTTAAAGTTGTTTGGAAGGGAATGTTGATAAAGTTCAGCTGGGCTGCTGCCAGTACTCCACCATCTAGGCTCCACCTCCAAAAAGGTTTGATTTGAACTAAAATCTTAACTACATCACAATCAATTTCTCCTTCAATTATTAACAATATTTTCAGTGTTAATATTTTCTCCTAAATAAATTTTAGGAATTACTTTGGTATAAAGGAAGTCAGCAAATAAATGCAATACACTAAAACTATGTTGTATAATATGGGACCACATTATAGGTAAATTTGTAATGAAGCCCTTCTGGTAAATCCCTGAGGAGAATTCAAAGTCTTACAATGAATTTTGTTTTGGTCATGTTACAGAAAAACATTATTGGTACTCCATGATCTCAAAAAAAAAAATTGGGGCTGTTGCAAGACTGCAAATCATTCGTTTCAGAAAGATACTTAACATAGGAGAATCTAACCCAGACTTTAGCAAATGTGAAAATATCACTGACATAGTTCAATAAAAGAACATTTAGAGAACTCGACTCAAATCATAAGTGATAAAACTGAATAGAACTCACCTTTCCTAAATTCTAAACTTTTTAGTAGGTTGCAACACAGATGATTCTTTCATTATTTGCCAATGATTATTCCTACTAGATTAAAGTAGGGGTCCTTGAATCCAAGGATTTTGTTATTTCATGTTTGCCTGTTTTAACACAATGCCATAAACATACTTTAGTAATTTAACTATTCCTCCTACCAGGGCAGATAATTTCTATGCCTAAGCAAATTGTCTTCATGAGTTGTTGTGGTTAAAAATTCTGTCACTGAGTGGTCAATTTTCTGGTGATGAACCTCTCTGTATCTAGCTTAACTAGCTCATACGAGACACAAAGCCCTTCACTTGGCTTTTCTGGGCTGCCACAAAAGCTAATGTGATCTTGCATTATGACAGGCTTACCTTTTCGAAATAAGGTCTGTCCCTCTCTAATCGGCTCTCCTCAAATCTCATCCGAAGTACTATGTTCAGTTCTGGCCACCACAAGCAATAAGGCGGAGTGTCCAAAGAAGGGCAACCAAAATGGTAAAGGACTTTTGATTTTGTATTCAAGTCAAATGATTGGTTGAAGGAATGGAAGATGTTTAGCTTGAAGAAAAACTCAGGGGGGACAGGATATTTATGTTCAAGTAACTAAAGTTCTGTCATGTGGAACAGGGCAAACTGGTTCTTGTTGGCCCAAAAGCACAAAACTAGGAACAACGGGTAGATTTTGCAAAGAAACAAATTGACTTCATGTCAGAAAAACCAACTAACAATCAGAACCGTCCAAAAGTAGAATGGGCTGTGTAGAGAGGTGGCAGGTTACCCTTTTGTATCTTTAAGCACAGGCTGACTAACATACATTTGAGCTTTTCCAGAGTGGTTTAACCTTCTAATGTTTGTACTCTGACAGTATGACCTTCGAGTATCCAGAATCACCTCCATGCTACGATGAGGCATCAGAGTGGAACTTTACTTAATTCAACAAGCATGTATTAATTTATTCTCATACCGCATTAGTAAGAATATGCTTGAATGTGCTTTACCATTTTTTGGCTCTGAAAATCTAATGATTCAGATTTAGATCACATAATGGGATCGCCTCTATTAATTTTGTCCTTCTCAACACATGAACTTACTCTGCAGGATTGTTTTTTAAAGTAGGCCTGTATTTTTTACAGAATGATCTTCTCTTACTTCTTGTGTAGAACCCCATCTTGTGGCCATACTGAGTAGTTTTTAAAGGCATCTCTTTTTACCTTGACTAGAAAGGAACATCGCTAGAACATACTTCATTATTACAAGATTACACACCAGGGGTACAGCTCGAGATGTCTCAACACGAGGTCGGGGTGCGGTTGAATACATGTAGTTGAAGAGTCTATCGATTTTCCTCAAAGGAACCCCACCTCCACGATCACTCATCTAAGAGAAAAAAAAATTTTCTTACAAAAGAAAACATTATTAATCTAGCATATAATGCAGTCATGCAGATTCATATAGCTTTTGAAATGAAGGCTTTTTAAATCTGGCACCTAGTAAATCAGACCCAAGATAGGAGAACATACAGACATTGCCTTTACTGGCAGTTCTAACAACTGAGGCAAAGAAAATCCCTTGTGTGCCTGTTGTAATTAGTTAATTCCTATTCGATAAAACCTACTTCCATGAAGAGTAAAAGGCAATGATTTTACACAAAGATTAGAGTGCTGCTACAGACTGATAAAGTTCTGAATTTGGGTCCTTATTTGAATATTACTTTTTTGATATTAGTTTTTTTGAAGGATAACTATAACACTATTTTGCGTATAGCAAAACAAAATGAACAATTTAACTGTGAGAGAAAAATATTCAAATTCCTTAAGTCTTTGTATAGTTTTAAAATATTAATAAACTATGGCATACAAATAAAGTGAAAAGTCCAACTAATTTTGTTTTCCTCACAATATGAGCTTGAACTCTGTGAGTCAGAGGAGTTTATCACTTTTCTCAAGATCTAAAATAAAAAAGCACTGTACACAATTGCACAGCATTGTTGCCTGAGCCTTAGCAAATCTGTTTTAAATACCATACTATACCTAACCCATTATTTAATTTTTAGAGAGCTTCCTTTGTAAGACCTATGAAGACCCAATATATGAAAACTGGTATAAGAGAGCTAAGAACAAGTTTGAAATGATCCTTGAAACTCAGATTCAAATACCTATAGGGGATATAGTAGAAATTTCTCTAAAAAATTAATGAAGTGGGGGAGGGGGGCGGAGCCAAGATGGTAGCTGGAAAGCAGCTCCCTTGAAGCTCCCCTACCACATCCCTCTAAAAACCTATAAAAAAAAAAATGGCTCTGAACAAATTCTAGAACTGCAGAACCCACAAAATAGAAGAGGGAAGAAGAGCTCCAGCTTAGGACAGCTTGGATGGTCACTGGGTAAGTTCTATCACGCAGGGAGCTGGGAGCGGAGTGGTACAGAGCCCAGCATGAGCCGTGCCTGGACCAACCAAACCGCGAGCCTCGTGGAACAGGCCCTAGCGCCCTAAATCAGTGAGCTGTTGCAGTTACCAGATTTCTCAACTCACAAACACCAAAGACAACAGAGAAGAACTGCAGAACCCATGAAATAGCAGAGGGAAGCAGGGCTCCAGCCCAGGACAGCCTGGATGGGCACTGGGTAAGGTCTACTGCCCAGAGCTGGGAGCGGGGAAGCACAGCCCAGCATGGGCTGCACTGGGATGGCCAGACCAGGGGCTGGGTGGAGCAGGCCCTGGCGCCCTGAATCAGTGAGCTGTGGCAGTTACCGAACTACTCAACCCACAAACACCAAATACAACAGAGAAGGTTAGTGGGAAAAGCTGCAGGGTCAGAGTGAAGGAGTTCCAGGTTGGGCTACCACCCCGGGGGGCAGTGGAGGAGGTGCAGCTACAGAACTACAGCTGCAGTTGCTTCTGGCCCCAGGCCCACCTGGTGGGAGGAATTAAGTGGCAGATCAGAGCAAGAGTGCAGAACATGCTTAAGATCTGACTGCAGTCCAGGTCGGTGGTTCTTGGGGGAGGAGGAGCACTGGTGTGGCAGAGCTGGCTGTATAGAAATAACTCTGAAAACAACAGTACAGTCCCTCAAGCTTGGAACTAAGTACTCTCTACTCTACAAGCAGTCATACACCCATGAAAAACTCCAGGGTCAAGTAAGTTGGCTGGGAACATGGCCAGGCAAAAAAATGCACTCAGATTCAGTCTCAGACTTTGGAATCTTTCTTTGGTGACAAAGAAGACCAAAACATACAGCCAGAAGAAGTCAATAAAGTCAAAAAGCCTACACCAAAAGCCTCCAAGAAAAATATGAACTGGTCTCAGGCCATGGTAGAGCTCAAAAAAGGATTTGGAAAAGCAAGTTAGAGAAGTAGAGGAAAAATTGGGAAGAGAAATGAGAATGATGTGAGAAAACCATGAAAAACAAGTCAATAACTTGCTAAAGA
>CM053622.1:631335362-631378136 GCA_028646595.1 Phalanger gymnotis | reverse complement strand
TTTCAAGGCATTCTTCTCCTCATTGGCTTTTTGCAGCTCTTTGGCCATTTGAGTTAGTCTATTTTTTAAGGTATTATTTTCTTCAGTATTTTGGGGTCTCCTTTAGCCAGTCATTGATGTGCTTTTCATGGTTTTCTTGCATCACTCTCATTTCTCTTCCTAAATCTTCCTCTACTTCTCTAACTTGCTTTTCCAAATCCTTTTTGAGTTCTTCCATGGCCTGAGACCAGTTCATGTTTTTCTTGGAGGCTTTTGATGTAGTCTCTTTGACTTTGTTGACTTCTTTTGGCTGTATATTTTGGTCTTCTTTGTCACCAAAGAAAGATTCCAAAGTCTGAGACTGAATCTGAGTGCATTTTCACTGCATGGCCATGTTCCCAGCCAACTACTTGACCCCTGAGTTTTTCATGGGGGTATGACTGCTTGTAGAGTAGAGAGTACTTTGTCCCAAGCTTGAGGAGCTGTGCTGTTGTTTTCAGACCTATTTCTACACAGCCAGTTCTGCCACACCAGCGCTCCTCCTCCCCCAAGAACCGCCAACCTGGGCTGGACTCAGATCTTAAGCAGGCTCTGCACTCCTGCTCTGATCTGCCACTTAATTCCTCCCACCAGGTGGGCCTGGGGCCAGAAGCAACTGCAGCTATAGTTCTGTAGCTGCGCCACCCCCACTGCCCCCGGGGGTGGTGGCCTATCCATGAGTTCCTTTCACTCTGTCCCAGTAGCTTTTCCCACTAACCTTCTCTGTTGTCTTTGGTGTTTGTGGGTCGAGAAGTCTGGTAACTACCACAGCTCACTGATTCAGGGTGCTAGGGTCTGTTGCACTGGCTCCTGGTCTGGTTGGTCCAGGTGTGGCTCATGCTTGGCTCTGCTCCACTCTGCTCCCAGTTCCATGTGATAGACCTTAGCCAGCAACCATCTAGGCTGTCCTGGGCTGGAGCCCTGCTTCCCTCTTCTGTTTTGTGGGTTCTGCAGTTCTAGAATTTGTTCAGAGCCATTTTTATAGGTTTTTGGAGGGACCTGGGGAGGGGGAGCTCACGCAAGTCCCTGCTTTCCAGCCGCCATCTTGACTCTCTCAATGGTATATTTCAATATATTAGATTATATGACAATAAAGCATGGTACAAAAATGCATGACAAACAAAAAATACATAATATACATGTTGTAGTATTGTATACAGTTCACATTATTATCATTCTAACAATGACTATAGAATGACTTACATGGCAAAGACTTTTTCCCCCAAAACATCATAAGTAAGCCTGTTTACTTAGTAAATAAGTTTGCCAATTATACCAAGATCCCCCTATACTCATAGGTGTCCCAGGCTAATTATTATCATCCACAGACCTATTACCTTGCAGTTCTAATTCTGAATTTGTGGACCGTCAGTCCTCTATGAATGCCCCCTGTTCCCTAAAGGCATCCTAAATTAAAGTATTAGGCAGGGTGAAAGCAGTTTCTGGGTTCTACAATTAAATGCAGGTCTTCCCAGGATAGAGATAAACCTAGTTGAATTCTCTGACCCCCAAATGTAGTAAATTATTTAGATTCTTCCTCTATTAAATTGTCTTGCTTAGTTAATCTATATAAGAGGAGAGAAGGTTTTTTTTTGTTTTGTTTTGTTTTTTGCTGCCTACTACCGCACTCCTTTTGTTCACCTAGGAGTAGATCCAACTAACTGCCCATTGAGTAAGAGAATGTTCCAATGCATTATCTTCATGGACCTCTGAACATCCATCTTATTTAACTTTATGTGGAGTCACTTTCCAATGATCTGCTCTCTTGGATATTCCTTGCACATCAAGATATTTTTAAACTAAATTTTAGTTTTTTCCACTATCCTTTCCATCCTACCCACATTGAAATAGAAAGAAAAAGAAAACCCAAGTTAAAAACATTTATAGTCAAGAAAACGAATTTCTACATTGGTGATGTCCAGAAAACAAAACAAACCAATCCTATCTCAACTTATACTCTGAATCCATCACCTGTCTTTCAGAAGATGGGTAGCATATTTCATTGTGTGACCTCTGGGAAAATGATTTGCCATTGCATTGATCAGTATTCCTAAGCCTTTCAAAATGCTGCTTTTACAATCTTAATCTTATTGTATAAATTGTTCCCCTGGTTCCTTTGATTTCGCCCTTCATCAGTTCATGCAAGTCTCAGGTATCTCTGAAATCATCTTCATTTCTTCCATCATAGTCATAATTCAGCCAATCCCCAGTTGATGGACACTCCCTCAATTCCTAATTTTTTGGCACCATAAAAGAATTGATAATAAATATTTTTGTACATCTGGGTCTTTTTACTTCTTTCTTTCCCATGTGGGAGAAGACCTAATAGTGGAATTACTGGGTCAAATGGTATGCACAATTCAATAAATTTTTAGGTATGGTTTCAAAGTCCTTCCCAGAATGACTGCACCATTCTACAGCTTCACAATATACAAATGCACCTGCTTTTCCCATGGCTTCTCTAGGGTTTGTTGTTTGCCTTTCTTGTCAACTTTACCAATCTGATGAGTGTGAGGTAGAATCCCAGAGGTGTTTTACTTTTACATTTCTCTAATTATTAATGATTTAGAATATTTTTATAGATGACTATCAAAAACTGTAAACTGTCTGTTCATATCCTTTGACTATTTATTAATTGGGGAATGGCTCTTATTCTAACAAATTTGAATCATTGAACTATCTATCTTAGGAGACCTTTATCAAAGAGACTGGCTGCAAAGATTCCCTCCCCACTATTTCCCTGCTTCTATTCTAATTTTAGCTACATTTTTGAGTATTCATAGTCAATTTTGTATTTCCCTCCATCCTATTCTCTTATGATTTTCCTTCTCTTTGTTTCACCTCTTTATAAAGAAGAGGTCAGTGAGAGAGGAGCATGCTTAGCACCAGTGCTCTAAGTTTGGTGCAATATGCTTCTACTTCCCTGCCCCTCTTTTCTTTTCTCTCACCCAGAGCTCAATCACAGCATATTATTCTTCTCATTTCTTTTACCTCCCTCTCAAGATCTCAAGATCCACTCTCTTTTCTCCTCCCTCTTCTTTTCTCTTTCCTTCTGGTCTCTCTCTTTAGTGAAATGTATTTTTGCACGCAACTTTGTGTGTGTGTGTGTGTGTGTGTGTGTGTGTGTGTGTGTGTGTGTTTCTCCTTTCTTTGACCAATTCAGGTGCAAGTAAAGTTCAAGTATTGCCTACCTCCCCCCCACATCTTCTTCCTTGTTTGTATAATCTTTTACTTTTGCACCTCAATTATATGAGATATTTTCCCCATCTTTCCTCTCCTTTTTCTACTTTAGTGTATTCTTCTTTTATTTTCTTTCTGTTCTTTTAAGATCATCAAAATGTAACAAAACCACTCATAGACTCTTTGTCTTATTAGACTCCCTCTTCAGCCCTTGATGATGAAAATAGGGTTCAGAAGGGATACATGTATCAACTTCCTATATTAGAATGTAAAGAGTTTATCCTTGTTTAGTCTTGTAGGACTTTTTTCATGTTTACTTTTTAAATTGTATTTTTAGACTCCTATGTTTGTACTGCAAAGTTTCTATGCAGGTCAAGTCTTTTAATGAGGAATACTTAGAAGTCCTCTGTTTCATTAAATTTCTATTTTTTCCTTATAGGATTATATTCAATTTTGCTGGGTAAGTTATTCTTGGCTGTAAGTCTATATCTTTTCCCTTCTGGACTATCTTGTTTTACCCTCTCTGCTCCTTTACAATGGTGGCTTCTAAATCATGTTTAATCCTGACTGTGGCTCCTTGGCACTTGAATTCTTTCTTCATGGCTGCTGACAGTATTTTTCTTGGACTTGGAAGTTCTAGATTTGGGCAATAATGTTGCTGGGTGGGGTGTGTGTTTAATTTTGGGGTTTCTTTCAAGAGATGCTGTAGATTTTTTTCTAGTTCCACTTTGCCCTTTGGTTCTAAGAGATCTGAGTAGTTGTAAAATTTCTTGAGATATGATGTCTGGGTTCTTCTTGTTATCTTGGTTTTTGGTCATGGCTTTCAGGTACTCCAGTGATTATTAAATGATCTTTCTCTGATCTATTTTTCAGATCATTTGTTTTTGCTATGAGGTATTTTAAAGTTTCTTTTACTTTTTCAGTCTTTTGACATTATTTTAAATATTTTTGTTGTCTCAGAGTCTTTGGCTTAACTTTGATCTGTTCTAATTTTGAGGGAGTTTAAGTTCTGTACCTCTTATGCTAAGCTGCTAATCTCCTTTCCAGTTCTTTCATAGCTCTTATTTCTTTTCCATTTCCCTCATCTAGTCCCATTATTTCCTTTATAAAACTATTTTAGGGAGCAGCTAGGTAGCACAGTGAATAGATTACTGGCCCTGGAGTCAGGAGGACCTGAATTCTAATCTGGCCTCAAACACTTGACACAAGCACTAGCTGTGTGACCTTGGGCAACTCATTTAACCCCAATTGCCCTGCCTTCTCTCCCTCCAAAAACCGTATTTTAAAACTTTTGCTTTATCTCTTTTACGGATTCTAGTTGAATTTGTGCCCAAACTGTGCTTTTCATCGAGGCTTTCCTTAGAAATGTTTTGGAGTCTTTCTCTTCTTTAATATGTGCCTTGAATGTGTGTCACCCATAACAGTTCTTTATGGTGGAATTCCTTTTTTGTTTGTTCATTCTTCCCAACTACCCCTTCACTTTAGACTTTATGTTAGAGCTGAGCTCTGTGCATATTTTTAGGGAATGTCAGGGCTTAGCTACTACTTTCTTGGAGTATTGAGAGTTGTGTTATTCTAGGACCTCAGGGACAGTTCAGGCCAGGGACCCGGAAACTTTCAGTGCTCCCAAAGTGGTCTGATCCAGGTCAAAGTCTGATTGCTGCCCTCCTGGTATATGCTCTCCAAGGTTCTGGTCTAGTTTTGGGTCTAGGCAATACACCTCTGGGCTGGCCTCTGGTTGCAGTAGACTACCGCTGGACTCAGCAATTATCAGCTAGCTGTAAAACTGTTGGTTCAGGGTGACAGAATTGTAGGCTCTGTGCTTGTCTGAGATTGCTGCTCTGATTATTCTGTGGTAGGCTTCAGATTGGGCTAGGCACTGGAATTGAGATCAGAGTCACGCAACACAATACTTGCTTCTGAATTTACTCTTTCTTTCGTACACATTCTAGTACTTACAACTGCACCTCACCCTGGAACACTACCCCAAAGCACAGGTCCCCTCCTCAGCCCACCTTGTACCTGTGACTCAGTATTGGGCAGTACACAAATTCAGGTCACTCTGTGTGAGTCTCGGACCTCTTTTTTTCCCTGGTGCAATGCTTCTACCTTCATTCGGTCCATAAGATGGAAGATTACAGGCTGCATTTTCCTGGACATACTCTGTCCCTGGTGTCCACAGACCTGTCTCCCTATTGACCTGGGCTTGAAAAATAACTCACTGTGATCTTTTTTTTCTTGTATTTCTCAGTCAAGACTTGGTCTGGTACATTTTATAACTCTTTATGGAAGAGTTGTGGGTGGGACTACTCAGCTGTATTTCTTCCTTCCACCTGGCCATCTTAGTTCTTCTTCACTTCAGGATATCTTAGAATTTTGACGATCTTGACAAAGAACTCAAGGGTCACACTGCTTCTTTGTGTGAGGTGTATAATATATGTACATACACCAATATTATACTCTGTTTCATAGCTTAACCTTCTGCTATTCTCTCAATAGCAGAGTGGCCTCTTTGGAATGAAACTAGATTACACACATTTTTTTGTCAGTGTAGTCCATCATATAGTTGCTCTATTATTTCCATTATCCAAAGACAAATGAAGCAAAGAGAATTATTTTAATTCAATAAAGTTCCCATATACTAATACCGGAGACTTGGGAATGATTGCTAATGAAATTAGTATTAGGGCCTTTAAGGTCCTATACATATATACATATCTATGTACACATGTACTTATATCATAATCATAACAGAAGTAACTCTAGTATTTATCTTTTCACTGTTGGTAGTTCTCTACTGCTTGGACCCTCTGGTCCTATGATCCTTTATCCTTCTGGGAGATGCAATATTCATAGGAGATGCGATATTGATCCTTGTTTTATCTATCAGCAGACTTTCATTGAGTTTTTGTTTCTCAGTCTGAATAGGAGTTGTCCCTTGCCTTGAAGCACTTCCTGTTCTCTGTTTTAGACTTTTTCTTTTTTTTAAAATTCACTTTTCTTTTTAAAAATTTCACATGCTGAAGCAACTAGTCCCATGCAACCAGCTGAGTATCTCAAAGATGGCTAGGTGTCCCACCAGCTGCTCTACATCCTAGTAACTACAGGATAACCTGGGGGCTATCAATTTGTTCTACCTTTATTGCTCTTCACTTGGCCACCACTCTTTCAAAGTAGTCTTTCTACATGCAGCAAAAATTTGGAGGGCTTCTCTCCTTTTCTGTTGTTGTTGTTGTTGGCATTATAAAATTGTCCAAAGAATTTTTTAAAAATTACCCAAGTTTATTCTAAATTTCCCGAGTTCCTAAATTGCTTACCTAGTCTAGTCTCTACAAGCATTCCCACACGGTGACATCAAGGTTTGGAAATGAAGGGGATTTGGAATTATGTATAAAGTCAAATGCTGGTCATTTAAGGCTTTTTGTTAGCCTTCTCTTCTCCCGCTTAATTCCCAGCCACTGCTGTAATGTTTCAGTGGC
The DNA here is from genome assembly GCA_028646595.1 of Phalanger gymnotis. Lineage (NCBI taxonomy): Eukaryota > Metazoa > Chordata > Mammalia > Diprotodontia > Phalangeridae > Phalanger > Phalanger gymnotis. Next base: position 631,371,459 of record CM053622.1, on the reverse strand, counting down.
ATGTCCTATCTGGACTCAAATGCTTCCTTCCCAGTGGGACATGCATTCAATTTTATGGTGGTGGTTGTGGTAGGGGGAGAGCAATTCCCAAATGACTTTCCAGCTTTTCCCTCTTGTACAGAAAAGTTCCATTTCTGATCTAAGCTGGATAGTTTTCCTTATTTTCTATGAACTGTAAGGCACTGATTGTTGGGAAAGCAAGGTATTACTATTTATTACCTTTGCTCCCAGATCTACATTTTGAGCATTACAGTTGGTTTAAAGGGATTAAAATTGATGGGGGTAAAGATAGCAGAACAAAAAAGGGATGGGATCTGACTCATCCAATGGCCAACTTTGGTTCTATTTTCACAGAGATAGGAACCTGTTCATGCTCTAAACTGGACTCTTAAGAAATGTTCCCAGAATGCAGGAGCTCATCGCCTGAACACATGGCCATTAGTTCATACAACTCTTCTTTGGCTTTATGCAAGGAGTCTAAATTTTGGGAAGAAAAGAACCTGCTGGCCAGGTTCTTAAGGATTCTTAAGTTCTAAGTAGGGAAGAGGAGGAGGAGGTAGGGGAAAAGAATAGTGATGTTGCCAGAGGCCATTGGCTCCTCAGGGGTAGGGCAGCATGAGCTGACATTCCAAACATAAACTGTAGACTGAGCTACCAAATGTTGTGTATATTACTTGCTTCCTTGCTTCTACTTGGCCCTACTAGGCTATTTTAGAAGCAACTGAGGTTTTGAAAGTTTGTTCTTTTCCCAGTTGTTTACTTTCTGTCTTTAAGTTGTTTAACCCTGTGATACATTTGTTGGTCAACAAAAGTCTCAGGTTTTTTGATGGATTAATTAATGCATAGATAACGAATGAGAGGAAGAAGAGCAATTCCTTCTCCTTCAGAGATGAGACATTTTCAGCCAGTAAGGCTGAGAAGCAATACAATTCCCCAGATAGTGATGTAGGTCGTCTTGAAAAGGAGCCAGTCCATACCTTGCCAGCACTGTTACACTACTGTAGCAATCTAGTCCTAAAAAAGGGTTGGCATTTGCTCATAAGCTTCCATTGGTAGTTAGATTCATGACAGGCTTCTTGATGAAACAAAAAATAAAGAGTTTGTCAAACATTTGTTAATGGCCTAAATTTCTAATTTAGCCCTTAACGCTACTAAACCAATGTCAGGCTTTCTGTTCAATCCCTGGGATCTTAGGATCATAGACAGAAACTAGCAGGGACCTTAGAGGCCATCTAGTTTAAGTCTCTCATTTTGTAGGTGAGGAACTGAAACAGAGAAATTAAGTAACTTGCCTAAGGTCACAACGTCATAAGTGACATGTACGGGATGGGTTGCCTTGCATCTATGAGATGGACAAGCAGACAATGGCCAGGAGCTAGGATAGACACAAATTAAGAAAACCTGGAGCCCTTTCTAATGGGCAATGGCTTAGTAATAATAAGTAAACTGAATGGAACATAATTCTCAAATTAGCACCTCAGTTGAAGGGGAAGGCTGAGTCAGGGGAGGAGTCTGAAAAAAAAATGGACCACAAGAGATGGTAGCTTCTTTTTTTACAGGACAGCAGCTCATTAACCACAGTATAGGTGATTAAAAGAATTGGTGAAAGAGCCGTATTACCATAGTCTCCCTAGTAATATAGTCCAAGATATTAGATTGACTCTGAAAATGACTGAAGTTGAGGACCAGATGAAGGGAAGAAAAGCTCCTGGACTGTGAGGGGTAATGGGAAGCAGAGAACAACCATCTAGATGGAGAGTACATCTGCCAGTGAACAAAGGTTCTATCAGGAGGAAATCGGGAGTTCCGCAGTGCCAGGGATTTGAGCTGCATTTCCAAACATGTATCCTGGTCCCATGCTCTCTGCATGGGCATCTCTTCCCACAAATGTCCTGGTCAGATGTATTCTGCATGTGTGGATGTTCCATGCTTTATTACTAAGAAGAGATGCTCTTCTCAGTGACTGTATATGTGTCTGTGGGAGCATAAGTTCAAGGTTTATGGGAGAAATGTTATATGATGATTTTATTTACACTGTTATTTAATACAAAGACTTTGTTAGGAACTTTGTGTGTTCTGTGAATGACTGGTAAGATGAGGACTTGTGACCTATGGTTTGGTGAGGGTTCTGACCTACATAATAGTGGATAGAATGCTGGGCCTGGAGTTAAGAAGACCTGAATTCAAATCTGACCTTGGCCACTTATTAGTCACTCAATGTCTATTTGCCTCAGTTTCCTCAACTGCTAAATGGGGATAATAATAGCATTTACCTTGTAGAGTTGTTGTGAGGATCAAATGAGATAGTACCTGGTACTTAATAGATGCTATATAAATTAATTATCCTACAAAATACTAGAACCTGGGGTAGCTAACCCAATAGTATGTGTGTATGTGGGGGAAGAGTACCCTGTCACCTAGAGATAAGTTTTGTAAAAAAAAAATCTAAAATCTATCTATAAATCAATATCTATAAATAATGAATATATTTTGTTAATATGAAGATTCCCAAGGAAGAGGCAGATAGAGAGCTGGCTTTGGAGTTAGGAAGTGCTGGATCCAAATTCCTCCTTTTACATGTACAACATGTGTGACCATAAGCTAGGAACATAACTTCTCGATGCTCAGTGCAAATTCGATGAGACTATAAATTATAGGCATCTGCCAATATTTATTAAATAGAGGAAGTTTCCTTACCAGGAGTTCACCTACATTGACTAAATGCTAGATCTGTATCCCACTCCCCAAAAGTACAGATTTTGTCCCACATTAACAGAGAAAGCATATGTATGTGATATATACATATACATGTATCTGTGTCCATATATTTATTAAATGCAGTCTTTGAAACACACATTCACAAAAACAACATTTGGAGAATAGCTATAAAACATTTTTGGAAAACATCTTATCATGCTAAGTAACTACACTCTATAGAACTATTTCTAAATTATTCATTAATAGTAGTTCTGTTCTGCAGTAACTTCTAGTTTTCTGCCTCTTCAGCTTCTCTCTGAAGTCATAAATTTCTTTTTCCAGTTCTTGTATTCTCTTAATAACCATTTCCCCCCTTTATTTTGGACTGGTTTCTTTCACTGCAGATACCAAGTCACTTTTGAAAGAAAGCTGAAAGAATTTTCTTCTCTCTTCTTTGGAGGGTGCTATGAATTGCTTAAGCCTTGGCATAAAGAACTTGGAAATGAAGCCTTGTTAAGATTGTTTCTAAGGAACTCAGTACTTTCATCAGGACAAAAAGCCCAGATATTCATCACATTTGTCATTTCTTATGGCACAGTAATATTCTATTACGATCATGTATTACAATGGTTATCCATTTCCTAACTGATGGCCATCTACTTTGTTTCCAATCTTTGCTACTACAAAAAGTACTGCTAGAGGTATTTTGGTGTAAACAGAGCCTTTCTTCTTATCAATAAATTCCTTGGGATATAAGCCTAGTAGCAGAATCTCTGGGTCAAAGAATTTGAACATTTTAGTCACTATTTACACAATTTCAAATTGCTTTCCAAAAAGGTTGTATTAATTCACAGTTCTACCAGAAGCTAGTTGACACAGTGGACATAGGATTGGACCTGGAGTCAGGAAGACCTGAGTTCAAATATGACCTCAGACACTTAATATCTGTGTGACTTTAGGCAAGTCATGCTGCCTGCCTCAGTTTTACTCATCTATAAAATGGAGATGACAATAGCACCTACGTACTTCCCAGGGTTGTAGAATGAGGATCAAATGAGATATTTGTAAAATGCTTAGCACAGATTCTGACACATAATAAGTGCTATGTCAATGATAGCTGTTGTTATTATCATTTTCATCAACTGGAATTACTCCTTCCCCCCTAAAATTTCGGATTTTGCATAGGCCCTACTTCACATAGATTAAAGATGTTTTTTCCTAGTCACCTGTGAAAAAATTTATACTCCTCCTTCTCCTCCCAAGGTCTGTAGACCTTGTCTGTAGACAGGCCATGCCAGAGGAGACAGAGAGACCCTGGATTTCCCAAGAAGGGTATAAAGGGGATAATCCAGAAAGTGCCTGCTGTCATTCCCAGAGCAGGGAGGCCTGGGCAGAGATAAGGACAGATATTGTCCTCATTTTGTGCCTCTACTGGTGGCAAGTCCTTTGAGAAATCCTGAACAGTTTTACCCCACTTCAGCCAAAGTTGCCAATCCTAGCCTCCAGTGATGGCAGCTTTTTCTAGATATGAAATTTAAAACCCTGGAATTCTTCCTCTCGACAGCTGTTGTTGTACATGTAGAAGTTTGCTCAATCTGCTGAATTAACGAGGCATTTTCATGAAAAAGGCTGGAATCGAACTTTTCCTGTGCCCAGACTGTGACAGAAGCTCCTTTTCCTCTGATCACTTTGCTCTATATAGGAAATGTTGCATGCTGGTTAGAATGCATCCATCTCCTGCATCAACTCCCCTCACTCCTACTCCCTGTCTCCCTCCCATTCTAACTCATTTTTTCAAATGCACATTTTATTTTGGACCCAGCAAGTCTGAATCACTGAGTGATTGATCGAAAACTTCCATATGGTCAATAATAGATGTTAACTCTTCTTTTTCCTTACCATGGGTCAGACCTAAAGAATATAAGCTTTTTTTCTAGGGATGCTATGAATTACCTTCCTGAAGGGTTAGAAAAGCCCAGGACTTATCCACACCTACGAAATCAAAGGTATGTTCTATTAATATTAATATTAATAATAATGATGACAGCTAGCATGTTTTTAAGGTTTGGAAAGTGCTTTGCAAGTATTACCTTCACTTTAGTTTTTTGATCTTTTTACTTTTTGCCCAATGTTTTTCTGAAAATTCTCCATGTTAGAAATGTAATCACACTGAGAGATTTACTTGCCATACATACAATGGATAGGGAAGCCTTTAAGTTTAAAATGTGTGTGTGCCTGCATGCATGCATGTGTGTGTGTACATAATCGAGTTTTTATTTTTTGATGTTAACATAAGATTTACCTTCTATTCCATAAATTGTTAGATGTTGATTCTGAATTTGGATAGCACTTTAAAATGTCCTAGTCAATTTGTATAAATCCACTCCAAACATGGATGATTCTTCAATCCTGCACACAACCACAGGGTTCTGTCTGCTTGCTTTTACCCTATGACTTGTCAAAGGATCCTGGGATCATAGTTTTAGAACGTGGATGTTATTCTAGATCTACACTTTCATTTGTTAGATGATGAAACTGAGGCCCATAGTGGACAAATGCTTCTTGTCTATGGGCAGACAAGTAAAGTGGGAGAGCCAGAATTTGAAGCCAGGTCTTTTGGTTGCACATCTGCATTTTTTCTACTACTCCATGATCCATTTGCGGACAATGGAAGCATTGGGAGCTACTGTACATGACTAAAAGGGTTCTCTAAGACAAAGGCAAGTGAGAGCAAGAAAGCAAAATGGTGTATAAACAACTAAAGCCAAGCAGGAAGAAATTTTTATTTATTCAGTTCTAATTTTTGTTATTAAAAGGCACAACAGAAGTATTACCGGAACCATCTTGCAAACCTTCTTGCAGCCTTTACCAGTAGTAATTTCTGCACAGGTGATGTTTTCTTTTTTTTTGCATCTAGGAATAAGAATAATTCAGCAAGTAAAACATTGAAACCTACATTTATGAGTAAAGCACAAGAGTATCCCATAGTTGGGTAGGGAACCTTATCATCATGTTGACAGCACACATGGTGTAGTATCTAGAACACAGTATTAGGAGCAAGGGGTCCCAAAGTCTCCACACTATGTGACTAGCTCAGGGGTGGGGAACTTGTGACCTCGAGGCCATGTGTAGCCCTCTAGGTCCTCAAGTGTGGCCCTTTGAGTGAATCCAAACTTCACAGAATAAATTCCCTTAATAAAAAGATTTGTTCTATAAAACTTGGACTCAGTTTTATAAAACTATAAAACATTGACTCAGACCCACGTGGCCTTGAGGCCACAAGTTTCCCACCCCTGACTAGCTAGTTAACTGTGTAAATTTCCAGTTTCATTCTCTTCACTTATAAAATGACAACAGGGTTGAACAAGATAATTTCCAAAATTCCTTCCAATATAAGCCTACAATGGTTTATTTCAAGTATATATTTGCCATATTCTCTTCCAAATAGATGGATTTAGGAAAACAAAATGCTGATTAAGTCCACAAAATAAATTCGATCAGCCTAACAAGGTCATATTCATGATAGTTAGCATGAAAAGGATAAAACAAAGTCAAGCAAACAAAGGACGTAACAATCATCTTAATTCAGATAGTTCCTTATCCACAAGCTGAGTCCCAAAGCCCATTCCTACGAGACTCTCCTAACTGGTGGAGATCAATGCTCTGCATCTGTGTAAGGACCAGGGCAGAGGGGGCGAAAGTGGCAGAGAGGTGAACTTTGGACTCTTCAAGTCTCTCTCTTTAGTATTCTTCTAGCTCTTCTGCCGCTGCTTTCGGCACTTCTGCCTTCCAGCTTCCAAAGAGAAGACGGAAGATGCCAATCCCACTTTAGGTTGGAGAAGGAAAAGATTCTGGGAGGAATCATGAGAGGGACATGAGAAGTGCTGGCAGTCTCTATCGTATCTCTATCCACATTTTGCTGCACTTGAGACTTCGAGAAACTTCCCCCTTGAGTGAGATCTAGGACTCACTCTCCCTGTTAAGTTTAATTACCTTGCTCCCAATGGGAGAGCACCATCCCTCTGTATTGTTTGGTATATATTCTCCTATGTCTACCTTCTCTGAATTCTGTTTTGCTTTGATTTGGTCAAGTGGATTTCTTGGCTATTGATATGTGTGGTCATTGTGGAACTAGTCCTTGATGGGAAGGGAGTCAAGCCTTGGATACAAAGCTTGGGGTCCTCCTCATTTCTCCATAATGAAACAGTGATTAGAAGTGACCTTGAACTTGAAAACCACATTCTCCTAGATTAATAATATTTAAAGGAGTAGATGGATATAATTCTAGTCTAGCACCCTCTCTCTCTGAGGAGAGCAGAGCAGCCTAAATTCTGGCTCCATTATCTTTTTTCTCCTCTTTGTCAGGAATGAAAATCTCCCTTGGAGAACGGGGTGGGGCAAGAGAGAAGAGACTAGAGAGGTATATTCTGCCTATTTTTTTCAATTTTTAAAAAACATTTTTATTTAATGTTTTGAGTTCCAAATTCTATCCCTCCCTCGCTCCCCTCTCCCCTTCCTAAGATGGCAAGCAATAAGATATAGGTTATACATGTGCAATTACATAAAACATTTCCATGTTAATAATTCTGTGAGGACTTGAAAAAAAGATGAACGTGAAAAATAGTATGCTTCAGTCTGTATTCTATCAATATCCGTTATTTCTCTGGAGGAGTATAATATATTTCATCATTAGTCCTTTGGGATTGTCTTGGATCATTGTATTGCTGAGAATAACTAACATCCACAGTTATTCATTGAATGATATTGCTGTTACTGTGTACAATGTTCTCCTGGTTCTGTTCATATCATTATGCATCAGTTCATATGTCTTTCCAGGTTTTTCTGAAAACTTCCTGCTTGTCATTTCTTATAGCACAATATTACATTACTATCATATACCACAACTTGTTTAGCCATTCCCCAATTGATGGGCATCCCTTTGATTTCCAATTCTTACTCACCACAAAAAGAGCAGCTATAAATATTTTTGTACAAATAGGCCATTTTCCCTTTTTTTGGATGTCTTTGGAAAATAGACCTAGCAGAGATATTGCTGGATCAAAGGGCATGCACAGTTTCATAGCCCTTTGGGCATAGTTCCAAATTGTTTTCCAGAAAGATTGGGTAAGTTCACAACTCTACCAATAACACATTAGTGTCCCAGTTTTCCCACATCCCCTGCAACATCCAACATTTTCCTTTTTTGTCATATTAGCCTCTCTGGTAGGTGTGAGGTGATATTTCAGAGTTGTTTTAATTTGCATTTCTTTGATCAATTGTGATTTACAGCATTATATTGGCTTGACCTACCCATGAGCAATTAACATTTTGCCAGTTGTTTAGATCTGACTTAATTTTTATGAAAAGTGTTTTATAGTTGTGTTCATAAAGCTCTTGGGTTTATCTTGGCAGGTAAACTCCCAAGCATTTTATATTATCTACAGTTATTTTAAATGGAATTTCTCTCTATTTCTTGTTGCTGGACATTGTTGGTAACATATAGAAATGTTGATAATTTATGTGAGTTTATTTTGTATCCTGCAAAACTTTGCTAAAGTTGTTAATAATTTCAAGTAGTTTTTTAGTTGATTCTTTAAGATTTTCTAAGTATAACATCTTATTAGCTGCAAAGAGTGATAGTTTTGTTTCTTCATTGCATATTCTAATTCTTTTATTTTTCTTCTCTTATTGCTATAGCTAGTACAATACTAAATAATAGAGGGATGGTCTGCCTCCTTTTGAACCACCACACAATGACCCTTGCTACATGTAGGGGACAGCTCTTGTAACACCTATACTTGTTGGCAAAGTTCTAGGCTTCATGACACAAAGTAAGAGTGCAGATAAGCAGTCCTCCATAGAAGCTATATTTTATAGCGAACCTTATGGGAATGCTGTCTGTCAAACTGCTGGGATAGCTATTCTATAGAGCTTTCTCCATTTCATACGCTAACAATTACCTTATCTCAAATGACTTATCTTAATGTTATCTTAATGACATTGAAACTGAAAGTATTCTTTGATAGGGCCATGCTTTGAAAGAATAAGTTCTAAAATAGATCAGACTTTTCTTAAGATTGCTGCTGGGGCAGAGCTGAGATGGTGAAGTAGAAGGTGGAGAAGTACAACACAACTCCTTAAAAAGGATAAAGAAAATGCAGGCTTATTCAGGAAATCCAAGAAAAAAAATCACAATGAGTCACATTTCTAGCCCAGGTTAGCACAAGGGGATAAAGACCACTGTTTCCACTAAAAGAGGACCTAGGTTATGCATCATGGCAGCAACATGTTCCAGGAACCTACAGATGGTGCTTTGACCTCATGCTGTATGTGGAACAGATGTTGTTATCTGGCAGCTCTGTCATTGTCCATCCAGTTCTGTATCATGGACTCCAGTGTTCCTGGTTGATGTATGATTGCAGGACCTAGGCAGGCCCTTGGCTGAACAGCAAGTTCAGAAATAAATATCAGCTTTTTGATCTGTCTCTAGGAACATTACAAGATCTGAGTTCTAGATTTCAATCCACCCTGAAGCTTGTAATGAAATAAGCAGACAAAGCAGAAGAGTGAAGTTTTCCAACTGGTAGATAGTAGTCAAGTCCAGCCACAGTCTATTGGAACTCCAAACAGGGGTAACAGGTATGTTATACATGCCCAAACTTAGGTCAGGAACTCATAGAACTCAGACAAGGAGAACAGTGTTCATATGTTACCCTGAGTAAGACTGATTTGGGAGCTCTGAAAACTTACATATCTCTAGCCTGAGCTGTCCCTGAGATCATGGAATCTCAAAAGCACTCAAAAGACCCCAAGAAAGTAGCAAAAAGACCCAAAAGGATAAAATTTCAATGCAGACATTCTTCCCAAAAGTGCACACAGTTCAGAATTAATATAAATGTCTGAAACTGAGAAATAGGTTGGAAGACTGAGTAAATAAATAAAGAAACCCACCATAAAGATTTGTTATGGTGACAGGGATGCTCAATACACAAACCTTGAAAAAGAGAAGGACTCTAAAATATCTATAGAGATTCAAAGAAAAACAGCTTGGGCACAAGATCAACTAGAATTTCTGGAAGACATAAAACAAATTTTTTTTAAAAGAGCTAAAATTGGGGCAGCTAGGTGGTGCAGTGGATAGAGCATTGGGTCCTGAAGTCAAGAGGACCTGAGCTCAAATCTGACTTCAGACACTTACTAGCTGTGTGACCCCGAGCAAGTCACTTAACCCCAAGTGCCTCAAAAAAAGAGCTAAAATCATACTATTTTTTACTTTTTTTTCTTCTCTTTTTTCTTCAAGTTTTCTTGCACAAAATTACTAATATGGAAATGTTAATATGATTGCATGTGTATAACCTATATGAGGTTGATTACAGTCTTAGGAAAGGGGAAGGGGAGGGAAGGAAGAATAAAACTTGGAGCTCGAAATTTTTTAAAAAATGAATGTTAATTATTTTATGCGTCATTGGGGAAAAATAAAATATATTTTAAAATAAATAAGAAGAGCTAAAACAGTTTTAAAATTTAACAAAGAGTTCTAGAGAAAAACAGGAAAAGAAACGAGGGTTATGGAAGAAAAATTTAGAGAATTAACAAAGCATGAAACCTTACTCAAGAAACAAACTCTGAAAACTAGAATGTACGAACAAAATGAAGCTACCAATTCCATAAGACAGAAAGAAATATTAAAACAAAGTTAAAACAACAATAAACGAAAAAGAGGAAAATAAAAGGTATCTCAGAGCATAAATATCTGATAAGGAAAAAGACTGAGGAGAGCTAGTATAATAATCACTGGACTGCCAGAAAACTATGACCAAAAAAAAAAGAGCCTTGACATCTTTTTTCCAGAAATGATAAAAGAAAACTGACTCAGATCTCATAGAACCAGTGGGCTAAGTAGAAATAGAAAGAACCCAACAATCACTTTCTTGAAAGCATCCAAAAAATGAAAAGTCCTGCAAATACTGTAACCAATATCCAGAGCTTTAAGGTAAAAAAAAAAATCCTTTTAATAGTCAGAAAATAAAAAAATACAAAAAAGCCCTACTCGGTCACATCTAATCTAATCTAGCAGCTGCCTCTATAAAATAGCAAAAGTGAGTATAGTTCTACAGGGGGAAAAAAAGATCTTTAGTGAAATAGAGGGAAATTCTGTAAGCATTTGTAATGAAATAATTGCAGCTGCATAGGAAATTGGCTTTTCTTGACTATATAGATTTGTAACATAGTTTTCTTTCTATCTCAATGGGAGGAGTAGCTGTTGGGTAGAGTAGACAGGTCTTCATTTGTAAAATAAAATTAAAAAAAAAGAAGAGAGCTATTTACAATCATGATTTAAAATTCAGAATCACCAAGAAGAACAGCATTTAAATAAATTAACCCCACAATTCACATACACACTTGGTAGAATTTTAGAAACATTGTTGAACTTGGCTCTCTCTTCCTTTCTCCTAACAGATTTTAGCTTAGTCAAAGATTATCCCATAGAACCGAATGATAAATATGTTAATATCCCATGTGTTCCATGCTTTGAAAAATGTATATACATTTGCACACATTTCATGAAGATTAACTTTTTAGGAGTTCCACCTTAACTTACCGCTCACTTCATTCAAAGTGTGAATAGGTAAATGAAAAATATTAAGGCAAAAGGAGAATCTAAACTTCCTAATTTTCTCAAACATGATGAGGCAAAACTTGTAGAAAAACAAAAAAGTTAACTTGAAAATGGCAAATTGCAAATTGCCCAAACCAGGGGAAAAGGGAATTTTTCCTGGATGTCTGCTCTTGAAATTTTTTTAATACAAGAATAGATCTTTAACATTAAAACTTACTAAATTTACTATTTTCTTAAGTTTGCATCATTCTTCTACTCTATTGAGACATGTTGACTATGTCTTCATGAAAAAGAAAAGCATATGCCAGTTTACAATGAGAAGCTGGTAGTCTGAGGCCTGAGTTGTTTTTACTTTGGTTTGAAAATTCTATTGTATCTATTGAAATGTCTTTTAATAAAAGAATTTTAGAAATGTGAGAGTCATTCTACATTTGTAACTCTTCAAAAGCTTGCTCCTTTTATGGTAAGTGGTTTGAAACTCATTGACCTTATTCTTGGACAAGAACACTCATTTTTATTAACAATTTGAAGAAACATAAAGAATGTTCCTCAGAGTTGTTGATGACCAAAAACCAAAAGATCACTGACATGCTGTATGACAGAATCCTGAGTGAAAAACATCTCAACAAGCTAGAATGAGAGTTGGGTCAAGGGAACCTGTCTGGGATGAGTAAGATCACAGATGCGTTGAAAAGAAGGCTGAGATGGGAAACTTTTACAAATATATGGAAAATGTCATTGAAGAAAAGGAATATGTAATTTTTCTGTATAGCTCTAGAGATGCAACTAGGACCTGTGGGTAAAAGTTATTATAGTGAACACCTTGTTTTCTTATTTTGAACAGAAGTCTGCCAAAAGTTAGAGCCATTCAGCTTTAGAACAGGTCATATTATGCGGTAATGGGCATCCCATCAATGTCCATATTCTGGATAATTCTGTCAGTCAGAGGTTGCTGAGGAAAAGATTTTCATATTTAGCAGGAGGAAATAGTAGAAACCTTCAAAAGTCTCTTTCAATTCTATGATTCTACATAGCCTATTAACAAGGACAAGGGAACTCTAGAGTAGAATAGCAATTAAAGTCCCATGTTATCCCGGAATGAGGAGAAAAGAGCATTGGCCAAAAGTATATCAAAAGGAAGGATGTGCCCCCACTTCCTAACTCCTCTCAGGCAATGCTCTGTTTTCTGATGGTTTTATATGGATGTGGGCATAGTTCTACAAGTTTAAACTCATAAAATCCTTGTCTGTCATCTTAATATTTGGCTATAATATAGACCTATTCAATTTCTTCTTCCTTCTCTCTCCAAAGGAAAAGATAGATGAAGAGAGGAAAAGAAGAAAGAAGTGAAGAAAAGGAAAGAAAAGAAGAATGGGAATGAGGAGAGAAAAAACAAAAGGAAAAGGGGAAGGAGAAGGGGAAAAAAGTAATACTCCACTTTGGAAATAACTACTGCTGTAAGGTAAGGATTAATTCAATGTGTTCATCAGAGTGTGGCAGCCTAAAAGGCTTAGATCTTTATGTATTTATTAGTGTGATCAAGCTTGGATCTGAAGTGAGGAAAGAGAACTTTTAAAAAAATGCCTTCCCTAACACAATGCCAAGCACATAGTGGGCATTACAGGATTGAATTGAATTCACAATAAGAAAAAAAAAGTCATTCTCTCCATGCTACAAATTGATTCCATTTCATTCAGTGTGCTATTTCCTGTTTTGTTGGACCAAATGTTGCACTGAATCATTGACTCCACAAATACTGAAGTTGAAAGTAGAGGTGTGGGGTAAATCATGCTTCATTTCGTTATCTTGCCTTTTCTCCAGGGTCCCCTCAGCATGCCACGGGACATGAAGAATGATCATGGGACAGAACACACCACAGAAAGCAAGGGTCCTTGGGTGACCTTTGGACAGTATAACGTGGGATGGCGGAAGCAGAAGAAGCAATGAAGATCAAGGCATCTCACTGAAGTCAATCAGGCTGCTAATTAAGAGCAGTTGAGAAAACTATCACTGATAAGTGATCATTGATAGTGTTAGACCAAATGGGAAAAATTGCCAGCTTTCCCAACCCCATTGAGAATCTCCTGTAATTGGCAAGCAACACCTCACTTCCAGGTCTGCCTATTTATCTACACACATATAAGTGTATATATTCATGTATGCATGCATTATATATAATATAAGCGTATATATGTATCATATGTATTTATGTGAATGGTCTCTATGTGTGTTATATGCCTATATCCATAAATATATGGTGTATATGTATTGTGTTGTACATATGTATATAAAGTATATGTGTGTATTTTATATGTTGGCATATTTGCTATTTAGTTTTTAATGTGTAAGTTGCTTCCCTCCAATAGAATGCAAGCTCCTTGCGGGTAAGAACTATTTCATTTTTTGCCTTTATAACGCCAGTGACTAGTACAGTGTCATGCACAGAATAAGTGTTTAATAAATATTTATTGAACGAATAAATAAATAAATAAATAAAATGCCTTCAATATGTTTCACACCAGCTATTCTATTTTCCCTAGGTCATTAAAATTGTCAATGAATATGGATTTCCCCCATTGCTAGATACAAACTGGCTAAACATTTTAAATTTATTCTGTTGCTAGTTCTAATTGTTTCTGATGTCTCTCTTCTTAACCCTTCAGTGACTCTTGAGAAATCTGAGTATTTCTGACTCACCATGTTGGTTAAGGCTTACCCAAACTGGAAGATTCACGGGCCTCTCTCACTCCTCCAGATATGCTCACGGGTGGATCTTCTTTTTTTTCCAATTTTGGCTCTTTGTCCACCTTAATTGTGTTTTTCTTTTCATATGCTGATAATTTGGCTTCAGCTTCTGTTATCTGAAATTTGTCAAAAAATGTTCCTTCATTTTCCAATTATTTCATCTTATTTTTAAAATTCTTTTTACTTTCATAATTCATATTCCAGAGTAGATGATGTTATCCCTGCTTGGTGCATCTTTGCACTACTTGCTCATCAATGGATTTATTACAATTCATTCACTCATCATATAATTATTTACCTACAAGTTGCTTGTCAGCTTCTGTGGGACATATGAAAGTGAAAAGACATGGCTTCTGCCTTTAAGAAATGTATGAAATGAAATGGAAGAGATGTAGATGCACACATACAAATAAGAGAAAAAATGTAACTGTTCTATGAATTGTGCAACTCTATAATAAAAAGGGAAAATGAGGAGACTTGCTTCCAGCTAGGGAGATATATATGTTGGATATAGGGAATATATATTTAACGTCTCACAAAGGGGTTGAAGATGACTTGAAAGAAGGGCGAGACTTGTAGAGACAGAAATAAGAAAGCTAGCTTTCTAGGCAGAAAGAAGAGTATAAGCATGGGCATGGCAGTGGAATGGTGCAAAAGGCATTTGGAAAAAGTCACGTAAGGCAGAGTATTGCGCTATCAGGTTTGTAAAGCTGCTTTGTGAGGAGTAAACCTGGAAAGACCTATTTGGAGTCAGACAACAGAAGGCCCTGAGTGTAGACTGTTCAGTTAAGCAACAGGGATGCATTTCCAGTTTGTGAGCAGAGGACTGGGTATAATCTTAGTGGGCACAGAGACCTTGTTTACATAATGGCAGAACCACTGTCAGTAGTCTTTGAGAAATGCTGGAGAAATATCAGAAAGCCTGGATGTGAGAAGATGTCCCCATTTTCCAAAAAAGGAGGTAACTTTTTAAGAAGCAGCTTCTAGAAACTCTTTCATAAAATTCTAAAATACATGAAATTGATGGCTTGCAAATAAGTAGAAGAGGGAAGCCATAGTCACATGAGTTCTCTGAAGATATCACATCCAAAAAAAAAACCAAGATCATCTTGGTTTAAAATAATTAGCTTAAAAATAATTTCCTTTTTCCTCATTACTGTCATGTATGCCACCAACTTCCTGGTCCCTTACATTCACAGTTTTTAATTTTTTATTCTCAGTACCCCTCACACCTCTGACCTAGTTATTTCTAATTACTTTGTACCTTAGCAACTCTGTTCCCAAGCCATTCAACTAAGTTCACAATTTATTGTACGCAGACTGTTCTTTCCACTTCTGTGCTTTTGCCCGCTCCATTTCTCCCACCTAGAATGCTTTTCATTATGGCACCTACTTCTCAGCGTTGTTGTGAGGATCAGAAGAGATAATGATTGAAAAGTGCTCAGCATAGTGCTTGGCACATAGTGCTATATAAATGTTAGTTGTCATCATCATCATCATCATCATCATCATCATCATCACCACCACCACTACCACCACCACCATCATCATCATCATCATTCTTGCCATCTTTCTACCAATCCCAGTCCATCAAATCCTTCAAAACCAGACTTTAAAGACCTTATGTATCCTAAAAATACTTTCCAGAATATGATGATTATCATCTATTCTCCTTTCTTTCTGGACTTAAGAATTCAAATTGGAAACTAAATAAACTAGCTATGTGGCTTTTGGCATATTATAAGCTGAGTCATGCTGGGTATTCATGTCTATAAAATTAGCTGATGGTGCTGGGGAGTTGGAATAGATGATTCGAAGGTGACTTCCACCTTTTATGGCATCATTTCTATGTTGTTAAGTTTACTTTTCATGATCTAGGAAAGCAGCCCTCATAGGCAAAGTAGGGGTTGTAAAGATGGAAGAAGATTGTTTGGTCTTAAGAGAATGATTTGAAAGCATCATCCATTTCCCATGCAAGATCATCATGACAAATCTCTCTATATTTTTTCAATAGATGGGAATGAGTCACCTAGGGTCTTAACTTTGAAACACGCTTGTGAATCAATAGTGAATATACGTATTACTAACAGCACTTGAAAAGAATAACGTTATGATGCTATTTTAAAAAATTCTTCCCTAATACAGAATTCTTAGGAATAAAGAAAAGTGGCATTCGCTCTCTTCAAAAACATTCCTGTCTTTGGCTTCCCACCAACTGCAACCTATTCCTGAACTGGAAGCTTTGCTTTTATTCCTTTCCTATATCTCTTCTTCTTCTTCCTCCTCCTCTTTCTTCTTCCCCTCTTTCTTTTCCCCCATTTCCTCTTTCTTCTTCCCCATCCCTCACCCTCCTCTCCTCTTTTCCCCCTGTGTTCCTCTTTCTCCTTCTTTTCTCCTCCTCTTCCTTCTCCTTTTCTTCCTCCTCTCTTCCTATTCTTCCTAGTTGTTTGTATCCCACAGCATCCAGGAGAGCACAGACAAACAGGTCCACTATGAATCACTGTGGAATAGAAATGGGAAAATTGCCCAAGAATTGAACTGTCCTCACCATGGCATATGCTGTTTTGAGGAACTCGGCATCTTTCTGGACTTTCCTTCTCAGAGCACTTTTTATTATTCGTTCTCTTTTTTGGAATTCAATTTCTCTGGAAAAGAAAAACCAACAGCATGTGTTATAAAGTAGGGAGAGTGCTGACTTGAGAGTCATGAGTCTTTGGTTCTAACATATTGGATTACATTAATTGCTACCTGTATAATATCCATATTAACTTATTAATGATTTGTTTGTTATCTCCTTTAATATTTTATCCATTCATTTCTATAGCTACATCCTTTCCCTTTTATTCCAAGTGCATGTGTTTCTACACACACTTTTATTCTGGTTCTACTTTCCCCGCTGCTCACATTGATTTGAAGAAATGTTTCTAGATTTCTTTTTATTCTTTATGCTGACTGATTTTAGTTTCTGGTATTACTCCTTTCTGTTGCTAATCTAGAACTTATTCAGACATTTCTTTACTTGTCAGGCATTTCGTGCATCTCAAGGTTTTTGGAATAATATAATACTACTATAAATATATTTGAACATGTACTACTTACTTTTCCTCCATTTAGTATATTCCCAATAAAGGTATGTCAGGGACATAGGGTGGTACACTCTAATTTTTGTAACCTGACCAGGATATTGCTACGTTGCACTCTAAAGACATTCTACTGTTTTGAAATCCTACTTATAGTAGATGATATAGTGTACCTGCTTCTCCAGAGTGATGCCAGAATTGAAACTTCATTATTTACAGTTTCCTTTTCAGTAATTCTGGTAGTTTTACCTCTTTCCTTTAGAAAGAAATAATTTTTAGAAAGAGATAATTAAAATATAATTCTAAAAGAAATACAAGCTAAACTTTCTTAAAAACTACTAATCTGAGACTACTCTCCACTTATGTTTTGAATATCAGATAGGAAAGATCTCTGAAGGAGATAACAGCCATTTCTTCAATACCCCTCCTTTCCAAGACAAAACCTGTGAAAGTACAATATGTACTGCGACTTTGCTTCCAAAGATTTTGCTACAGTCCAAGCCAGAAAGAATCATCAGTTTTAAGTCTTTCAAGCTACAAACATTGTAGAGGGTAAAGAGGTTACTTCTACAAAGAAGCCAAAGCCACATTAGTTCAAATTTGCAAGCACAGAAAGGAAATCCTACTGATATGTCAGCAGGAACTTTTAATCTCTGTAACCCAAAGTAAGTAATTTTTCAAAATTTAAGGAGCAAGTATGGGACAAAGTGAGATTTGGGAAGAGAGTGCCTCAACTCCTTTGTAGAGGTGGATGGCATATAGATGTGGAACATTGCATTTTCAGACTTTTTTCAGTATATTGATTGGTTTTGCTGATTTTTTCCTTTTCTTCCTCATTTTTATTATTTAAAACTATTATTTCTTATAAGGTATGGGTCATTGCTGGGAAGAGGAAAGAGATGTTGGGAGAAATTGTGATGATTTTATAAAACAAAAGATATCAATAAAAAAATAAGAATTTTTTTAATTGAGGTGATATCAGTAGTCTGGGCAAGAGATTAATATAACCCCGAACTAGGGTAGTAGTGGTTCATGTGAGAAGAAAGAAAGGAGTAGATGCCAGAGATGTTACAGAGGCAGAAGTGGCAAGATTATTTAACTGATATGATACAGGGAATGAGGGAGAGTGAAGATTTGGAGATGACTCTTAGAGAATAGATGAGTAACTGGAAAGAAATCAGTGTCCTCAATAGAAATAGGAAAGTTTAGTGGAGTGATAGCTTTTGAGGGAAGATGATGACTTCCACTTTGTACATATTGATTACATGAGATACTTAATGAATGCATGTTGACTGAATGGGTCTGAAACTCAGGAGACAGATTCTTCCTGGACCTATAGATTTTGGTGTCTTCTTTGAAATTATCAGATAGAAATTATCATTCCACCAAATGGAGCTAATAAGATCACCAAGAAAGAAGGTGTAGGGTGAGGGAAAAAAGATTATGTGAGGCAGAATGCGAGAGGACACTCAGATTAAATGAGTGGGAGACAGTGATCCAGGAAAGAGGATTGAGATATTGTCAATCAATAGGAGAAGCATCAGGAGAGAACAGAGTAATGAAAGATGAGAAAGGAATCTAATACGTGGAAAGGAAGATCCACAGTCTAAAACGAGGTAGAAAGGTAAAGAACTATGAAGACTGAGAAAAGGCTGTCAGATTTAGCAATCATAAGATTGTTGGAAAGCAAAGGGTCAAGAATATCAGGGAAAAAATGAAAAAAGAATTAGAAATTAAAGGGGCCCACCATTATTATATCTCAAACTGTATCATAAGGCATTCATCATCAAAATTATTTGATAGTGGTTAAAGAAAAAAAGAAAGGCAGATCAGTGGAACAGACTGGATAGTCAAGACCTGAGAAACAAATGAAACCAGAAGTCCAGTATCCAATGAACCTAAGAACATGAATGAACAGGGAAAGGAGTCCTTGTTTTAGAAAAATTGTAGGGGAAATAGCAAAGCAGTTAGGCAATAATTAGGTTTAGAATAGCATCATACACTGTTTAATAATAAGCTCCAGTGGTATAAACAGCCTTAAGATAAAACGGAATATGTAACATCATGAAAAACAGAAGTTTCTTTCAATGATAAGAGACATTTGCAATGAAACAAGGGATAGATGTCATTCTAAAAGAAAAAGACAATTTTAACTATATTACATGAAAAACTTTCGTATGAGCAGAATCAAACAACTTATAACGAGAAGAAACTCTAAGGTGGAATAATCTTTTGCATTTCACTTCTTGGTTAAAGGTCTGCTTTTCAAGATATAAAAAGAATTCATACAAATCACTAAGACTTTAGTCTTTTAAAGTCATCTCTGCCTTATAGGTAAGTCATTCAATATAAGCAAATTTTTTCCAAAGAACTACTAAATCTATCAACAACCTCATGAAACGAGTGATCCACATCATGAATAGGAAGGAAAATAAATTAAACCAACTACTTTTTCACTTAACATCAAGTTGGCAAAAATGATAAGATATGGGAATAAACATGTTGGAGGAGCTGTGTAAGAAGATAGGTTAACTGTTAATATATTGTTGGAGGACCCAAAATGAATCCAAAAATCCTGGAAAAAAATTTGGAATTATATAAGAAAGATCATAAAAATGTCCATGCTCTTTCAATCATTAACTACACTAGGAGAATTGTGTACCCCAAGGAGGTCAAAGACAAAAGAAAAAAAAGTTTCTGTACATACAGTCACATTTTTTCTGGCTGAAAACAAAGTAGGTACCTACCCATTGAATGGAGATTGGCTAAACAAATAGTGGTTTATTAACATAATGTGATATTATGTTTAGGCAGTGAAGAAACACTTGTTAGCCAATTTGTTATGTACCAGGAACAGTGATGAGGAATGGTGAGGACACAATGAAAGGCAAAAACATGGTTCCTTTCCCTCAAGGAAATTATGTTTTCAATTGGAAAACAACATATAAAAAATTGTACATAACAGTTCTATAGAGTATAAGTGGAAAATAACCTCATATGAAAGGCATTAGCCAAAGGTAGCCATAGTTGGACAAGGGCGTGGAAGGAACACTTCCAAAGAACTACTTCAGAAGGTAGTATTTGAGCTGAATCTCAGAGAAAGTCAGGAAAAGCCAGGAAGTAGAGGGGAGGATAGAAAACATTCCAGAAGGGTATGTATTTGCGTGTGTGTGTGTGTGTGTGTGTGTGTGTGTGTGAATAAGGCGGCACAGTTAGGAAATGGGAGTGTGGTGTATGAGGAAGAGCAAGAAACCCAGTGTCTCATTCGATTTTAGAGTACATGATGAGGAATAATACATAAAAAGACTGGAAGGGCTGGAAGGGGACCACATCTTGCAGGACCTTAAAAGCTAAACACATGATTTTATATTTGATCCAAGAGCCTCTAGACTTTGTTAGAGCAGAAATATAGTCAATCTTTGGTAGGATGGGTTGGAATGGAGAGAAATTTGAGTTAAGGCTATAGTCTAAGGATGAGATGAAGAGCACCTGTACCAAAGTGATGACTGATAGAGAAAAGGGACATATAAGAAAGATGTAGTGAAGGTAGAAATGGCAAGGCTTGGCAAGACATTGGATATTCAGGGTGATGATAATTGAACTCATGGGAACTAATGTGATCACCAAGAAAGCTATTATAGAGGGAAGAGAGAGAATAGGACAGACTTTTGAGGGACATACCTGAAGTAAGTGGTAACAACTTTGATATAAATTCCTAAAAAGAGACAGATGGAGTGGTCAGACAGGGAAGAGAAGAAACAGATGAGAACAGTGTCACAAAACCTACGGAGGAAAGACTATCCAAGAGAAGATAATGATTGATGGTGTCAAAGGTTGCAGAGAGATCAAGTGGAATAAGAGATTTGAGACAAGGTCATTAGATTTTAAATATAAAGAAATCAGTGTTAACCTGAGAGTGCTATTTCAGTGCTGTAGAAAGTAATAGATTCGAAGAACTCAGAGAAACTTGGATAAACTTTTATGAACTGATGCAGAATGAAATAAAAATAACAAAGAGAATATTATAAATAACTAAAATTAATATAAATGAAAACACTGAAAGGCTGCCATTCTCTTACTAGTTACATTGAAAAATCCTAGCCCCCAGGAAAACAGAAAATGAAACATAGTTCTCTCCCCTTGGTAGACTGCCTACAAGCAACAGATGCATAACGTTGCATATTCTGTCAGATGCAGTTATGTAGGCAGGCTTTGCTGAACTGTTTGTTTATTTAATTATGTATGTATTTATACATCTTTTACTCTAGGGAACTGCTCAATGGTGATTGCATGGGTGTAAATCTGGAACAGACTAGACTGCAAAAACAAAATGCATCAATATAATTTTCTAAAACAAACAAACCAACCCAATGTGATGAGTTTCAAGTTACTAGCATGTTTCAGACTGTTGAACCTAGGAAGAGAGATTTGTTTTATAAATAATAGTCACTTTTAATAATGTGGAATAGTGGAACAAATTGAGCTTTTATGTCCTTTGTAGGTATTTCATTTAATACCTGGTTTTTGGTTGAATTGAGAAGACCTCTTTTTCTTTCTTCCTCCTTCATTATATGTTTGATTAATGGCTTCATGTTTCCAGGTGACTCTCGTCCAATTTGAATCCTAGTCACATAATAGCCCCATTAAGTTTCATTTCCATAGAATAGTAATAGGAACAAATTAGAATAGGCAAATATGTGAACTTTCAGCTTTCCCAAACTCTCTTTAGACTACATAGTATTTAATTACCTAGAGAATATTAATTCATCACTAAAAATAAGTCAATAAAGTTGACTTATAAAAAAAGCTCAAACCGTAAAGTTAGCTATAAAGGTCTCCATTTATGCTGTGGAGATGTGACTGGGCACTCTGACCAAAGTATACAAATGGACCCTAAAAATCTCATTGTTTGTTAGACAAAATGAGGTCACTCACATCTAACAGCAAAAACCAAAAAGCTGGGGAGAGAAATGCTATTCAGCTATCTTTCTTTTCTCTCACTTCTGCTGTTTCACACAACTTGAATGAAATTTCCAATACAGAAAATAAAACAGCAATTTTTGCATCACAATGAATGTAGGAAAATGCATTTACCAGACACTATCTCCCATTTTTTTAAAAGCAGAGTCAATTTGGGCTTTAGTTAATCCTACTAGATTGGTGCCATTGACATTAATGATCTGGTCGAGTACTTGGAACCTGAAAAATACAAAGACGACCATCCACATTATTAGTAAAACATTTTCAGAGAATACTACTTCTAGACCCAGAATTTCAGGAGTGTGAATACAACCCCTTTACAAACATAAAACACAATCTCTGGACAAATTGCTAGTAGGTTCTGAGGTTCTCAAGTTCAAGCTGGTCAAATTCATCACCCTTCAACCAACTTGGGATCATCTTCCCTGAACTTATTTAGATTATTTAAAGTATAATGTGCATGAAATAAAGCACTGGCTCAGTGATCTCAGATTCTTTCCAAGTTGGTAGGAAATTTCAGGTGCTTACCCTCTTCTGGTATTGCTTTTCAGAACCCAGAATCATCTCCCTTTCACCAAGGGGCATCAGAAATGGACTTTAGTGAAGAGTGTTCAACTGTGAGAAAGATATGCTGAGGAATCCATACACACAAATACCCCAAAGAAATATGGATATTTTTTCCATTTCATCTTTATTGCATTGCATGTCATGTAAATCAAAATGCAAATAGTCTAACCAGAAGCTGGGATCAATTATTCCACTGAAGCTTCAAGTCCAATATAAAATATTTGGGGCCTAGATTAGAAGAGAGGTGTTTTAGAAAGAATCTGTCAATTGACAAGCAAGTAGAAGGCACTTCTGGTGACACTGAACAGGGTAATGAATGTCTTAAGACCAAGAAAAATAGAACTATACTGGACCTGGGATGAGAGTATCTTAGCCATGTATCAGTCATGTCCTGCTTAAGCACAATTGGAGGAGACAGGAGGGGAATTCTTAACAGGACAGGAATAAGGATCATGCAGAAATGATTCTGTATGTTGAGGTGAACTATGATCAAGAAGCTTTTTGACTTAGACTTGGAAGAAAACACTGATATTTTCCTTTAATTTAATATATTGAAATTTAGAAGTTTCATTTGGAAAAATTTCTGTGAGAAAAAGAGAGCTCAGAATTTGACTTTAGAGTTCAAATGTGCACCAGGAATATGGACACATACTATATTCTTTCACAGCATGTGGCATATTCATATGGGCCTGATTTCTATGAACACTTGGCAACATGTTGGAATTTCTTAAGGTGGCCTTTTCTCAAGTAATTGCTTATGAATTATTTCTTGGCACTACTTTGTAGGTACAAATAAACACTATGTCCAGGAAGCCTTACCTTGAAGTAGGAATTGATTTCTATCCCCATCAAACTCTAACTATCTGCTCACACTGATTTCCCAGGAGATAGATATTCTACCTTCTTAACTAATTCAAAAGACTGGGAAACTGTGTGTGTATGTTTCAGGTAGGTTCTCTGAAGCCCTTGAAGGCCTTCCAAATGAAGTGGAAGGGCTGGGATGATGTAGAAGCCTTTGCTGTTTTTGCTATAGGGTCTGTTCGGTTTTGATGCTTGTTTTGTGTAGGAATAATGGAATATGAAGATCTTCCCTGCGCATTAATAGGCCTATGTGACTGTATGTGTTCCCTTTTTCTCCTTGGAACAGGGGCTGTGTTCCCAGGTTTGGGGGTACACAGGTGTGAATCACGGATGTTTTGCTCCTTTGAACTCTGGCCCAGTGCAGTCACATAAAGCCAGCTAGGCACATAGGCTCTCATGCTTTTCCTCACTGAGCCAATCGGGTACCAAGTCTTTATTTGAAAACTATATATATCCTGGAAGATTGATATCGCCAGCATAGGAAAACTCGTACACTTGGTTTAAAACCTTTTTGATTTCCTGGATTAGGGACTCTAAGCAGCTGTTGCCAATGAGCCTCTGGCCGTGAACAAGAACTGAGATGGCGGTGCTCTCTGGTCTAGTGTTGTGTGCAGATATTTCTGTTGCTCTGTTTTGCTCTGCTTTTCTGTATTTCTATAGTGATGTTTCGTCTTGTCCGAGTATACAGAATAAATGTAGTGCTGGTTTAGTTTTGAGTGAAGAGTGCTTATACTTTGCAATTCGATCCTTAAAATATATATACACATTCATAGCTCATATTGCATTGGTGATACATTTGGTCAAGGAAATATTGTTAGAGATGACTTTGGGAAGAAGACTTTGTAGAGACATTTCCATGGCCTTTAATTTTTTTTTCTTTTTTTTTGCCTAGGACCTGTGCATACTTACTAAAATGGTCCAGTTCAAAACATTCCCAAGTTCCCCTTACAAAGCTAAGTCATATAGAGTTATGAGGTCAGTTTCAAGCTTACTTTCCAGATTTATGTGCTGCTCCTCCTCTGACAATTTCCATGATAAAGACAAATGGTTGCCTCTTATCTTTGTCTGCTGGGTCATAGAAGAGACGAATAAGGATTCCAAGTCCCCTTTCATCTAGAAGCACAAAACTTCATGTGATGTCTCAAAGTATTTAAAGCAATGCTAAGATTTCAAGACACATTCAGATCAACCAAGTGGAAATTTCCCAGCTTGTGAAGAGTTTGAGTTCTATAACTTCATTGGGAGTTAGTAATTTGTAACTTAGAATATACTTTTCTCACAGCATTAAACTCAATCCCACAAACCTTTATTAGAAACTTGTACTCCACCCTGGGGCTCAAAAGAGTGCAAGGGTGAATCAAGATCTGGAGCTGGGCTTATGGGGTCTACAATCTATTAGAAACAGTATTATCCACAATGGCTTCCAGGCTGGTCTACTGAAATCTGTTTAACGGGAATTGTGGCTGATCTAAAGTATGCAGAATAGTCTTAATCAATGAGTTCCTAGGGCAAGGAAAAGTTCAAAAGGAGAGCTTTGATTTTGGTCCCAGTCTGCAGGAGGCGGCTACAGTTCCTGTATCCCTTTTGGGGAAGGGTTCTACTGGGCAGGGGAATGAGATGGCCACTGGATGTTTCTGTGCAGGGAGTATGGAGGAAATACCCAGGTTGCGGACTCTTTTTTGATTGCATTATTTATTAACTGTGAGGTTAAATGACTTGACCAGGGTCACAAATGTGGTAAATATCAGGTGGGGAACTTGAATCCAGATCTGGAGGCCTGCTCCTTATCCATTACACCATGGCTAACTCCTCTCATGTAAAATAAAAATTTATAAAAATAAATTTCATAACTCACCTTTTTCAATTTGAAAAGAAAATAAATCCAGTGTATTGACTCTTTGCATTGTTTGCTTCCTCCTGATTAAGTATTGTTGCACAGGGCAATCCCAGACCTTGCTTGAATGGGAAATCGAAACATTTTTTAAAAGACAAGGTCAACTATATTTATGTCATAGGTAAAATTATGAACATTCATGAATCCTACTTAGGAAAAATTCTCAGTTTCATGATCAAGAATTCATTGGAAAAAATGTCAGTGGAGATTCTGCCCTCCTCTCTCCAAGAGTAATTCTTACTTTCTGAATATACCTCGTATATCCAAATAGACTTTCCAACTCTTTGGCCCATCCATTACATATACACACCAGACTCTTAAGTACTCTTCCACTTATCACCACTCTCCCTTTTTCAAATTGTGCCTGGAAATAACCTTCCAATTAATTGCCACAGATAGGTACTGATTCACTCCTATCTGCCTGTGAAATTGGAGGTGGAAAACTACTCAGCCTCACCTGAACAAGGTCTCATTACTTCCAATGAAATACCTATTCTCCTTTCAGTTTTCCCCAGCTGTCCTGATGAACTGAAAGAATTGTGAGGGCCAGGAGAACTTGATTGAACAATACCACAAGTTCTGGGGAGCAAGCAGCCTTTCCCTGGACCATCATGGACACTCCTGGAGATTATCACAACCTAAGCTCACAGACATTCATCTGAGCCTGTAGGTTTTGTTAGTGATCTTAATCAGGATTTTCTTGGCTTTTGCTGACTGAAGTTCCGTTGGTATCTCTGTGAGATAGTGAGGGGAGAAGGTGGGGCGGGGGCGGTCTGAGACTTGGACAGCGTCTAGGCACATACCTCTGGATGCCTGAGGGCAGATGCCCAGGGCCAGTCTGATGGGAGTCTCCTTTCGGGAACTCTGTCTGGTAGCCAAAGCAGAGAAGACAGATGGACATTCCCTGGTAGCCAGGGCAGTGAGAGAGCAGAGACCGATGGATACTTCCTACCTCTGCCTCAGCAGCATGGTAGGGCGTGGTGGTAGGGCATGGTTACAGGGCGTGGTGGGACGTCATAATCGAGCATGGTAGGGCGGGGTTTGAGGGAGGGTCTGGAGGAGAAGGGGGAGGCAAGTGGCTGGCTACCTCACCACCTAGGGCTCTTCCCAGGGGGCTGCTTTCAGCTTCAACTAATTTTCTTTCTATTATCTAAATTCTGCCTTCCAGTTCACAAGCAGGTTTGTTCACGTCATTGTACCAAATCTCCTAAGCCTCCTTCTTCGTTTTTATACTTCTTGGTTCTCCTCTTCCTCCTAATCATTATGACTGTCTTTTTCTTCCAGGCTTCATGTCTCTCCTGTTCACCTAAGATCTTCCTTTCATCTCCGTCTCTTTTCTTTATTCTTTTGTTCTGCTTCCCTCTGCTTTTCCTATCCCTCAGATCCTACTTCATGAATCCTAGTCTTTTTTTCTCCTGTTTTTCCCCATTAACATGGGACAACTCATTCTGCTTCCTCTCCTCTTGGATTTCTGATTCTCCTCGAGACTATTCACTTCTAAGTACTCCAGGCCAAATGCAAACTCTGCCCTGCTTCACGACTCCAAAATCATCCAGTCACCCTCATAGTGTCCTATCTTTGAACACAAATCCAACAGCTCCTTTGTTTTCATTCTTCTGCTATTCCATGGGATAGCAGAAGCTATCACCCCTCTTCCCACTCTCCTCAGCCCCTGTGCCCTAAATTGCAGGGTATGTGATCAAACTCTCAACAAAGAAAAAGGAACGCACAAAGAGCCTGACAACAAAGTAAAATAAATGGTCAGTAAGTAAAGCAAGCACATTCCTAGTGTCCCAAAATGTCTCAAAGTTCCAGTGAAATAGAGATTGATCAGACACCAAAATTCGAATTCTCCAAACCACCACTCACCAAAAGCACTAGAAATCAAACCATCCTATTTGCCAGTCACCCACATGAAACACACCATAAAGGAAATTCTACTCCTAAGTGATGCCTCCTAGCAACAATGCCTTCTCTGCTACCATGGAAATAAAGAATAACATAAATACTTTATGATGCAGTCAGCCCCAGCAGAAAGAGCAGCAATGGCAATAAAATGTAGTGACCTCTGACTCTTCAGCTCAGTGAGGGGAAAGGCCATGAGTTGAAGCAAGCTCTATTGATCCTCCAAGGATGCCAAGAACATTATTCAACAGTCACAAACTGAGGCTATGTATGCTATCATTCTGTCCTTGGCATTAAGGCTTGATCTTACTTCAGTTACCTGATATTTTCCATTCTGTAGCTGCCTAATACCCCTATAGCCTTAAGTGTCCACATATTACATTTGTTCTAGCTCTCTCATTGACTGCCTTTGTACACAAAGCTCTTCCCCTTCTTCATCTGGTCCCCTTTATCTCAGTTTGCACTTATCCTGCTTCATTAGATGAGATAATCCCATTTGGGTTCGTAGTCTCTTCGCCAATATTCTTTAACTATTGTCATTCTTCCTTGATAATAACTACTATGCCTATATCCTTTATAATTAACAGTTACAAGAGAAATAGAGTAACTTCAGTTAAAGAGTAGGTAAGTCACAAATGAAGAAGGAATCTAATCTGTATACAACAGTCAGTATATGGGGCTCTTGAGGCCCCTGGAGGTTCAGTGATGGCTTGTGCAAGTGATTATCTACAAAGAGAAGTTGACTGACCTGTTTATAATGAGGGCACCCTGCCAATTCACTCTCAAAGTAGAGAAGGGACAATTTTGATGAGGGGATGTTGCTGAGGGATAGAAATGAAAGAATCAATGAGCATGAAAGATACATACACTAAGAACAGAACTTGTGCTATGCAACACCTCCCCCCCGCCAAAAAAAATCCCAACCCTTTCAAGTCCGATGACCTAGCTTAGATTTGGTGTCCAGATGAATATTGATAATGTAGGAAAGCTTCAGGAATTGAAGAAAGATTCTAAGCACCCTGAAAGAAGGAACCCCTAGGGAACTTTGCATTTCTGTGGTCAACTCTGTGGTCAACATGCCTTAATGGGGCTCCCTCATTGACTACAAATATGGATGGAATTTGCTTAACATGTTGCCTCCAAACTGTAGTAGTAAGGGAAAAAAAGCAGAGCAAGAAGGCAGCCAGTGAGGAAAGCCTTGTTACTGCCTTCCCACCTGCATCTGCTCCCCTCCTTTAATTGCCTCCCCATATGCCAACCTCTTAGAGGTTATCTACAGGCCCTTGGAGAGACAAGAACAACTGTACACTTTGTTAAGGGTTGTTCCATTTATGGGGAGGAGTGTAGGAGGAGGGTAAAGTTTTTTGCAAGTGGTCCTAACAATTGGGGAACCTCAGATTCCAGTTGTAGACAAAAATAAATCCCAAAGATGCAAATTCACACAGACATATGTCATTTCAACATCTTCAACTCAGTGGAAATCTACTCTCTAAAAACCTAGAAAGAAGGTGTGTGCGGCATATTAGGAAGCTTATGAATTGCCTCTTGTTCTAGCATTTCAAGTTAATATCCCCTTTGGCGTTAGGTGTCTACACTTTTTGATGGAATGATAGTTTGTAATTTTGTTGTAATGAATCCATGATGAAGTACCACATTGTAATGGGTAAAAAAATGGATATTTATGCTATTTTGTGTAATACCTATCAGTTTAAAGGTGAGGAAACTGGATGTCCTAGAGAAAGGGGGGGGTCTCTTACATGTTTCCCTCCCAGCATAATGAGTCACTTTCTTGGTGGGGAATTAGGTTAGTGTGACTTTACTTTGAAGCTCTCTGTTGGGGGAAAAAGTGTTCTGGATTTAAGGCAAGTCTCAGAACTGCCACTTATCACCTTGGAGAGCTTAATTCACCACTCTTAAAATTAATTTTAAAATAGGGGGTGGGGGTGGAACAGTAGTAATTGAGGACTCCATGCCCATTCCACTTAACCCTTTGCCTTTCAAACCCAAAATTGTGGGATTCAAACCCGCAACAAGGAGAAATGCATCCACAAAGAGTTTGACACCTGACAAATGAATGACCAGAAGTAAGTAGCCAGTAAGAAAAGCAACACACAGCCAGTGTGCCAAAAGTCTGTAAGATTCATTAGATAAAGGGAGGACTGACCACATACCAAAACTCTAATTGTCTAACCACCACTCATCAAAGGCACTACAAATCAAATCACCCTACATGCCAATCCACCCAAAAGAAACACAACACAAGGACAATCTTACTCCTCAGGATCATGGATGCCTCCTAACAACCATGCCTACTTTGCTACCTAATGAAGGAATGAGTGGAAATCTGCAGATTTTATCACTGAAAAGCTTAATTTTGGTTTTATATTTTAATAGAAATATGTATATAGTTTGAGAGTCAGCTAGGCGGCATAGTGGATAGAGCACAGGCCCTGGAGTCAGGAGGATCTTAGTTCAAATCGAGCCTCAGATTAGCTGTGTGATCCTGGGTGGGTCTCTTACCCCCAATTGCCTCCAAAAAAGAAAAGAAATAGTTTGGGATATTCTGTCAGGTCTGTAAATTTTCTTACATAGCTCGCTTTGGAGGTCACTGATTCAAGGAAATGGATCTGGGCATCGAGAAGTTCAATTACTGGCCAGGATTCCTGTATGTCAGATATAGGATGTGAATCCAAGCCTTCCAAGTCCAAGGACAGCCCTCAGTCCACTACCTCAGCCTTTCTCTTGTTTTACAATTTATATACCAGCAACAGCACAGCTCTCTCACCAGATCTCTTATATACCCACATTCACCACTGTGTCCCCTGCAAAGAAAAGAGTATATGCCTTAGGGTCTAGCTGCTTTTTACTGTTCAGCTCCCAACCTTCTTAGTTAAGGGGCCATCTTGAGGGTTGCCTGCATCTCAGTCCCCTTTTTACTGAGCCATAACATACAATTGCTGTGAAACTTTGTCTTCAGTCTTCTCATCCAAATATCATAACCAATGGCTGTGAATTTTTAGATATATGCTCTGGCAGGCTTCAAAGATGAGCTTCTCAGCTAATGAAAAGGAAACTCTTCCCCTCAGGCAGGCTAGCCTTCAGAAGCACCGAGGCCAGGGCTGAGTTCAGGGCTGCCTTTTGAATTCTCCTTAGAATTCTTTTCTCAATGGCTTCTCTGTACTTTGTTTACTGGACTAAACAGCTCTTCTCTCAACTGTCTTCTGTGAGGTTTGTCCTTTGCATAGTCACCAAACTTATGGCAAGAAACACATCTCCATTCTTAGATCAAATTGCCTAGCTGAAGTAAATCTCCCCAGGACTGTTCTGTTTCCTCAACAGAAAAAGAAACTGAGATACACTTTTTAAGGAAACAGTTTTTACCTTACCTAGGTGCCTATGCAAAGTAGCAAGAACTGCTTTTCCAGTTAGGATGGCAATAGGGTTGGGAAAGGTGGTAGAGGAGCCCAGTTCCCCCATGTGTATTTCAGAAAAGATGTAAAATGGAACCCAATAAAGCTCAAGAAGACCAAAGGAGAGACCACAGTAAGGTCCTCCATGGATTCCCAAAATACAGAGAAATCAGTTTGAGCTTCAGTAAAAGGCGTGACGGAGGGAAAAGGTGAGAGAGTTCAGAAGAAAATTCGGAACTCAAAATTTGTTTTAAATGAATGTTAAAAAATTGTCTTTACATGTAATTAAGAAAAAATAAAACATTATTTAAAAAATAAGTAATTAAAAAAAAATAAAAGGCCTGAGGCCTATGTGCCCTCTGAATAGGGATGTGCTAGGAACACCTGAATACACACAGTTATCACAGGACCTCAAGCCTGTGGATGTTCTACACTGGGCTGCTCAGAGGGGTGTGGACCCCACCGATATCTCATGGATTTCAAACAGTGCTCATGCTCTTTGCAGGGACATGCCAAGGAAGGTAGAAGCCAGTTCTACCTTGGCCTGCCTCCAGTGGGAGTTCTGAACAAAGACAGTCCCCATGGATCATCACACAGTTGACAGGGTGGAACAAAATCTACCTAAGAACTCAGAAGGAATCAGCTTAATCATTTGACATATCTACTAGATGGGGCAAACTTTTAGTAAGCCTAAAACCACTATAATCACTTAAATCTGTGTAGGGCCTCCCAAAGAAATAGCAAGAGATAGAACCGAAATTCTGCAAAGAGACGGAGACAGAAAGGGGTGAAGGCCAACACTCACATTGGGCTAAGAGGAAAGGCAATGAAAGCCAGGGAGTGAAGCAATAAAGCATCTCAGTCTTAGCTCAAAGTCCCAATCCAGAAGCTGAAGGTAGAGACAGAAACAAATACAAGAAAAATACAGGAAAGAAATATTATAGGTTAGGAGAAGCCCAAGAGGTAAATCCAGAACAAGAGAGTAACTCCATAAAAAATATAAATAAAGTCTCAGAGAAAAGAATAGTTGAGCCACAAAGACTTCAAGAGTATAAGGAAAGAATGAAGTATGAGATAAAAGATGTAATTTAAATGGAGAGTAGATTTTAAAAAGATCAGAAGGAGAATAAAGAAATTAGAACAAAAGTTGGAAATCCTTACAAAACAGACTCTTTGAAAAATGGAATGGCAAAACAGAACACAATAATTCCATGAGATCACAAGAAATTCTACTACAAAATCAAAAGACTGAAAAATGAGAAGAATGTGTATCCAAAACAGCCTACATGGAAAACAGGCAAAAAGGAGACCATTTAAAATTCATATGGTATCCTCAAAACTATGAGCAAATACTGTTTTTCATCTAAATACCCTATGTCAGGAAGGGAAATGGAAAGGAAAATGACATATATTTATTAGAACCAAAAGGCCAAGTGAAAATTAAAGAATTCTTTGGTCTTCTTCTGATTGAAGTGTTAGAGTGGAAAGTCCCAGCAATATCACAAGCAAAATTCAAAACTTTCCAATTCAAAGAAATAAAATGGTTCCTTTCAGGGAGGAAGAGTTAAAGTAGTTAGGGTACAATTCAGGATCCTATAAGATTATGCTTCAACTACTAAAAAGGAAAAAAATCTGGGAACATAGCATTCCAACAGTAGAAGGTAAAGCCTTACAATGAATAACTTGCTCTACAAAATAGAATGTAATATTAAAGCAGAAATAAAAGATTTTCAATAGAAAACAGGACCATTCCTGATGAAAGACCAGAGCTTGTGGAATCTCAGACACAAGAGATGGGAGATACCAAGAAAGGTAAATGCATTTGAGACATTGGAAGGGGATAAATGATGGGCAGCTAGGTGGTGTAGTGATTAGAGCAGTAGACCTGAAGTCAGGAAAACTCATCTTCCTGACTTCAAATCTGGCCTCAGACACTAGCTGTGTGACCCCGGGAAAATCACTTAACCTCATTTGCCTCAGTTTCCTAATCTATAAAATGAACTGGAGAAGGAAATGACAAATAATTTCAGTTATCTTTACCAAAGATAAGTGAGGAATCCAGGATGATTCCTAGGCTGCAAGCCTGAGGTATTGGGAGGATGGTATAATCCACTACAATAATAGGGAAAGTAGTAAGTGAGCAGAGTTTAAGGGAAAAGATAATGAATTCTCTTTTGGCCATATTGAGTTTAAGACATAACTGGAGTCTAGTTGGAGATGTCTGAAAGGCAGTTGGAGATGTAAGATTGGTAGTCAGCAGAGAGATTGGAGCAGGAAAGGTAGATTTGAGAATCATCAACATAGAGATTGTAATTAAATTCAAAGGAGCTGATGAGATCACCACGTGAAGTAGTGTAGAGCCAGAAGAGGGCCCAGGGCAGAACCTGAGGAACAGTTATTGGTTAGAGGTTGTGATGTGGAGAAATATCTAGCAAAGCAGACAGAGAAGGTATAGTCAGATAGGATGAAAACCAGGAAAGAATGGTATACCAAAAACTTAAAGAGAAGAGAATATCAGGGAGGAGAAAGTGTCAAAGGCTGCAGAAAAGTCAAGGAGAATGAGGAGTGAGAAAACGCTTTGACAACCAAGAGATCACTAATTTTGGAGAGAGCAGTTTCAGCAGAATGATAAATTGGAAGCCAAACTGTAACGGGTTAAGAGGAGAGTAAGAAGAGAAAAAGCGAAAGCATCTAGTGTAGATGGCCTTTTCAAGGAGTTTAGCTATAAATAGCAGAAGAAATGTAAGATGATTGTTAGTCAGCAGGGATGGAAGGATCAAATGAGGATTTTTTTCTTCAGGATAGGAGAGACATAGACATGTTTGTAGGCAATAGGGATTGAGCCAGTAGAGAGGGAGAGATTTAAAATAAGTGAAAGGGTAGAGATGACAGAGGGGGCGATAGATTGAAGGAGCAAGAATGGAATGGGATCACTTGCACAGGTAAAGGGGTCAGCCTTGGTAAGGAGTAAAGCCATTTCATCATGTGACACAGGGATGAAGAGAAGAGAATGGCAGAAGGCATCTGAGTGATAGGAGCTGAAGAAGAAGGGAGAAGAGGAAGCTTATGGCAAATGGCCTCAGTTTTTTCTGTAAAATATGAGGCAAGGCTCTCAGCTGAGAATGAGGGGGGGGGACCATGGGAAATTTGAGGAGGGATGAAAAGGCTTAGAAAGCTCTTTGGAAAGTGAGAGAGTGAGTTGATAAGGGAGATAGAGTAGGATTACCTAGCAGCAAGGAGGGCCCAGGTTATATGACATAAATCTGTAGTGAACCCATCAGAACAGTTGCAAGATTTTCTCCACCTGCATGTGTGTGGGTACAAAGACCATGAATTGAGTAATTCAAGGTTGAGGTTTAGCTGGTACACACAGTGAAATGATAAAGGGCTAAGAATTCAAGAGAGGACAGTTGAGTTGAATTGGTTTACCAAGGAGTCAAGATGGGGAGAAAAGAAGAGAGTGGCTGTGTGGAGGAGATGGCTTGGAAGAGAATTGAGGGTCAGGGGATTGGAGGTCATAGTGTGGATGAAGAGTAGGGTTATGTAAGGGAAGGTGCAGAGACAGACAGAGAGAGAGAGAGAGAGAGAGAGAGAGAGAGAGAGAGAGAGAGAGAGAGAGAGAGAGGCAAAAAGTCAATAGATTATGGTCTTCTAAAGGGATTTCAGAATTCTTGAACATAGAGGTGACATATTTGTAGGTGGCATGACTACTATGGTGTGTGTGATGGAGGAGTAGCTCATAGGTGAGTAGGTTGAGGAACTGAGTGATTATGGCATTTGAGGGAGAATTATTATGTATGTTGAAGTCTTCTAGTATATGGGCAGGAGTTGGGGAAGTGAGAAAAATCGTAAGCCAGGTACCAAACTCATGGGGAAGGAAGGGGAATGACTTGTCTGTAGATAACAGTTACAAGTATTTAGATATGTGGTAGATTTAGAGAGGTGGTAGCTATGAACAGCTTGAATCTCAAAGTAAGAAGAGTTACTGAATGATAGAGAAAGATGGAGAACCAGGAAGTGGCAATGGGGATCGGGGAGTATTCCAACTCCTTGGCCTTGACCAGTGAGCTGAGGGGAATGAGTGAAGGTGCAGCCTGTACTAGAAAGGGTGGCCAGGGAGGCTGCATTATTAGGGGAAATCCAGGTTTCAGTAAGAGCTAGTAGATGGAAGGAGTGGGAGAGGAATAGATTTAAGATAAAGGGAAGTTTGTTGCCTATGGAACTAGCATTCTAAGGGTCACAGTGGAAGGGCTGGGAGGAATTAGGATGAATCTTTGGAGTGGGAAGGTTAGGAGATGGGAATAAAGAATAGGGTGGTAAGGAATGAGGTTTAGAAGATATAGGAGTTAAGAGTCACTGGAGTGTGAAGTTATAGTCAGGTGGGAGAATGTTCATCATTGAGTGGACAGTG
The DNA here is from genome assembly GCA_028646595.1 of Phalanger gymnotis. Lineage (NCBI taxonomy): Eukaryota > Metazoa > Chordata > Mammalia > Diprotodontia > Phalangeridae > Phalanger > Phalanger gymnotis. Next base: position 631,336,289 of record CM053622.1, on the reverse strand, counting down.
TCACTCCTCTACCCTCAAAGGACAGGTAGAGCAGGAGATGGGACACCTGAAGTCAAAGGGAGGGTTGCTCTCCTTTGTACTGGAGCTTCTCCATACCTCAGTTGGGAGATTGGGGAGGCAGCAAAAGGTAGAAGATCCCTTGTGCTGGTACAGCTGGAAGTGGTTGTTTTGAGTCAGATGGAAAATGCCTTAAGCAGCCTTTCCTAAGAGGACACCCTGGGCAAAGTAAGAAAGGCTCAGGGTGCTAGCACACCCACAGTTTGAGGTCTTCTCAGCTGAGAAGGTTGACTGTGAGGTGGCAGTGGGAGGTGATAGACTCCCAGCACAAATATTAGAAAATAAAAAAGAACTTTTGTATAATGAAAAACATGTTACAAGCACATAAATAAAAGCTTCCTATATAACACACATTATACACACAACAGCAATTGAAAGGCCTTTCCTTCATTTTCCTGGAAACACTATGAGTAGACCTGCTCATGGGGAAAATGGGCCTGATACTTTGTTTTTGCCATACTGAATTTATGGAGAACTCAGACTAATTATCTTAAACAGATCAATTGTCCTGAAGTTCCTATACTGAATCTGTGCAAGGCAGAACCTCTAAAAATCACCTCCATTCCATAATCCATAATTCCATTAATCATTTGAAATATCTATTAGATGGGGCAAGTAAGCCTAAAACCACTACAATCACTTAAATCTGTGTAGGGCAGTAGGAACTAAAAATGACAAGAGAATTTATTTTACAAATAAACCAGGTGTGGCAGGTGGGAAGAGCCAACATTTTAGCCAAGGGTCAGGGTATGTCGAGTTCAGTTTTGGAGGGAAGATAACCTTCCTACAGGTAGGTGGAAAATAAGGCTAGTTTGACCGGACCAAAGAAAACGTGGAAGGAAGTAGTGAAGAAGAAGGCTAGAAAGGTAG